>ONZH01028759.1:0-85806 GCA_900303285.1 Rhinella marina
TGGATTTATCTCAGTCTAGTAAATCCCTGATTGCTCATAAAGAAAAAAAAACACAATATATCAGCTAATATTTGAGCTTAAAAATAGTCAAAAAAATAAAAAAAAATGTTAAAAAATAAATAAAAAATATATAAAAGTTCAAATCACCCCCCTTTACGTATAATGAAAAAATCAATACCTAAATAACAATAAATATAGACATCATGGGTATCACCGTGACCGAAACGCCCGTACTTTTAAAATATTAAAAAAAAATTCCAATACTGCGAATTGTGTGGCGGAAAAAAGCGTCCAAATGGCGATTCGCCGTTTTTTGTCGCTTTTTTTTTCTAAAAAAAATTAAATAAAAAGTGATCAAAAAGTCATACACACCCCAGAATGGTATCAATAAAAACGTCAGATCGCCCCGCAAAAAATGAGCCCCCATACAGCTCCGTACACATAAAAGTTATAGGGGTCAAGATATGACAAGGGAAAAAAAAAAAAAAGGGCAACTTTCTAATTATTTTATCACTATCAAAACGCAGGAAAAACTATACATATTAGGTATTGCCGGATTTGTACTGACCAGTAGAGTGAAAGTAACTGGTCAGTTTTAATGCACATCGAACGCTGTAAATAAAAAACCCGTAGAACTGTAGCGGAATAGCGTTTTTTTTACAATTTCACCCGATTTGGAATTTTTTTCCCGCTTCCCACTACACCATATACAATATTAAATGGTGGTGTTGGAAAGTACAACCTGTCCCGCAAAAAAAAAGCCCTCATACAGCTATCTGAACAGAAAAATAAAACAGTTATGGCTGTTTGAAGGCAGGGAGCGCAAAACGAAAATGCATAACCGAAAAAACCTCCGGGGGTGAAGGGGTTAAGCATCTTGAGTCTACAGAAGATTTTCTGCAGTTTGATAAGAGGTTGGGTTACCAGACTACATAAAGGTTTAGATGTCATATAAACTACGAAGCAAGTACATTCAGATCTGATTGATAACTTTGTCAAATATTGAGTTTTCTCTAACAGATGGTATCGATGGATCACACAGAAGACAGGATATGCTGTCAGTGCCTAAACTGATGTTGTCACCCAAATACCACTCCCTTCTGTAATGTGAGTACGGGAGGTAGAGCTGAAGGCACTCACTGAGGCTGGTAAGATGGTTGTGGTCAGATAACTAGCATTCATATAGAGTTCATATATGCCTTTGGTATCTTCCATGATTATGGTCTGATCTGGGGGAGCAGAGGTTTTGTTGGATCCATGGAAAACCCATAAAGAATGCTGAGTGTGTGAGAGTTGTTTTATGCCCTGATGCTGTCCAGAAGAAAAAAAGAAAAAAGTTGGGAGATTAAACTGCTATAACTGCAGACCTCCAGCCATTACCTGAAGCCAACCTAAAGTTTGCGTGACTTGGCCAAATCAAGCCCAGAAGACCTCTAAAGTAAGAACAATGAGTGATGACAAGCTCTGGAGGGTAGGTAAAATGGTGCCTTCTCAAGTGCACGATGCCTGTTGATGATGAATTCAGCAAATGGGTTGATGTATGTGTCAGGAGGAGAGATGGTGGGAATTCCAGGGGTCCAGCAGCGCTGCCACCAGGTTTCTCCAAGGTTACATGATGTGTGCCTGTAATAATGTTGGAAAAACTTTGAGAGTTTCAGAAAGTCATATACCTAGACCATCTTGCCTATTTCAGAGATTGCAGATGGACTGCATTAACCCCTTCACCCCCGGAGCGTTTTTCGGTTCTGCATTTTCGTTTTGCGCTCCCTGCCTTCAAACAGCCATAACTCTTTTATTTTTCTGTTCACATAGCTGTATGAGGGCTTGTTTTTTGCGGGACAAGTTGTACTTTCCAACGCCACCATTTAATATTGCATACGGTGTAGTGGGAAGCGGGAAAAAAATTCCAAACAGGGTGAAATTGCAAAGAAAACGCTATTCCGCTACAGTTCTACGGGTTTCTTATTTACAGCAGTCGATGTGCATTAAAACTGATCCATTACTTTCATTCTACTGGTCAGTACGAATCCGGCAATACCTAATATGTATAGTTTTTCCTGCATTTTCATAGTGATAAAATAATTAGAAAGTTGCCCTTTTTTTTTTTTTTCCTTGTCAAATCTTGACCCCTATAACTTTTTGGTATTTATGTGTACAGAGCTGTATGGGGCTCATTTTTTGCGGGACGATCTGAAGTTTTTATTGATACCATTCTGGGGTGTGTATGACTTTTTGATCACTTTTTATTTAATTTTTTTTAGAAAAAAAAGCATCAAAAAACGGCAAATCGCCATTTGGACGCTTTTTTCCGCCGCACATTTCGCCGTATTGGAAATTTTTTTTTATATTTTAAAAGTACGGGCGTTTTCGGTCACGGTGATACCCATGATGTCTATATTTATTGTTATTTAGGTATTTATTTTTTACTTATACGGAAAGGGGGGTGATTTGAACTTTTACATCTTTTTTATTTTTTATATATTTTTTAACATTTTTTTAAATTTTTTTTTACTATAGAAAGCTCAAATATGGGCTTATATATTGTGGCTTTTTTTTTTTTTTCTTTATGAGCAATTATGGATTTTATAGACTCAGAAATCCATGAGTTGCTCATTTCTTATCCTGGCCTGCCATCTAGTGGCCAGAATAAGAATTGCACTTTGAAAACTGTAATCCTCACCAGCGAGGATTACAGTTTTCATATGGTGTACAGACACCCCGATTGGCCACACGGGGTGTCTGTACACCACCCGGAAGCGAATGCTTCCGGGTTGAAACGCAACTAGATGCCGTGATCACGTGTGATCACGGCATCTAATCAACCAGGAAGACGCCGCCGATGGCGGTAAGTAGCGGCAAGTCTCTGCTGTTAGAAACAGCAGAGACTTGCCGGCCATGACGCCCACCGCACCCGATGTGCCCGCATCGCCCCAGCGCCGTACATGTACGGCGCTGGGCGCGAAGGGGTTAAGTTTCCAAAGGTGGGGCAATATGAATATGTCCTTGTCTATGTTGATCTATTCTTCAGGAAACACCTGGCCTGTAGTAAAAGCAGGAGTAAAAGAAGATACTGGCTGAGGTAGTAAGTAGATAAATACTGAATGAAGAGCAAGCCTTTTGACACTTTTTGTCTTTCCTAAAGTGGTAGGAGCCCTTACAGGTCAGCTCTGACTGTTAAACATAAACATGTGTGTGATTCCTTTTCAGATCTGGACTCAAAGACTAGTACCTAGTTCATATAAAGGAAAAGTCTGGATCCCAGATTTGATGGTCCCTACTGAGTGCTGTGTTCACCATTCCAACATTGGTAAAGCCAAACATATTTACATTGATAATGTACTTAAAGGGGTATTCCCATCTCACAAATGTAGTTTGTATAGTTAGATATAGCCATAACAATATTTACTAATTACAATATTATTTACAATATTACTAATAGAATGTATTTATATAATATGTACCATTTAGAAGATTTGCCTATTTGTATATCCATTGTCCCACACACATCAGTCAGGCCGTTGCCCCTGGTTATGGCCACCGCGGCCATGTTGTAGTGGTGGCCGGTTTATTCTTGTTCAGACCCGCTCTGAGGTAACTGCTGTATTATGAACGCACATTACATGATCATGCGGAGACCCATCTTAGGGCACTTTCACATCTGAGTTTTAGACACTACCAATCCAAAACACAATGGTCAGGATCCGTCCAAAACGCGGACTTTATAAATAGATCCTGCTCCATAGAACAGGATCCGTTTCTCTGGAACAGGATCCGTTTCTCTGCATTTTGGAAACGCAGACAAAAATGCTACAACCCTCAGATGTGTCTCTGCATGCTCATGTAATGTGTGTTCACAATACTGCAGTTACCTCACATCGGGTTTGAAAAAGAGCAAGCAGACCACTACTAATACATGGCCAAGGTGGTTGTAACTAGGGGCAACGGCCTGACTGATGTGTGTGGGACAATGGATATACAAATAGGAAAATCTTCTAAACGGTACATTTTATATAAATACATTCTATTAGTAATAATATTGGTATGGCTATATCTAACTATACAAACTACATTTGTGAGATGGGAATACCTCTTTAATGCTTATGAAGTTTGCAAAATAATGAGAGATTATAGAATTAGCAAATAATCCACACAGTGAGAGGAAAGTTGGTGTGGACTCACTTGGATATTGTTTAATCAGAATTGGATTATTGAGTAAAGTCTGAGTATTACATCTTTGCCCCATTATGTTCATTATGTTGTAATTTGTGTCCTAACTTCACTAACAAAGTTTTAAACAGATTTAAAAAAAAAACTGGCTGGTCTATAACATACTGAAAGAATAGCAACCCACTTGGCAAGTATCAAGCAGTCGAAAAATGATGATGTGTATGTGGTATGTGAAACGGATGCATATAGATGGCTGCCACCTCGCCGCTCAGTGGTCTGCACCTTAGCTAACCATCCCTGAGTTTGAAGAAAAAAGAAAGAATTGTCCATAGATTAAAATGATTTGCTGTGTTGAATGAACCCATTTAACTGATTTGGTTAAGTAAAATGATAGGTTGATGGTTGATGCTCTCTTTGTAAAAGGATACTAAATTTGTTGTTTCTGATTAAATTGGCAGTAAGGTCAGAAAGAAGATATTATCATCATCACCTGACCATAATAATAACCTGTATACTGAATGTGAATCCTGGAGAATCTACAAGAGAGAGGAATATACATATACACATCAATCCAGCCTACGAATACTAAACCTGACGATTCAGATGAGAACTAAGATGTCCTAGACGTGTCAACTTTGAACTCTTATAATTATTGGACATTTGCCTCACTTCTGATTGTGCCCCTGTGCTGTGTGATGTGCAGGGAATAACTTGGAATAACTTAAAGAAAAGTGCAGAGGAAAAAAATAAATAAATACTCAGTGTCCAGTGGAGTCTACCATAGATGATGAATTGCTTATCAGCCCTGATCTGGGGAATCCAGTCAGAATGTAGTCATTGGGGGAGTCCTCTGGATACCTAAGCAGGCTGTGTACAAGAGGAGGAAGACACTTATTTACTTGTGTCTCCTTTTCTATCCCATGAACGAGAACGAACAGATATAAGATCTGCATTGATGATATAGGGTCTGTCCTGATCGATACACCTCAGTTAATGGATGGCCCATAGGCCTGGTTTGAACTGAATATAGTCAATTGGGAAACTCTCTTTAGACTATTAGCAAATTATGTTCAAGAGGAGGAAAATGTTAAAGAAATTTAGTTAGCTGGTGAACACAATTGTGCTAGGTTTGTATTTCATTATGAGGTGTTCTCCATCTTCTTATATCCATAACTCTTATAGCTTATAATCTGTAATCTCCATTAGATGTCACATATGCTTAAAAATAAAAATGACTCATAATCACTTGATATGTCTATAGGAAAAGAGGAATTTAGCAGAAGTTAATAGTGCATATGGAATTTCCCAGATAGATGAAGTAATGTGTATGTCATTGGCTGTCATCATCATTGATTTGATTTGATGTTACATGTATACTTGTATGATTGTGATTGGATATATTAAAATTGATGACAAAGGGGGGTGTGATTACACCATCATGTATTTCTAATAAAATTAGCTCTCTGGGTGTAACCAGGAGAGATATGCATGATCAGCAATGAGACGACTGGACGTGCATTTCTTGTGCTGTGGCCGCACCCTCTTACTATGAAGGGGGAAATTTAACATAATTTGAACACCACAGACAACTGAGTATTAAGTCCAATTTGGGACTTATCCTAAATTGCATTGACAGCCCTAATACTGTGGCATCTGTACTGTCGCATCATACTGGGATATCTGTGACATGTAGATATTTCAGCGGTCACAGGACCAAGCCACTTTCTGGTCCTGCAGGGAACAGGGCATTAATGCAGATAGGTGAGTATTTTTTTTAACAAGGCACCTTCGTGACCAGGCTTATTTTTTTAAAATCTGACATGTATCACTTTATGTGGTAATAACTTTGGAACACTTTTACTTATCCAAGCCAATCCGAGATTCTTTTTTCGCAACACATTGTACTTCATGACAGTCATAAATAATCCGATCCGATTGGAGCTGTGCTGCTGAACACTGCTATTGGTCAGTCAAATCTGACAAAGGCAGGGACCACACTGATTGGTCCCCTGTTTGGTGCCTGGGCAGCTCTGCTGTCCATGACACCTGTTTTCATGCCGGTGTCACCGCAAATGTACTGGCGGTGACACTTGGATCACATGATCTACTGTGCACGTCATGATGCGATAACTAACACCACATCATGACGTACACAGTATGTCAATGGTCATTAAGGGGTTAAAAGAATGGATAATATACATACCATATATGAAATTTATGGGAACGGTACAGACATAATGATTTTTTTTATTGTGTCCTCCTGACGCATAAAAACCATAGATTTCAAAGACGGTGTCTTACAGATGAAAATGCTAAAGTTAATTAAGTGTACACATTATTTACAGTGACTGCATCCTACAGCTCGGTTGAAGTGATCCACTGTATTGCTTACTGTAGCAAACATCTTTTCACAGAGGCATGTACAGCTGACCTTATTGATTGCTTTTTGTACACTTAAGAGGGGAGGATAATGCGAGGAGCTGATACAAAGAGGCCTCAAAACATATATTTATCGGTTGGATAAATACCTGTATTACACAACCAAGGTCCATATAGGCTTTGGATATTACAGTTCTAACAACCAATCTATTTTCGTCCCTGTAGTAATTTCATGCAAGAAAGGAGACATTTCAGGGATAGCTATGGCACCTGAATACAGTGAATGCCATACCAAGCATGTATATACAAACGGAGATTCCTATTATGAGCTCCCGAAATTACACAAACTTCTGAATGCAGTATGTAATTTGATTGCTGTGTTATCAGAAGTGTTTGTGCTGTGCAGCATAAGGGTGCTATTACACTGTCATTAGCTACCATGGGAAGTGCTTGTACCTTACTGGTAAGTGCCAGGCTGCACCTGGACTTGCCATTGTTTCCAACTTGCAAGTCCACGTGCAGTCCGGTAATATTTAGCAGATGGAAGTTTAGGGTGTGACAAGTAACAATCCCATGACAATATTATACCATTTTTCAACCAGCACCTGGATCTGAATACCTGTGTAATTGCATGTGATTCAAAATTTATTATAGTTACTGAATTATTCAATTAAATCCTTCTGTTTAGCGCCCCCTCCTGTTTGCCCTTTTTATAATTTCTCTGTCCTTTCTCTGCACATACTCAGTTCCATCCTTGAAATTTCACCAGCTGCAGCAGAAAAGACATGCCCCCTGAGAAAGGACACCCCCCATGGGCAGCTTGAAATAACTCTATAATTCTAGCAGAACAATTGGAGCAATGAATGAGGAGATCTCTGGATCCATGCCAGGTATATGGCTGGTTCTAGCTTTGTTAGAAAAAGGGACAGTACACTAGGGAGAGTGTTGCTGCAAACAGTTTTAAAGAACAATTTTAGAGAGGGAGACTGCAGGGATAGTGTATCGCCATGTGAATCCCTATGCAGTGCACCGACATTCATAGTTAATCCATTTTGTTAGGGATACAGTTATAGACTATGGCCAATAGTTGCCTGGGCCCTCCAAAGGAACGGGTCGTGGCAAAAATGTTGCTGTAGCTAGCACAAGTAGCAGCAGAAGAAGCATCCGCAGCAACAGGCCAGAGCTGCCACTGTCATCTAGCGGTCATGTTTATGCTTGTACTGGAATGGTTCACTCGTTCTTCACAATAATCTCAAGTGACAACAGATATACACAGCTAGGAATCGGTGGGTTCCTCTGACACCACGCTTAGATAATATAACCCAGGAACTGTCTCTATGCCCTCACCTGTCCTGAATCTGCCTCTTGCTCCTGCTAGACAAGTAATGTCTCTCCGCTTTTCAGTGATGATGAGCTTTGTGAGGACAGTCAGCAGTTACAGGCCATGCCAGGCTTGGATAAGAGGTCCGCTGCAGACTCCGGGTCATTTTTGGGTCTTCTATGGATCAGAAGACTGCTGCTGCAGCCACTGTCCCCACTCTGTCATAGGGCCACTACTGCCACCCTGCTCCCTCTGTCATGGGGCCACTACTGTCACTGCTACTGCCACTGCTGCTGTTGACATCCTCCCCACTCTCTTATGGGGCCACTACTTGAATTTTGGTGCACTGCATTGACCTGTAATCCTGATGCACAGTAATTCAACAAGCTAACTGAAGGGATTAAAAACCATGTGGTTGGCCTGCCACAGCTGCTTCCAATTCTTTATATTGTTCCACTAAGGAGCTATTTGGACACAACTCCTGCAGAGGTGCACACCACCTTTTTGCTTTACTGAAGGGTGCTGTATGCATCTCTTTTTGTTTAACAGAAGGGATTAGCTGTGAATCTTGGTGCACAATGTTACTGCCATTGCTGCTGCTGACTAGTTGAATCTTAGTGCACTACACAGTTATAAATTAGTGATAAATTAGACCTGACGGTAACATTGACCTGTAATGCTGACGTACAGTAAATCTACAGCTAACAGACGGGATTAGCTGTATGAATCTTGGTTCACTGCACTCTGATGTACACGGCGATACACTCTCCCTGCACTCTCCCTGCAGTGTCACTTCCAAACCTTCAAACTGAGATTGGGCCACCAAGTAGTAAGAATATGATTAGGCAGATTGGGCTGGGTATATAAGATTTATAGCGATTTGTGACAAATTAATTTGGAATAAATCAATTTTCTTGGCGAAGTTGGCAAATCTAATTTTTTTAAATTTTGCTCATCTCTAATTAAAGTCCATGGGTTGTCCATGTGCTTCTACCTACTGATTCCTCCAGACAATAGATCTTGGGTTGGCCTGGAACTGGATTACTGACACTGTGAGTTCAGTTTACATGAGCGTTGGTCACATGGACTGCATTTCATAGACTACACACGGCCATATGAAATCATCCTAACAGCAAGCATATGGCAGTACATGAACATTAAAGGGGTTGTCTGAGTTATGAAAAAAATATAGCACTGTAAATCTGATGGGCAGCAATATATAACTAAGTTAAGCATGTTTTAGGCAAAAAAAAAAAAAAAAAAAATATATATATATATATATATATATATATATATATATTTCATAATTTCCCTGGTTCTCTTCTGGCCTTTGTTTACCTGCAATAACAACAATCTCTGCTCCTCCCCCTTCTCTGCAAAGGGAGTGAATACAAGTGCTGCCCTGAGTGACATGTCTGCCTGCTACAATACTCAGCAGCATGTTGTATGTGTAGGACTACTAGTCCCAGCTGTACAATGACACTGCTGATACACACAGGATCTTCCCCCTACCTGTTCTTGTGCAATACTCTACATAACTTTTCTAGTCTGCCAGCTCCTGTGTCCAGCATTTGTCTCCTCAATGCCTGCAGCTACTCAGTAAAGCCTTCAGTCCTGAGTCTGTGCTGCTGAAGGGGTTAAAATCTTATCTGAAAGAATCCAGGGAGAGAGCAGCAACAGCCGGCAGTGCAGAGGGCGAGGCCAGCACAGTGATGTCTCATGTACAGACTTTTATCTGATCTCTCAGGTTTGTGCACAAACATCAGCAGAGCAGGGAGAGAAGCTGACATCACAGGTCATGTGACCCTCAGTGAAATCAGTGAGAAAGGGGCTACTTTATCCCAGTTAAAGTAAGTGCATTGAAAAAACATTACATTTGCCTAGTTAGAAACATAAAAGGACAAAAAAAATAACTTGGACAACCCCTTTAAGGTATCTAACAACTACACCAGGGACTGTGTTGATAATAACATTTCATATTTATTTACCTTTTATTTTGGCTCACCGGCAGTGAATCAATGGCATAACACATTGATAAAAAAATAAATGCAATCAGCTCACTGCCTTTGCCAGCCCTTGGTGCGTGGATCCTTAGGAGAAGTAAATCCACTGCAGAAACAAAGTAGTGTGTCCATAATTTTTTTATTTCAAATATTTTTTAAAAAAGTCCAGAAATGGCGCACAGCAGGAGATTTCCCACACCAGTCAATGAGTTTCAGACTGTACTCGGTCCTTAATCATTTATTTCAAATATTTTTTTTAAAAGTCCAGAAATGGCACACAGCAGGACATCTCCCCACACCAGGGAATTCATTTTGGACTGTACTCAGTACTGAGTGCCTTGACTGGTGTGGGGAAATGTCCTGCTGTGTGCCATTTTTGGCCTTTTTTTAAAAATATTTGAAATAAAAAAATGAATGGTTTTATTCAACACCCAAGTTCTTTGACCACTACTGTTTCTACAGTGTATCAATGACATGTTATGAAAATGCAAAGATTTGACAAGACAGGCTATATCAATCACGTAAAATACAGTCACCCTTAAATATGTGCATCTGGATTTAGGTCTCAGCTTTTAATGTAAGACAGTCATTTATTTTAATCTGCTGCCAGGAGTATTGATAAGGAGTCCCATGCATGTTCACAGCTAGTAATCCTATAATTGATATTGATGACGAGGCCTCGGCGTCTTCTGCATTGTTGCAGTTTAAAGACTCATCTTTCTTTCTATTGTCACCTCAGACTCTTCACTGCAGATCACTTTATCCTAATGGAGCCGCTCTCAGCCATGTCTCTGACAGTCGGTCTGCAAAGCAACGTCTGCAACTCAATTTCTATAATTCGCCAAAGAAAATGGACTGCGGCCCATCCATTCCTTCAAGGTAAGTAACTTGTGTTCGTGGATTTCTGAGAGCACTGAGCGCTGGAGGATTATTTCACTGACATCTTAAGGTCTGCATACCATCCGCATTAAGGGTCGCACACGGATCCATTCATTTCTATGGGTCCACAATAAAATCCGTATGTCTGTTCCGCAGTCCTGCAAAAAAGATAGCTCATGCCCCATGTTGCGGCATAAGCATTGTAACAATGGGTCCACACAAAAAAAGAAAACAGATGTAGCACGGTCATCACATGGACGTCATCCGTATTTTTTGCAGATCTCCGTTTTGCGGACTGCAAAATACATACGGTTGTGTGAATTCACCCTTATGCATAAAAGTACAACAAAGTAAAATGAAGGTTGATGTATTCTGACATATATTTGTACATATTATAACTTCAAGTCGTCTTGCAAACCGATATGTCAGAACACATTTGAGTGCGACAGAAGTAGACACAGAAAATATGACACGAAGATATAGGGAGGATCTCTAAAGAGCCGAAGAAAAGGAAGGGAAATGTGGTGAGGAAATGAGAAATATTTCTTGATGAGAACGTTCACAAGAGATTTACTGAGGGTTTCACAGATTTTTTATGAATCCCAGTTTATCACAGCATGAACATTTATTGTGCCGCCAGATACTACATTTTATCAGTTTGTCTAGCTTTTATCTAACTACATTTATCTCATATACAGTATCAGTGGAACATCTGTCTATCTATAATTCCAGCGCAAACTTCCTAGGCTGGATCTACTGCAGAACAGTTGATTGGCATGGTGCGGGACCCCCGCCTGTCTGATCTTTATGGTCTATCCTTTATAGGCTGTCAATACAAAATGATAACAAATAATAACTTATAGTAAGCATTGATTATGTAAAGTAATCTATAATATGTAATATGGTATGGGGCTCTGTATTTTATGGTATGGTGGTTTTCTTTCTTTACATGTATAGTATACTGAAGAATGTATCTAGAATTGTAGATAGATAGATAGATAGATAGATAGATAGATAGATAGATAGATAGATAGATAGTAATAGATAAGATGGATAGGTAGACAGACAGAAAAGATAGATGATAGATAGATAGATAGATAGATAGATAGATAGATAGATAGATAGATATCCAAAAAATCCAAGAACGAGTCAGCACTCCAGGCTTGTGCAAAAAATGGATTTATTCCATGCAACGTTTCAGCTCTCTCAATGGAGCCTTTGTCAAGATAGATAGATAGATAGATAGATAGATAGATAGATGCATGGGATTCAGCCAGTTCCCTCCAGTTCTCCAGATCTGGTTGTTAAAATTACACACCACTAGTTGTTAAAACTACACACCAAATTACTGCTGGCGGTGGCAGGGCAGCTGGGGATGTTCACTTCCATTACTTTGCGCACCGCTGATAGTTTAGCTCCTTAGTTGGGTGGTATGTGTGTTTAGTGCAAAAATATTAAAGGATACCACAGCACTCACAAGTCTTCAAATTTCCAGAATTTTAATCACCAAAGCGTGTAACGTTTCGACCTAGTGTTGTCTTTTTCAAGCAACTTTAATATTTTTGAACAACAGGGGAGCTGGCGCCCATCACTGCTGGCACCACCACCATAATACCTTTATTACTTTTTTTTTTACATAAGTGCTGCTACAAATCCCCTTGATGTTTTTATGTGTGTGTAGTGTATATATAGTGTATTTATGTACTGTATGTGTACCGTGTACCATGTATATGGTGTATGTGTGTTACATATGTATGGTGTATGTATATGTAAGCGTGTCATGACACCATGTGTCTGCTGTTGATTAGGGATCCTGTTGTTAAATATTTGAATCCCACCCCTGGATAGATAGATAGATAGATAGATAGATAGATAGATAGATAGATAATCATAGTACCCTTCAGAAGGAAAATGTGTTTGTGGTACAAAAGAAACACCCACTGTTGCTGTCAGTAGCCAACCCAAAACTAGAGAAGACATATATAGGTCAAACAATTCAAGTCCATATTTATGTACAGCAAAGTTCTTTCAGGAGAGAAATACTCTGACATTTGTCTTCTCTGAAAGTGATGAATTACAAGAATTATAAACGTTGGATACAGAAAAGAAATCCAATACATTGCCTTACACAAAGCCAAAAATGAATTTCTGCTGGCATCACATTCCTTTGAGGAGCTAACAATTTTTCCGTAGTTACCACATTATAAGCCTAATTTAAAGCATACATACCTATAATTTCAGGTGACTTTTTAGGATAAGCTGCCATGTGTGTATACTGTACCCTTGATAACACTACATCTGCCCAATATATGATTTGTATCCTGCACCTTTGTACATGTGTATCCTTTATCACCAGTTCTCCTTTGTAGGCTCCATCTCTAATTGTTAGTTTCCCCTGAGCTCAGCTCCAGGAGGCACAGATCCAGAGCCTAACTACTATGATGTCTCCCATACACTGCACAGAGAGAAGAGAAGAACCTGCTCTGTAGCACACCCCTTGAAGAAACAGCAACACTGAGCAATGTAGCTGTATATCAAGCACTGGGGTGAGATAGAAAACTTACTAGCTAGCAACAGCATCTGTGTGTACATGTCTCTTGCTCTCTCTAGTTCTCAAGCTGCTTCGTCCTCCTTCCCTTGATAGACTTCTTTGCATATATGCATTATATTTAACCTGTTTCTGTACACGCTGAAGATGGATCTTCCTTAGCGTCGCTCATTTAGAGCATTGCTAGTGGAAAATGTCAGAGCCAGGATTACTAATAAAAGTGAACAAAATCAGTTAATGATGTATATTACAAAACACATACTGTAAAAAGTTGAAGTGATCATTACACTTTAAGGCAGAAGGCCCTAATATTAGAAAAACTGACAATAAGTTGGCTGGACTCACCAAACAACAGCTCAAAATCTTCACCGCAGAGGGGAAAATAACATTTCATAAGAATATACAGAATTTCCTCATCATGAAAATGATAAAAAGTTTTGCTCAGGGTAAACTGTGCAAAGCTATGTGGAAAATTAGCAATTACTGTTATAGCAAGACTGAATGTAATGCAGCAGTGAGGACAGTCAGGAGGGGATCCCAGTGACTGCTATCAGCAATAGAAATATTCAAAATATAAAAGTTCAAAAAACTGTGGGAGGGAATGGGGATTAAAAAAATGCAAAAAACTAGAATATCGACATTGATACCAACGGGGACTTTTTAAAATATAAAGAAGAAACTGGAGCAGAAATAAAACCCAGAGAAAAGTGGAAAGTTAAACTGTGCCGAAGGCATATATAGTCTGAGATCCCGCCAGTGGGGAATGCACCCTGCCTCTTACCTACGAGGGGTAGAGGAGCCAGCATGTATTTACAGAAGTGTATGGGCACAAATGTGAAAAGCAGGAACTGATAAATTATTTCTAGTTGAGGAATCACAATTAACCAATGTTAATATGCTACAGAATAAAATTAAGGATATATTACTAGGAGGCAGAGATGTAACTATCATAGTGGCAGACCATGAGACTGCTATGGGGCCCAGGGCAAGAGGGGGCCCAGTCTTAGTTGGGATTATCCCCTCTTCTACTGGAGGTGAAAACTTGGTCAGGACTCTACCCTCTAAAGGAACAACTTTTAGCAAATAAGGCAGTGGAAAAATGGCCCAAATGTCATTGAAAAGGATTCAGGCAAAAACCCTTCTGTCCTGTGTGGGGGGCCTGGTTTGCTCCTTGCTATGGGGCCGTCACTTCTCTATGTATGCCACAGCCAGGGTTGACCTATCCTCAGTATTGGTCAGTAATATCAGATTGGGGGGAGGGATTGTCTGACACCCAACACCCCTACCAGCTGTCTTCAGCCTTCCAGCACCAAAACTAGCACTTTCAACTGAGTCAGAAAGACGTTGTCATTTAAAGTATGGTGGCCTTGCTGGATAACTGCAGCCCATCTCCCATTGAAATGAAAATGTGCTTCCGGTTGTATACAAAGCACTAATTCCGACAACAGGGGCTTCAGGAAACAGCCAATCGGTAAAGGTGCTGGGTGTCAGAACCCATTTGATCTGATATTACATAGTAACATAGTAGCATAGTTTATAAGGCCAAAAAAGGACATCTGTCCATCCAGTTCGGCCTGTTATCCTACAAGTTTATTCAGAGGAAGGCAAAAACCCCTGTGATGTAGAAGCCAATTTTCCCCACTTTAGGGGAAAAAATTCCTTCCCGACTCCAATCAGGCAAACAGAATAACTCCCTGGATCAACGACCCCTCTCTAGTAACTATAACCTGTAATATTGTTACCCTCCAGAAATACATCCAGGCCTCTCTTGAACTCTTTTAGTGAACTTACCATCACCACCTCCTCAGGCAGAGATTTCCATAGTCTCACTGCTCTTACCCTAAAGAATCCTCTACAAATGTTTGTGTTCTAAAACTGAAATATAGCATGTGATGGCATTTCTGAAGATATGGAATACCAACTGAACTGTGAACAGACAATAGTCCTCAAATTAACAGAAAAAAATATTAAATTCACAGCAGAGTTTTGGTTCAAACGTGACAGTCCTAGATTTTCAATTATGGTCTTGCTGATAGTGATCTAAAAATTATAAAGCAATTGTTAAGAAATACGTTCTTGTGAGGACCACAAGTTGCATTTCTAAACTACAGAGCAACAGCATTAGATAGATCTCCAGCCAATTTGTTCTTGGGAAGACAGTTAGTGACAAAATTACATGCAGAGGAACATAAACAGAATACTATTGATGACCTATCTTCAATATCTGATCGGTCGGGGTCTGACTTCCTAAATGAAAAGTCACGGGTTCAGTACACAGTCACACAAAGTATGGAACGGTTACAGCAAAATGGTGTGTGTTTTGCAAGTGTTTTGTCTGTAACTTAAAGAAGAGGAGCAATTAAATATCTTTCCCATTCTACAAACACAGTGAACACTGCTATTGACAATTTACTTTGGGAGTAATGTAACACTGGCACTGACAAGAATTCTGCCTCCTGTCTTATGCAAGGTTAAATACGCAGATGCAAAAAAAAGAGAAAAACCTTTGTAGTGTCAAAAACACATTGTAAACCTGTCTGGTATGAGATTATTCCTACCCATAACAGCAATATAAGGATGAAAGAAAGGCCATTAAAACATTTTTGTCTACTGTCTTATTGTCACGCTCGGGTGTGGGGGGAAAAGCCACACCGAGCGTATGAGGGATGGGAACAGACAAAACCAGGGAACTGGTCACCTCCTGCAGGGGACCCTAAGACTAGGCCCTAGCTGGCTACCAGTATGAACTAACCCGGGTGGTAGGAAAGCTCATACACAGGAACCTAATCTGAGTAAACCCTAGAACACCCTGCAGTCTAATGACACCAGAGAGTAACCCGTTCCTCCAAGCGAAAGGAGGAACAGGAGACTCAAACAGGAATAACCAAAGGAAGGGAAAACACTTAACTTTAAGTAGAACTCAGCAACAGGATCTCAGCCGAGATCCACACCACTCTCAACCAGGGATGTAGCAGATATAAACCGCAAGGGATACTGGGAGAGGAAGAGGTAAGTAGGAGACAGCTAATTGCCCAGCGGCAACAGCTGAGGGAAAGGGGTGTGGTGAACAGCACCCAAACCACAGGGAATAGCCTGTCAAACCTGTCACTTAGAAAGCCGCGCAGAACGTCTGATTCCAGACGCAAGACCACTCGTGACATTACCCCCCCTTTTACGGGTGACCTCCGGGCACCCAGGACCAACTTTATCAGGGTGACACCTGTGAAAGGCTTTTACCAAACGACTGGCATTCACGTCAGATGCCGGTACCCATGACCTCTCCTCAGGACCATAACCCTTCCAATGAACCAGATATTGAAGGGTCCCACGAAGAACTCGAGAATCAATTATCTTGACAATCTGAAATTCCAAATTACCATCCACCAAGACAGGCGCGGGTGGCAAGGGAGATGGCTCCAGAGGTTCAACATACCTCTTCAACAAACATCTGTGAAACACATTATGGATTTTCAGGGCCTGCGGAAGTTCAAGACGAAATGCTACAGGATTAATAATGGCCGTGATTTTATATGGGCCAATAAATCTTGGACCCAACTTCCATGAAGGAACTTTCAACTTAATGTTCCTAGTAGACAGCCACACAGAATCACCCACATTTAGGTCCGGACCATTCATGCGTCTCCTGTCAGCCACACGTTTGTACTTGTTACCCATATTTATCAAGTTACTTTGAATTTTTCGCCATATGGAAGACAATGATGACGAAAAACGTTCTTCCTCAGGAATACCAGAAGTATCAGAACCACAAAATGTGCCAAACTGCGGGTGAAAGCCATATGCACCAAAAAATGGTGACTTACCAGTGGAGTCTTGTCTGCGATTATTTATGGCAAACTCAGCCAGAGACAAAAACGAGGACCACTCCTCCTGGTTCTCAGAGACAAAGCATCTCAAATAAGTCTCCAGATTCTGATTGGTACGCTCAGTCTGTCCATTCGTCTGGGGATGAAAGGCAGAGGAGAAAGACAGTTGTACCCCGAGCCGAGTACAGAACGCCCTCCAGAATCTGGACACAAACTGAGTCCCACGATCAGAGACAACGTCAGTGGGAATGCCATGAAGTTTCACAATATTGTCAACAAACACTTGTGCAAGAGTTTTAGCATTGGGGAGTCCGGGTAATGCAATAAAGTGCGCCATTTTACTAAAACGATCTACAACCACCAGAATAACTGTCTTACCGGACGACTCAGGCAGATCAGTGATGAAGTCCATGGATAGGTGAGTCCATGGTCTGGACGGGATGGGTAATGGAAGTAGGGGTCCAGAGGGACGAGTATGTGTCACCTTAGAGCATGCGCAGACACTACAGGCTGACACATATTCCTCAACACACTTACGCAGACCTGGCCACCAGAATCTACGAGAGATGAGGTCGACAGTGGATTTACTCCCAGGGTGTCCCGCAAGCACCGAAGAATGATGTTCCTCAAAAACCTTATAACGCAAATCAGAAGGAACAAACAACTTCCCAGGAGGGCAAGACTCCGGCGCATCTCCCTGGGCCTCAAGCACTTTAGCCTCAAGATCAGGGTAAAGAGCGGATATCACCACTCCTTCAGACAGTATAGGGCTAGGATCTTCAAAATCACCACCCCCGGGAAAACTACGTGACAAGGCATCCGCCTTCACATTCTTAACCCCAGGACGGTATGTGACAATGAAATTGAATCTGGTGAAGAACAAAGACCATCTGGCCTGCCTCGGATTAAGTCGTCTAGCCGACTCCAGGTAAGCCAGATTTTTGTGATCAGTGAATACCGTGATTGGATGATTCGCCCCTTCCAACCAATGACGCCATTCCTCAAAAGCCAACTTAATGGCCAGTAACTCTCGGTTACCCACATCATAATTTCTCTCCGCCACAGAGAGTTTCTTCGAAAAAAAAGCACATGGGCGCCATTTACCAGGTGACGGGCCCTGTGATAACACAGCTCCTACCCCCACATCGGATGCGTCAACCTCCACAATGAAAGGTTGTGACACATCTGGCTGCACCAATATAGGGGCAGAGGAAAAGCACTCCTTTACAGCAGAGAAGGCTTGCAATGCTGCATCAGACCACACAGAGACATCCGTCCCTTTCTTAGTCATGTCAGTTAAGGGTTTAACTATAGTCGAATAGTTCTTAATAAATTTTCGGGTAATAGTTGGTGAACCCCAAAAATCGCATAAGAGCCTTCAGATTTTCAGGTCGGTCCCAGTTCAGAACAGCACAGACCTTCTCTGGATCCATACGAAAACCTGAAGATGAAAGCAGGTATCCTAAGAATTGCACCTCATGTACAGCCAAAGCACATTTCTCTAATTTTGCATACAACTTGTTATCTCTTAAGACTTGCAACACCTGCCTCACGTGATCCTGATGTGTCACAATATCTGGAGAATAGATTAGTATGTCATCCAAATACACGACTACAAACCTCCCCACAAGATGATGAAAAATGTCATTAACAAAATGCTGGAAGACAGCAGGAGCATTGGTCAACCCAAAAGGCATGACCAGGTTCTCAAAGTGGCCCTCAGGAGTGTTAAAGGCCGTCTTCCATTCATCCCCTTCCTTGATCCTGACCAGATTATATGCCCCCCTTAAGTCCAACTTGGAGAACACCTTGGCATCCACAATTTGGTTAAACAAGTCAGGAATCAAAGGAAGGGGGTACGGATCACGGACAGTAATCCTATTGAGTTCACGGAAATCCAGACATGGCCTAAGGGATCCGTCCTTTTTTTTAACAAAAAAGAACCCTGCTGCCACAGGAGATTTGGAAGGCCTAATATGTCCTTTGGCCAAACTCTCAGCAATATATTCCTTCATGGCCGTTCTCTCAGGTCCAGAAAGGTTATACAGCCTAGATTTAGGCAATCTTGTTCCAGGGATAAGATTGATAGGACAATCGTATTCCCGGTGAGGGGGTAAATCCTGGCATCCACCTTCAGAAAATACATCAGAGAAATCCGATATAAAAGAAGGAAGAGTCTTAGTGGTTAAAGCAGAAAAAGATGTATTAAGGCAATTGTCAACACAATAATCGCCCCAATCCACAATTTGTCTAGTATGCCAGTCAATGGACGGATTATGTTTGCTTAACCACGGTAAACCCAACACCACAGGAGCAGGAAGACCTTCCAACACAAAACATGAAATAAGCTCCTGATGAAATTCACCCACTCTTAATTTGATATCATGCACCATCTGAGACAAACACTTCTGAGAGAGAGGTGCAGAATCAATGGCAAACACAGAAATCCTCTTATCCAAAGAACTTGGTGACAATCCATGCATACGGACAAACTGAGCATCAATCAAGTTCACCCCTGCCCCGCTGTCAATAAACACCTCAATTTTCACAACCTTTGATTCTAGCGCCACCTCGGCAGTCAGGAGAAAACGGGTACTGCAGGATGAAGACAAATGCACATTTTCAGTCTCCCTACCCACTCCACCAAGAGTGAGATGAGAATTCAACGCCCCCTTTTCTTTTCTCTCCTTTAGAGATAGGAAGCATGGACATACATTGATAAAGTGTCCTTTCTGACCACAGAAAAAACACACACCCTTTTTATTACCAAGATGATTGCGGGTGGCTACAGAAGTGGCTCCCCCTAATTGCATAGGTTCATCCCCAGACATAAACCTAGGGGAATATTCCCCCAAAGTGTCATAGGAAGCTGGTACACTATGTGATAGTACGTCCTGAGAGCGGGGGCCCCTAGATCGCTCTCTCAGGCGCCTATCCATGCGTACAGCAAGAGACATAGCGGCTTCCAAAGACACAGGGGTTTCCTGAAAGGCCAAAGCGTCCTTCAGCCTTTCAGACAAACCTTGACAGAATTGGCTACGTAAAGCCGGATCGTTCCATTCAGTATTGGTCGCCCACCTCCGAAACTCAGAGCAATAAATCTCAACCGGCCGCTCACCCTGACAAAGGTTACGTATCTGGGTCTCCGCCAGGGAGATACGATCCGGGTCATCATAGATAATCCCTAGGGTCTTGAAAAATTCATCTGCCGACCGGAGAGACAGCGATCCGGCCGGTAGAGAAAAGGCCCATGACTGCGCATCCCCTTTAAGCAGCGAGATGACCACACCAACCTTCTGTTCCTCATTACCAGAAGAATGTGGACGCAGTCTGAAATACAATTTGCACGCCTCCCTAAATAGAACAAAATTATCACATTCCCCAGAAAATCTATCCGGGAGGGGGACCTTAGGCTCCAAACAGGCCTGACACTCAGCACCCCCAGAACCACCAGCCTGTGGTCTCTGAATCTGGTTGCGGATGTCAGCCACCTCCAAGCTGAGTCCCTGCAGCCGTTCAGCCAGTGTAGCAATAGCATCCATGTCAGCACAAAAATGACATAAATTTTTGTTAGTGGCGGTTTATAATGTCACGCTCGGGTGTGGGGGGAAAAGCCACACCGAGCGTATGAGGGATGGGAACAGACAAAACCAGGGAACTGGTCACCTCCTGCAGGGGACCCTAAGACTAGGCCCTAGCTGGCTACCAGTATGAACTAACCCGGGTGGTAGGAAAGCTCATACACAGGAACCTAATCTGAGTAAACCCTAGAACACCCTGCAGTCTAATGACACCAGAGAGTAACCCGTTCCTCCAAGCGAAAGGAGGAACAGGAGACTCAAACAGGAATAACCAAAGGAAGGGAAAACACTTAACTTTAAGTAGAACTCAGCAACAGGATCTCAGCCGAGATCCACACCACTCTCAACCAGGGATGTAGCAGATATAAACCGCAAGGGATACTGGGAGAGGAAGAGGTAAGTAGGAGACAGCTAATTGCCCAGCGGCAACAGCTGAGGGAAAGGGGTGTGGAGAACAGCACCCAAACCACAGGGAATAGCCTGTCAAACCTGTCACTTAGAAAGCCGCGCAGAACGTCTGATTCCAGACGCAAGACCACTCGTGACACTTATGTGCACTTAATTTCACAAGTATAAAAATGGAGTTATTGGTGTAAACTGCCTCATGCCATAATGTGACACATTTAATAACACTGGACAGATATAATGCACTGGAAAACAAGTTCAGTTGCTCAGCATTTGCAGCAGAATGCTAGTGGGATGCTGTGCTAGCATTAAGCCTATGTATAAACTTGAAAAAACACACGTCTCTCTAGTCAAATGAGAGAGAAAAATATTTTTCTTGCAGGTGGTTGATTTTTGAGATTGTACTTCAGCTATATGCCAGCCCCTGTATGCAGCACTACACCCTAGCCCCTCACTCACTCAAAACTTTCCCTGATCAATGTCCTCACAATTTTACACAATTATTTATTTGTATTCTGTTTCTACCCAGTCCCTGTAACACTAGAACAGAGGCTTCCTTGTTACTGTATACTGTATAGGATCATTTTCTGTCAGACACTGAATATACCCATCTACTTTCATCAGCATCTCAATACAGAATGACCTTCTGCTCGTTCTGCAAGATATCCTCCTTGCCTGCTGCCCCAAGCACCCCCTACTTCCTCCCAGGGGTCACGTGAACATCCCTCATGTTTTTTCTGAAGTTCATTTTGCTGACAAATTTTTGTGACAAACCGGTCCACTCATCCTCAATCAGCAGCAAAATAGCTTGTCAACAGGAGACGAAGACTGTGCCAAGAATGACATGGAACAGCACTTACTTGTGGATGATTACTAGACAGATGACCAACAAAAAAATTTTACCAGTCACAACAAACGTGTGTGGAAAAGACTGTTAACAAACTGAACTGACATCTCAGAAAATGAACAGAATGACGTCTTTTCTACAATTAACTAACACAACTTCATTTTCAAAAATAAATTTCATAGGTAGTTATCAGAAACAAGACTTCTCAGACTGTACAGACACATCATTAAAGCTGTCGTAAAAACACTCAAACCCATTGAATCATGTTGAAATGTTAATAATTTAATCCTATATCACAAGTTACTGGTGGATCAGTTATTATTGTTTATATTATTTCTTTAAAATCGATTTGGATTCTATTTAGCCAAGTTGGCCAAACGATTCGCCCTCTGTTTTAGGATCAATTTGCTCACCATTATTATTATTTTATTTTTGCTTTACCTCTGTTGTTAAACAGGGGGAGGATGTGATAATTAATTGTTAATGCTAATAAAGTTTGTATCGAGGACCCAGGCAAGTAGATAGGTCAATGTTCAGATGCAACAGGTGCTTAAAACCAGTTCAGTAGGTAAGAAGAAAAGCCATAGTCACTCTACGAAAAAAATACTACAATAAATAATTGATTTTAAGAAGCTTTGTAACATCATTACTAAGGGGCAAAACAAGACAATTAGATCACAGTAAGATGACAAGCTTTTTATGGTAAGAAGAATTTTATACTGTGATGTAAGAATACAAAAACATAAGAAAAGTTACCACTAAAGTAACAAAGTCATACAGACTAGCTACCATATGAGCGAATCACTTATACCTGTCATTTCAAATTTCCCCAAAAGATTCAAATTCTAATAAACCCAAATTTCTTGTGATTCACTGAATGAGAGAGAGAAACTGAGATAAGGAAGAAAAGCTAATTTGCATATCTTTTGGTTTCTGGGAAGATATTCAAATTAGCTTTCCTTTCAAACGGAAAAGACAGCTAAGGCCTCTTTCACACTAGCGGCAGTCTGGATCCGGCAGGTGAAGGGTGCCGTCGGATCCCACCTGCCGCAGGGACATGTGTGGGGCCGGAACCGCGTTCCGGCCCCACACATGTCACACAGTACCATATACAGACATACACACACATACACACAAACACATACATACTTACATACTCCAGGCAGGCAGGCCGCATGTCTTCACGCCCAGGAGGCGCGCAGCTATGACGATTCGCCACAGCGCCCTCTGCTGGGCACTGTAGGGAATCGTCATAGCGGTGCGCCTCCTGAGCATGAAGACGTGCGGCCTGCCTGCCTGGAGTATGTAAGTATGCATGTGTTTGTGTGTATGTGTGTGTATGTGTGTGTATGTATGTATGTATGTATGTATGTATGTCTGTATGTGGTGACGGATCCGTCCTGAACTCCATTGAAAGTCAATGGAGGGTGGATCCGTTTACCATGTTGGTCACACCAAACGGATCCGTCCACATTGACTTGCATTGGGGGTCATTCCGGATCCGTCTTGGTGCGGATGCCTGGACCGGAGAGAAAACCGCAGCATGCTGCGGTTTGTTCTCCGGTCTGAAGACGGAACGGAATGCTTTCAGGAGCATTCCGTTGTCTTCAGTTCAGTTTTGTCCCCATTGACAATGAATGGGGACAAAACTGAAGCGTTTTTTTTCCGGTATTGAGCCCCTATGACGGAACTCAATACCGGAATTTAAAAACACTAGTGTGAAAGTAGCCTAAGTCCTTCTGATGCCAGAGGAAGTAAGTTATGTTAATTTGATTATATTTTCAACAGGAACCAAAAGCAGGGTATCTGTCGCTCTCTCTCTTACACACACACACACACGAAGGAATGGTCATACCCTCTGCACAGGAACTTTGTGGGAAGTTGATTTTCATGGCTTTCAAGACAAAACTCAGGCATATTCAGACTTATTCACGTCCTCTATCCCTTGGATGAACTTGATGGACTTATGTCTTTTTTTCTACCGTATTAACTAGGTAATAATAATAATAATCTTTATTTATGTGGAGCCAACATATTCCGCAGCGCTTTACAGTTCAGGGGTTCATGTTCAAACAGTCATAAATAACATAGCAACAGACAAGTCAATTATTACAACAAGAGAAATGAGGGCCCTGCTCGCAAGAGCTTACAATCTATGAGGAGATAGGAGTGATACAAAAAGGTAGAGATGCTTGTTTTGTACGATAGTCCAGCCATCTTGGGAGAATAGGGGAGCAGATATAAAGCTACATGAGCTGGTCAGCAGCCATATATGAAGTGTTTCTGGGTGCGGTGGAGGAGTTTGGTGGAGGATCAGGTTCAGGGAGTGATAAATGGGCTATGTATGGAGAGGAGTTAGATCAGGGGAGATGATAGGCCAAAAAGATGTGTTTTTAGGGAGAGCCTAAAGCTGTATATGTTGTGATTTAGCCTGATTTCTTCGGGTAGGGCATCCCAGAGAACTGGTGCAGCTCGGAAGAAATCTTGGAGCCGAGAGAGGTTCGGATTTTGTGGAAGTCAGTCGTAAATCATTGGCTGAACGGAGAGCACGGATGGGGTGGTAGACTGAGATACGGGAGGAGATGTAGGGGGGTGCAGCACTGTGTAGAGCTTTGTGGATGAGGACAATCAGTTTAGATTGCATTCTATACTGTATGGGCAACCAGTGCAATGACTGGCAAAGGGCAGAGGCATCAGAGTAGCGGTTGGACAGATAGGTGACCTTGGCTTCTGCATTAAGGATAGATTGGAGAGGGGAGAGTCTGGTGAGGGGGAGACCAATTAATAGTGAGTTGCAGTAATCGAGATGGAAATGGATCAGGGCAATAGTGATTATTACAGTATAAAGTGCACTTACGCATTATACTGCTGAGCTGCTAATGAGATTTTGGGATGATATGCAATAAGTATGGAGATATATGCAGTGGTCCCTCAAGATACAATGGCCTCAGGATACAATATTTTCAACATACACCATTGTATGTTGAAACTACAGAGTGGGCCATTGTGAATTGAAACTACAGAGTGGGCCATTTGAAACTACAGAGTGGGCCATTTATATGGATACACCTAAATAAAATGGGAATGGTTGGTGATGTTAACTTCCTGTTTGTGGCACATTAGTATATGGGAGGGGGAAAACTTTTCAAGATGGGTAGTGACCATGGTGGCCATTTTGAAGTTGGCCATTTTGGATCCTACTTTAGTTTTTTCAGTGGGAAGAGGGTCATGTGACACATCAGACTTGTTGAGAATTTCACAAGATAAAAAACAATGCTTGGTTTTAACGTAACTTTATTCTTTCATGAGTTATTTACAAGTTTCTGACCACTTATTTAATGTGTTCAAAGTGCTGCCCATTGTGTTGGATTGTCAATGCAACCCTCTTCTCCCACTCTTCACACACTGATAGCAACACCGCAGAAGAAATGCTAGCACAGGCTTCCCGTATCCGAAGTTTCAGGTGCTGCATATCTCGTATCTTCACAGCATAGACAATTGCCTTCAGATGACCCCAAAGATAAAAGTCTAAGGGGGTCAGATCAGGAGACCTTGGGGGCCATTCAACTGGCCCACGACGACCAATCCACTTTCCAGGAAACTGTTCATCTAGGAATGCTCGGACCTGACACCCATAATGTGGTGGTGCACCATCTTGCTGGAAAAACTCAGGGAACGTGCCAGCTTCAGTGCATACAGAGGGAAACACATCATCATGTAGCAATTTCACATATCCAGTGGCCTTGATGTTTCCATTAATGAAGAATGGCCCCACTATCTTTGTACCCCATATACCACATTATGGGTGTCAGGTCCGAGCATTCCTAGATGAACAGTTTCCTGGAAAGTGCATTGGTCATCGTGGGCAAGTTGAATGGCCCCCAAGGTCTCCCGATCTGACCCCCTTAGACTTTTATCTTTGGGGTCATCTGTAGGCAATTGTCTATGCTGTGAAGATACGAGATGTGCAGCACCTGAAACTACGGATACTGGAAGCCTGTGCTAGCATTTCTTTGGTGGTATTGCTATCAGTGTGTGAAGAGTGGGAGAAGAGGGTTGCATTGACAATCCAACACAATAGGCAGTACTTTGAACACATTTTATAAGTGGTTAGAAACTTGTAAATAACTCATGAAAGAATAAAGTTACGTTAAAACCAAGCACACCATTGTTTTTCTTGTGAAATTCTCAATAAGTGTGACGTGTCACATGACCCTCTTCCCATTGAAAAAACTAAAGTAGGATCCAAAATAGCCAACTTCAAAATGGCCGCCATGGTCACCACCCATCTTGAAAAGGTTTCCCCCTCCCATATACTAATGTGCCAGAAACAGGAAGTTATCACCAACCATTCCCATTTTATTTAGGTGTATCCATATAAATGGCCCACCCTGTAGACTCAACATACACTATAACAGTAACTATATTCCCTATACTCATGCAATACAAATGAAGGTTTCACAGTAGCAATTGTCTCTATGATGTCGCAGAGATTGGCATATTGTCATAATAATTGCCATAATTATGATAAATTATCATGAAAAGCAAATTTCTACAAACATATAAACAATGGTCACATCGGAAACCCCATTCTGCGAAATACCAAGGCTTCATTTTTCTAGGAGTGGAACAATAGGGCAGATATATCAATGTCATTGCGCCTGGAAAATGTCTTGATTTGTGCCAGAATGTTGGCGCCAAATATATGAAGTGTATAAGCCACAATTTTGTTTCATTTATGGCATGCCAGACAAGAGTTTTTAAGACGTTTGTGCCATTTTTATGTCTAGTCCTATTTTGTACATTGTTTTGTTACACTTTTAGACAGTTTTTGGTGTATGGTTAGGAAAAAAAACCATACCAGCTCCAAGGCTGTATAAAAAGTGGTGTATAATTCTGATAGTATAAAGCCCTATGAAACATTTTGCCTCAAATAGGGATTTTTTTTTGTGGTGCATTGTGTCACATCATCTTGTCACCACTATATAAAACAACACTACAGACTAAGGGAGAGTTCACATCACCATTATTTTACTTCTGATCCTTCAGAAGAACAGAAAAAAAAGGAAAAAAATGGGTCCTGTAAAAAAAACGGATCCTGTGCATCAGTTATGCACATTTGGCATCCATTTTTGTCCGTTTTTATAGACAGAAAAAAAAGTACTACATGCACAGGAACCAGTTTTTTTTCTTTATTTGTCTGTTCTTCTGACGGATCAGAAGAACGAAAAAGTAACAGTTTTTTCCATTACACATTTAACAATCAAAATGATAAATTTGGCGCCCATAAACACAATATTGACAATATATTCTGGCACAAAATAAACATATCTTAATCTATTTGACATACACCTATAAGTATCAGTAGGGCAACAATATATACACAAAAATTGCCCATTCTCTATGCCCACCTTCATATGAAACACCAAAAAGAGGGGCGTGGGTCACCCTGGTAAGTATTGCATACTCTTTAGGTTCTTAATGTGCACATCTAGTTACACTGGTGTACTTTAGATGTTTATTTTTCTAACACTTTTATGAGCATTGGAATGTACTTGCACTTTATACTACTGAGCTGCTAACGAGATTTTAGGATGATGTACAAGTATGTAAATATATACAGTGATCCCTCAAGATACAATGGCCTCAGGATACAATATTTTCTACATACAATGGTCTTTTCTGATCCATCGTAAGTTGAAACTAGACTCAACATACAATGTCTCAGACTCAGATCCAACCAATCAAGGTCACTTCTCTGGTAAAATAGTTTTAGTAGTTGTTAGTGATCAGCTATTCCTGACTGTTATATGTAAGGACTTGTTTTACCGTAATTTTCGCCCCATAAGACACATTTTTTCCTCCCAAAAGTGGGGGAAAAATGCCCCTGCGTCTTATGGGGAGAATGCTAATGAGCGCTTCCATTATGGCACCGGAGGACTAGGATGCGATGAAGAGTCTGTACTCACCGCTTCCTGGTTCTCCTCTCGGCTGTCGGCTGTGCAGGGCTGCGCACAGTGTGAGGGCTCTCTGTGACCTCACGCTGTGCGCGCCAGTTCATAGCACAGCCGGCGGCAGGAGGAAGCAGAGCGCGGGCAGAGAGATGCAGCGGCGTCTGGGAGCAGGAGAGGTGTCTTTTTTTTTTTTATAATATATATGCTCTGTGGCTCGATGGCTGATTGGGCATATGGTGGCTTAACTGAGCGGCATATGGGGGCTGAATTGAGAGGCATATGGGGGCTGAATTGAGAGGCATATGGGGGCTTAAAAGAGTGGCATATGGGGGCTTAAAAGATTGGCATATGGGGGCTTAAAAGAGTGGCATATGGGGGCTGAACTGAGAGGCATATGGGAGCTGAAATGAGAGGCATATGGGGGCTGAAAAGTGACAAGACAGGCATATGGGGGCAGACATGAGAGGCATATGGGGGATAATATGAGAGGCAGTAGGCCACTTACAGTACAGACCAAATGTTTGGACACACCTTCTCATTCAAAGAGTTTTCTGTATTTTCATGACTATGAAAATTGTAGATTCACACTGAAGGCATGAAAACTATGAATTAACACATGTGAAATTATATACTTAACAAAAAAGTTTGAAACAACTGAAAATATGTCTTATATTCTAGGTTCTTCAAAGTAGCCACCTTTTGCTTTGATTACTGCTTTGCACACTCTTGGCATTCTCTTGATGAGCTTCAAGAGGTAGTCACCTGAAATGGTATTCCAACAGTCTTGAAGGAGTTCCCAGAGATGCTTAGCACTTGTTGGCCCTTTTGCCTTCACTCTGCGGTCCAGCTCACCCCAAACCATCTCAGTCGAGTTCAGGTCTGGTGACTGTGGAGGCCAGGTCAAATAGCCCTTACACAGCCTGGAGGTGTGTTTGGGGTCATTGTCCTGTTGATAAATAAATGATGGTCCAACTAAACACAAACCGGATGGAATAGCATGCCGCTGCAAGATGCTGTGGTAGCCATGCTGGTTCAGTATGCCTTCAATTTTGAATTAATCCCCAATAGTGTCACCAGAAAAGCACCCCCACACCATCACACCTCCTCCTCCATGCTTCACGGTGGGAACCAGGCATGTAGAGTCCATCCATTCACCTTTTCTGCGTCGTACAAAGACACGGTGGTTGGAACCAAAGATCTCAAATTTGGACTCATCAGACCAAAGAACAGATTTCCACTGTTCTAATGTCCATTCCTTGTGTTCTTTAGCCCAAACAAGTCTCTTCTGCTTGTTGCCTGTCCTTAGAAGTGGTTTCCTAGCAGCTATTTTACCACGAAGGCCTGCTGCACACAGTTTCCTCATAACAGTTGTTGTAGAGATGTGTCTGCTGCTAGAACTCTGTGTGGCATTGACCTGGTCTCCAATCTGAGCTGCTGTTAACCTGCGATTTCTGAGGCTGGTGACTCGGATGAACTTTGTAGCGCTTGATGGTTGTTGCGACTGCACTTGGGGACACTTTCAAAGTTTTCCCAATTTTTTGGACTGACTTTTATTTCTAAAAGTGATGATGGCCACTCGTTTTATTTACTTAGCTGCTTTTTTCTTGCCATAATACAAATTCTGTGTATCCATCTGACTTCTGCCCAACACAACTCATGGTACCTACCCCATTTATAAGGCAAGAAATCCCACTTATTAAACCTGACAGGGCACACCTGTGAAGTGAAAACCATTTCAGGTGACTACCTCTTGAAGCTCATCAAGAGAATGCCAAGAGTGTGCAAAGCAGTAATCAAAGCAAAAGGTGGCTACTTTGAAGAACCTAGAATATAAGACATATTTTCAGTTGTTTCACACTTTTTTGTTAAGTATATAATTACACATGTGTTAATTCATAGTTTTGATGCCTTCAGTGTGAATCTACAATTTTCATAGTCATGAAAATACAGAAAACTCTTTGAATGAGATGGTGTGTCCAAACTTTTGGTCTGTACTGTATCTGAGGTCTGATTGTGGGTCATTCACATTGGGGTCTGATCTGAGGTTTTATTGGGGTCTTATTAACATTGGGGGCCTGATTGAGGCTGTGAGCTGAGGTCTGATTAACATTGGGGGTCTGATTGTTGGTCTGACCTGAGGTCTAATGAAAAATATTTTTTTCTTATTGTCCTCCTCTAAAACCTAGGTGAATCTTATGGGCCGGTGCGTCTTATAGGGCGAAAAATACAGTATCTGTCTTAGTTATCTGCTTATGTTTCTTAAATCTTCATTTTCTCTTATCTTGGAGGACATTTTGGGGCTTTGGAACCAATTACTCAACTTTCAATGGTTTCCATATACAATGGTCATCCTGGAACCAATTAAAGGGGTTGTCTCACTTCAGCAAGTAGCATTTATCATGTAGAGAAAGTTAACACAAGGCACTTATTAATGTATTGTTATTATCCATATTGCTTCCTTTGCTGGCTGGGTTCATTTTTCCATCACATTATATACTGCTCATTTCCATGGTTACAGACCACCCTGTAATCCATCAGTGGTGGCTGTGCTTGCACACTATAGGAAAAAGCACCAGCCTATGTGCGCTCCCATGGTCCCGGCCACCAGAGAGGCTGACGCTTTCTCCTATATTGTGCAAGCACGGTCACCACTGATGGATTGCAGGGTGCTCTTTAACCATGGAAACTAGCAGTGTATAATGTGATGGAAAAATTAATCCAGCCAGCAAAGAAGACAATATGGATAATAACAATACATTAGTAAGTGCCTTGTAATAACTTTCTCTACATGATAAATGCTACTTACTGAAGCGAGACAATTTTTTAATCCCGGTGCTATTTTCTCTTTTTGGTGATTAATATATTTGAACCAATATTACGTGCTCCCATCTCAGTATGTAACGGCACAACTCTGCCCTGATAACTCGTTTTTGGGATACCTATCTGATAGACACAGTCCATCAACTATTTAGTACAATACCGATAATAAAAGCTGTGCTTTATTGTCTGCATCATCTTTCACTGGTATCTATGGTATTTTATCTATAGTCTTATTGTACGTCTGTGACAATATTAACAACATCTATTACATAAAGCAAATCTGATTGTCAGCAGAAATAAAGTTGACCTTAGTGTGGTGTTTGCCTGTCCCTGCACATTATCTCTGTTGGAGCCCACCATCTGTGCTCTCTGTAAGCCTGCACATTGCACACAGAATAAACACCAGGTATCTGTCACGCTATAACAGCTCTGATCTGTGAACGCTGCTGTCTGTACCTGCTGTAATATGAAAGGAATCTGGCCTGCAATGTGAAACATAGCGGGCACAGACGCAGGCCTCCGACCCCCAACAGGGCTGCTGAACTTGACAGTTTTGACTCTACACAAATGCCAGTGATATTTAAATGATGCCAGAACATTGGAGATGATCTCCTTCTTGTCTCTTGAAATATCAATATGTGCTGAAGCGTCGGCCATACTTATCTGCCCAGATTTGCTCACTGCTAGGTGTACGTAGGCACTAATCGTAAGCATAGTAATATATTCTGTAGAAGAACAGACAATCTCTGCAGCTGTAATGAAGCTACAGTGGTCACATTCTGTTCCTCATGGGTGGTGTTAAAGGGTTTGTCTGGTTTCAAGAGGAAACCTGCCAAATCAGGTGATCAACCTGCAATATAGAATATATGAGTACTTACCTGACAGATACCACATCACCACTCCGATTCTCCCTGCAGGGCTCTATTTTTATGGTTGTAGTAGTTACATCATGTCGACAGTGTGTGACCGCTGCAGCCAATCACTAGCCTCAAAGGCCCACTGAAGATGTCAGAGACTGGCTGCAGCAATCACAAGTTGTTGATGTGATGTTACTTCTGCAACCAGAAAAACTGAACCCTGCTGACAGAACCAAAGTGGTGGTGCGGGATCCGTCAATTTTTACAGGTCAGTTTCTTCTGGAAACTGGACAATCTCTTTAATATGTACATGACTTCTACTCCAATAGGGAACATAGCTGAATGCTCAAGTGATGTGTAGGGATCTCACTGTTCTTTATGCTATAGAAGGGAGGGTGGGAAGCAGTGGGAAAGGAGTGTAAATGTAAGGTCCATTTTTTAACCCCCTTCCTGACATCTGCCGTACATGTATGGCAAAATTCAGGTCTTTAAAGATGGTTCCCAAGCAGGAGCCGAGCAAGTGCCATAGCTGCCAGGTGCCTGTTGTTTTACATGATCAGCAATAACGCCGTCAATTGGAACCATGGCATCTGACCGTTCTTTTCCCAGTGCTGCGCTCTGAGATTGTGGGAGTCATTCAGTTGCTATGACAGCCACAGGCCCTCTGAAAGGCTCCGAGGGCTGTTATAACAAAGTTGCTATCAATCGCACGATCGCACGTTAAAGTCCCCTAGGGGGAATTAAAATGAGAATAGATAAGAAAAGTGATAAGATAAAACATGGCTTGTTTCCATGGTTATGACCATCCTGTAATCAGCAGCGGTGGTCGTGCTTGCACACTATAGAAAAAAGTGCTGGCCTCTCTGGTGGCCATGACCATGGGAGCGCACATATGCTAGTGCTTTTTCCTACAGTGTGCAAGCACGGCCACTGCTTCTGGATTGCAGGGTGGTCATAACCATGGAAACGAGCAGCATATAATGTGATGGATTAATGAAGCCAGCCAGCAAAGGAAGCAATATGGATAATCACAATACATTAGTAAGTGGCTTGTATTAACTTTCTCTACATTATAAATGCCACTTGATGAATGAGACATCACTTTTAAGCCTGTTAGCACTTAAGTGGGAATTTTAATGCCAGAAAGGTGAGATTGAACAGTCAGACTCACATACACTAGGGTCTTTATTGGGCTCAGGCAAAAAAAAAAATATATATATGGTTGCTTTATACAGTGAAGGTGGTAAGCACCCTGTTTCTTTAGCTTTTTGCTTACTTATAGTAGGCAGGGATAGAGGATATTTACCAAACTTGTCCAATGTGTAATAGCATCTGTGACGTCTATATCCTCAACTGGTCTGTCTAGGATGGTCAGTTGATTGGATGGTAGGTTGGTAGGGTTATTGAGGAGAGATAAGTGGTGCAAATATGTTAAAGGGGTTATCTAACAGCCACAGCCACCGCTGCATCTCCTCGCCGCGCGGATCAAACCCACCTTCTAAACACCCCAATCCTGCCACTCCCAATACAGTGCCCGCTGTGCTCCCCAATACTATCCTGCAGAAAAATTACTAGTACCACACAGATAGTGCCCTTCAATAATTATTGGCAAACACTGCCCTAAAATAACTGCGCCCAGCAAATAGTGACACCAATAGTATAAACATTATGTTCCCCAATTATTACTGGTGAACCATGGGGGAACATAATGATTACTATTATGGGTGCTTTGAGAGCATTATTACTTCTGGGACAAAGTGGGGACATTATTGTTGGGGCAATGAAGGGGCACTATTACTACTAAGTGCACCCTGGCAGAGAATTATTACTATTGGTGGGACTTTAGGGAGAACTATTACTGTGAGGGGCAAACTGGCCACTGAAAATGAGCACAAGTACAAAAAATCCCGCCTAATAATGTGCACTAGTTCAAAAATGCTCCTGTTCTGTGTGGAAGTACAAAAAAATTCCCCCTCTTAGTGCCCCCAGCTAATGCCCCCATAGTGCTCCTTCTCCTTCCCCATAGTGCCCCCAGGGGCGGTCTTGGCATTTCTGGGGCCCTAAGCGAAGTTATGTCTGGGGGCCCCCCCCCCCCCAATGACACCTCACACCCCTGATGACACGGCCTCTGATGACACGCCCCCCCCAATGACACACCCCCTACACCTCACTGGAGGGGGGGTCAAGGTTGCCCACAGCCTATGGCGTGTCCCAGACTCCCAGCTCTCTTATTGGCTGGGCTGCAGGGGCGTAGCTAAGGGCTCATGGGCCCTGGTGCAAGAGTTCAGCTTGGGCCCCCCGCCTAATACAGCGCCCCATACCTCGTACATCTAGTATAATACAGCGCCCCATACCTCTTCCATCCAGTATAAATACAGCACCTCATACCTCTTACATCCAGTATAATACAGCACCTCATACCTCTTACATCCAGTATAATACAGCGCCTCATACCTCTTACATCCAGTATAATACAGCGCCCCATACCTCTTACATCCCGTATAATACAGCGCCTCATACCTCGTACATCCAGTATAATACAGCGCCCCATACCTCTTACATCCAGTATAATACAGCGCCTCATACCTCTTACATCCAGTGACGTCTCCTCGGATGTAGATCTTCTCTTTCCTCATCTTCTCCTTTCAGACCAGACGCCATTTTTCAGCCATTTCTCATCTCTGCAGTTTGACAGAAAAAAATCTTAGTTTACTACTTTTCCATCATCCTCCCATCTTCTGGACAAATCATCCTACACCCCCAGTACTGTGCCACTAGTACCACACAGATAGTGCCCTTCAATAATTATTGGCACACAGTGTCCTAAAATAACTGCGCCCAGCAAATACTGTCCCGTAATAGTGTGAACATAACGTCCCCCAGAAATAACTGCGCTGATACTGTGCCAGGGTGCCCCCCACAGTAATAGTGCCCCCCACAGTACTAATGTCCCCACTGTTCCCCAGAAGTAATAATGCTTCCAATGTGCCAGTAAGAAGTGCTCCCCACCCATAGATGCCCCCCAAATTATGTGCCAGTAAGAAATGCCCCAATAATGCGCCAGAAGTTCCCCCCATTGATTCCCCCTCAAAATCATGTGCCAGTAAGAAATGCCCCCAGTGCCCCCATGTGCCAGTAAGAAATGCCCCCAGTGCCCCCATGTGCCAGTAAGAAATGCCCCAGTGCCCCCATGTGCCAGAAAAATGCCCCTAGTGCTCCCATGCCATAAAGAAATGCCCCCAGTGCCCCCATGTGCCAGTAAAAATGCCCCAGTGCCCCCATGTGCCAGTAAAAATGCCCCCAGTGCCCCCATGTGCCAGTAAAAATGCCCCCATGTGCCCCCATGTGCCAGTAAAAATGCCCCGTGCCAGTAAAATGCCCTCAGTGCCCCATGGGCCAGTAAAATGCCCCAGTGCCCCCATGTGCCAGTAAAAATGCCCCCATGTGCCAGTAAAAATGCCCCCATGTGCCCCCATGTGCCAGTAAAAATGCCCCCAGTACCAGTAAAAATGCCCCCAGTGCCCCATGTGCCAGTAAAAAATGCCCCCAGTGCCCCCATGTGCCAGTAAGAAATGCCCCCAGTGCCCCCATGTGCCAGTAAGAAATGCCCCCAGTGCCCCCATGTGCCAGTAAAAATGCCCCCAGTGCCCCCATGTGCCAGTAAAAATGCCCCCATGTGCCAGTAAAAATGCCCCCATGTGCCAGTAAAAATGCCCCGTGCCAGTAAAATGCCCTCAGTGCCCCCATGTGCCAGTAAAAAATGCCCCCAGTGCCCCCATGTGCCAGAAAAAATGCCCACAGTGCCCCCATGTTGCCAGTAAAATGCCCACAGTGCCCCCATGTGCCAGTAAAAATGCCCCCAGTGCCCCCATGTGCCAGTAAAAATGCCCCCATGTGCCCCCATGTGCCAGTAAAAATGCCCTGTTCCAGTAAAATGCCCTCAGTGCCCCCATGTGCCAGTAAAAATGCCCCCAGTGCCCCCATGTGCCAGTAAAAATGCCCCCATGTGCCAGTAAAAATGCCCCCATGTGCCCCCATGTGCCAGTAAAAATGCCCCCAGTACCAGTAAAAATGCCCCCAGTGCCCCATGTGCCAGTAAAAATGCCCCCAGTGCCCCCATGTGCCAGTAAGAAATGCCCCCAGTGCCCCCATGTGCCAGTAAAAATGCCCCCAGTGCCCCATGTGCCAGTAAAAATGCCCCCATGTGCCAGTAAAAATGCCCCCAGTGCCCCCATGTGCCAGTAAAAATGCCCCCAGTGCCCCCATGTGCCAGTAAGAAATGCCCCCAGTGCCCCCATGTGCCAGTAAGAAATGCCCCCAGTGCCCCCATGTGCCAGTAAGAAATGCCCCAGTGCCCCCATGTGCCAGTAAGAAATGCCCCTAGTGCTCCCATGCCATAAAGAAATGCCCCCAGTGCCCCCATGTGCCAGTAAGAAGTGCCCCCAGTGCCAGTAAAAATGCCCCAGTGCCCCCTTGTGCCAGTAAAAATGCCCCCCAGTGCCCCCATGTGCCAGTAAAAATGCCCCCATGTGCCAGTAAAAATGCCCCGTGCCAGTAAAATGCCCTCAGTGCCCCCATGTGCCAGTAAAAATGCCCCCAGTGCCCCCATGTGCCAGTAAAAATGCCCCCAGTGCCCCCATGTGCCAGTAAAAATGCCCCCAGTACCAGTAAAAATGCCCCCAGTGCCCCCATGTGCCAGTAAAAATGCCCCCAGTGCCCCCATGTGCCAGAAAAAATGCCCACAGTGCCCCCATGTGCCAGTAAAATGCCCACAGTGCCCCCATGTGCCAGTAAAAATGCCCACAGTGCCCCCATGTGCCAGTAAAATGCCCACAGTGCCCCCATGTGCCAGTAAAAATGCCCCCAGTGCCCCCATGTGCCAGTAAAAATGTCCCCAGTGCCCCCAATTGAGCTCCGGTCCGTGACTGCTACAATAAAATAAAAAATAAAAAAAAATTAACACTTATACTTACCTCCATAGTGCTGGCAGCGATGCGATGCAGGCCTCTTCCGGCCTGTGTCCCGCGCTGTACGGCTCAGGCGGCGCGATGACGTCATCGCGCCGCCTGAGCCGGCCTCTGATAGGCTGCAGGCCCAGTGCCTGCAGCCTATCAGAGGAACGGGCAGGGGAGACGCCTCTCCCTCCCCTGCCCCAGTACAATACAGGCATCTGTATCGCCGTCCTGAGGACGGCGATACAGATGACTATGGAGATGAGCGCTTCCACAATGGAAGCGCTCATCTCCCTCTGCGGGCGGTCTTGGGCACCGGCGCAAGAGAAGAGCGTGGGGGCCCCCTTGGACGCCGGGGGCCCTACGCAAATGCATAGGATGCGTGGTGCCCAAGACCGCCCCTGAGTGCCCCCATAATGTGCCAGTATAAGATTCCCCCATAATGCAGCAGTATAAATGCCACTTCATAGTGCCCCAATAATGTGTTCTTTCCCGCTCCAACACCATAGTGCCCTATAATGTGCCAGTATAAATGCCCCCCATAATGTCCCCATGATGTGCCAGTGTAAATGCCCCCAGGTGTACCAGTATAAATGGCCCCATAGTGGCCCATGATGTGTCAGTATAAATGCCCCCATAGTGGCCCATGATGTGCCAGTAGATGCCCCCATAGTGTCCCACATGATGTGCCAGTAATGCCTCCATAGTGTCCCCATGATGTGCCAGTGGATGCCCCCATATTGTCCATCATGTGCCAGCATTACTCTCATAGTTTCCCCCCTCATGTGCCAGTATTGCCCCCATAGTATCCCCCATCATGTGCCAGCAATGTCCCCATATTGTCCCCTTCATGTGACAGTAATACTCTCATAATGTCCTCCATTATGTGTCAGTAAACCCCCATAGTGTCCCCCCTCATGTGCCAGTAATGCCCCCATAGTGTCCCCCATCATGTGCCAGTAATGCCCCTATAATGTCCCCCATCATGTGCCAGTAATGCCCCCATGGTCTCTCCATCATGTGTCAGTAATGCCTCCACAATGTCCCCCATCAGGTGCCAGTAATGCCCCCATAATGTGCCAGCAATGCCCCCATAGTGTCCCCCATCATGTGCCAGCAATGCCCCCATAGTGTCCCCCATCATGTGCCAGTAATGCCCCCATAGTGTCCCCCATCATGTTCCATTAATTCGCCCAGTTGATGCCCCCATAGAGCGCCACAAAAAAAACACTTATACACTTACACTTACCTCGAGCGATGCGATGCAGGCCTCTTGTGGCCTGTGTCACGCGCAGCACCAAGCCCAAGCCTAGTGCCTGCAGCCTATCAGAGGAACAGGAGAGGGAGACGCCTCTCCCTGCTGCAGTGTTCATCTGTATACAGATGAATGTAGGGAGATGAGTGCTTCCACAATGGAAGCGCTCATCTCCTGCTGCCGCACCGGATCGGGATTTAGCCGGTAACCCGGTTCTCCGATCCGGCTGTAATTTTAACAACCGGATCTGGAGAACCGGAGGGAACTGGCTGAATCCCATGCCTGATTATAGGGATTGGATAACCCCTTTAACAATATAAAGACTCATAGCATGTAGCAAAAGCATTCATCTTATGTTTAGATAGGTAGTTCTACTCTACTACATCTATCCAGCAGAAGACAGGTACTACAGGGGGAGACTCCTTTAAATGTAGGGTAGAGTTACGCTGTGCGCAGTTTCTTAGGTCCCATAGAACCTTTGTTTGCCTTGGTGGTCAAGGGAAGGGAAGTGGGCGTGGCCTTGTGGTGGAGAGAGTGTGGTTCTGGAAGTGCCAAAATTTTGCCCCAAAGCAATTTTAGACTGTCTACTCTTAAGTGCACCCTGACTAAATCATATAAAGTAATAGCAAATCTACATCATTGTATGTTATTTTCATCCAGCAGGAATTAATTAATTGGAATGTTTTCCAATTAAATTGGTAACATTTACAGCAAATACAATCCTAATGTTGTAACATTTTAGAATGCTGGAAATGTGGAGCTATGTAAACTATATGTATTGTTTGACAATTATTTTGGTAAATTAAATTAATCTGCTTCTACCAAATAAAGCCAACGCTAGAAACCAATACAGATGACAAATCGAGTAAAACACCAGCGGCGTGCACCACGTCTCACACCTGTTAACTCCGTCAATGCAGTTTTACAAATTCAATTATAGAGGACACAACTGTGAATTAGAAATAGCTGAATGTTTTTCCAATCTAATTACTATCATACCATGCACATTATAGCGTGAAGTATAACGCACAGCATAAAGAAGCCTAAATGCTGTATCACCTTAACGGCGGCTCACTGTCTATTGCTGTGGCCGCAATAAAGGGGCTGTCCCAAAAATGATATTCTACAGTTTTCAAACCAGCACCTGGGTCTGAAATGTTTTGTAATTGCATGTAATTAAAAATGTATTATTGCCACTGAGTTATTCACTAAACACTACCTATATAGCGCCATGTGCTGTTTGCCCTTTTTCTAAATTCCCAGTTCACCTCACTAAGACTACTTTCCCATCTGTGTTTTTGGTGGATCCGACAGGGAATCAGCAAAAACGCATCTGTTCAATAATAAAACCATCTGCATCCGTTCAGAGCGGATCCGGTTGTATTATCTCCAAAATGAACAAGAATGGACGCCAGATCTGTTTTTTTCATGTCCGAAAAAAAAACTATCCGGCACCATTGAATTATATTGTCTTTCACGCCAGATCCATCTTGGTCAGTATCCCTTGCTGTACACAAAAACATTGCTTACAGTGTTTTTGTGTGCTGAATGGGAACGCAAAGAAACAGAATGGAATGCGTGGTATTTTAAATCATATCAACCTGGTTAGACAACCTACATAATAACCAAAAAATAAGACACGTGTACACCTGACATGATGGAAACATTTGGCCACAGCCAGCTTTATTAAAGAACAGCTTAAACCATTGAGTCATAAACCAATATAAGCTAATACCACAGATTAGACCAGCCATAAGCTCGGCCTAAATACAAGAACTATCTCGTCTAATCAACTTTTCTCAATAAGCAACTTTACCCCTCCTTCTAATAAATTGGCCATGACAAACTGACAACTTATAGGGAGGGCGGGCGGGCCGTGGCTCCTCACTTGCGGCTTGGCTGACAGCAATAGCACTGTCAGCCACCGCAAATATATATACACCTACCTGTCTAACCCCTCTAACCAAACACCCAATGCCCTACCTGTTGCCGGGCACCCATATCTACTCTGCCCCGCAACGACCATTTAATAGGTCATTTCTCTGACCAATCCCAGCAACCTGCCTCTTACCCAGAAACAAGGGCTATTTTTAGCCACCTTGGCCACAACTTTTGGCGGGAAAATTCCTGCCATAATCAGCCAAAGGAATAACATGGGATGATCAAAATCATCCCTCCATATTGAAATTTCGGAATCCTATCATTCTTTTTCTTTAAGTCAAAACCTGATTAAATTGAATTAGTATAAACCCATACCATGTATAATACTGCTATCCTCTTACATGCTAGAGGGGCCCATCCTAGCACTAGGGCCCAGATATGAATGCAATCAATCTACACAAATGGAAGGACAGAGATTATAAACGTTTCCCTCCCTCTGATTATCACTTTGGGAATTAATGCACACGACGGTACGTATTTTGCGGTCTGCAAAAAATGGATCCGCAAAAAAACACGGATGACATCCGTGTGCATACCGTATTTTGCGAAACAGAACAGCTGACCCCTAATAGAACAGTCCTATCTTTGTCCATAACGGAGACAATAATAGGACATATTCTGTGTTTTTGCTGAACAGACATACAGTACGGAACTGGAATGTACACGAAGTAACACGCATTTTTTTTGCAGACCCATTGAAATGAATGGCTCCACACGACAAAGGGCTCATGCACACAAACTTATTTTCTTGTCCGTTCCGTTTTTTGTTTTTTTTGCAGACCATATACGGAAGTTACTCCATGTGCGTTCCGTTTCCGTATGTCTGTTCTGCAAAGTAATAGAACATGTTCTATTATTGTTCGCATTACGGACAAGGATAGGACTGTTCTATTAGGGGCCAGCTGTTCCTTTCCGCAAAATAAGAAATGCAAACGGACGTCATCCATGTTTTTTGCAGATCCGTTTTTTTTGCGGACCACAAAATACATATAGTCGTGTGCATGAGCCCTAACTTCAAACAGCTTTTTCTGCACCAAGTCTGCCATATCTAAAACAGGAGCAACTGCAGGTTTCTATTATATTGGGCACTTGCTCCTATGCACTGTTCTTTTTTTGCTTTCCAGTGCAATAATATGTTCTTGTGACTGACCCTCCAGTCTGTGATCCGTCTGTGCTATTTTATTGAAGGGTAAATGGATATTATTACCCACATTTGTCGGCGGATTATTCCTTTTAGCCTGGTCAGTATAAAATTACTGGACATACCTACTTTTTTCTGTAGCTCAAACTATCATTCAGATACTGCTGAGGCCTGGACTTACGCCTCTTTCTAGAAAAAAAAATAAATTGTACAATATGTTAGAGGAAACGGTAGGATGTACTCTGAGGTTCCTGAAGTGTTAAGAGATTGGACATGGATCACGTCTACTGCTCTTTAATAATTTTAATGAGGCACCTTTATAAGATTTTGCTAGAGTAGGAACGTTCAAGAGTATCAATATGATGCATATATTCATTAGCATTAGAGATGAGCGAATCTATTCGCCGCTTTGTATATTAGTTATGAATCTGTTATTTTCTATGCTGAAGCAAATCCGAATCTCTTCAGATTCGTTTCGTACAAATCTTATTAAATCTTTGTACGCTAATGCTACGTACGCATCATATAATTTGTACGCTAATGCTACACATCTGATCATTTGTATGCTAATGTGTACGTATTCAGTTAAATAGCGTACTTTTACTGTATGTTCGTACTTTGTGCAGGCCTAGTGTCATACGTTCGTATGACTTAACCGCGAGACAATAATACGCTAAAGCTCTATACGTACTTTGTACCCTCCTGTGTACGTATTTGAGGGAATGTTCGCAGAACACAAATATTTTTCAACGCAACTTGGACCGAAGCGAATCTTATCCGAGGCGAATCTTTTTAAAAATTTGGCAAATATTCGCCGAAGCGAATCTTTGAAGATTTCCTCATCTCTAATTAGCTTTCATATTACATAATTAAAAGGGTTTTCTGGGATTACTATGGTTTTAACAGATATGCTTATGTAGTTTCTAACCTCATGTACATTTTCTTCATGCTTTTTTTTTCCAGTTTAGACTCTCCTGACTCGTTTTTACCAATTAAACCGATCCCTCTGCTTTATTTCCATCCTGTATGTAGCACTTCCTGTTCCTGTATCCAACCAAACCCATGATGCACTTCTCCTTTCTCTGCCACAGCTCCAGCACTGCCCCTAACAACACCCAGCTAGTTTAAAGTTCCTCCCACCAGCTAGTTTCATAGACATTCCCCTATCACTGCCCCTAACAACACCCAGCTAGTTTATAGCTCCTTCCACCAGCTAGTTACATAGACACTGCCCCTAACAACGCCCAGCTAGTTTATAGCTCCTCCCACCCTGCTAGTTACATAGACACTCCCCTATCACTGCCCCTAACAACGCCCAGCTAGTTTATAGCTCCTCCCACCCTGCTAGTTACATAGACACTCCCCTATCACTGCCCCTAACAACGCCCAGCTAGTTTATAGCTCCTCCCACCCTGCTAGTTACATAGACACTCCCCTATCACTGCCCCTAACAACACCCAGCTAGTTTATAGCTCCTCCCACCAGCTAGTTACATAGACACTCCCCTATCACTGCCCCTAACAACACCCAGCTAGTTTATAGCTCCTCCCACCCAGCCAGTTACATAGACAATCCCCTATGTGGACATAAATCACAGGAAATAAGAATGAGCTGCATGGACATGGTCATGTGACCACAGCCCAGAACGGGAGATAGGAGCAATAAAGGTAAAAGAAATTACAAAGTTACAGCTACCTTCACCTCTAAAGTGAATGATTCATATATATTACTATCTATTATAAAGTGTAAATATTTTCATTAGAAAATATGATGGCTGTACCAGTTTGGAAACCAGAAGAAAATTCCATTATTTTATCAGCATTGCTTTAAAGGGATTTTCCAGGAATTTAATACTGACCATCTATCCTCAGGATCGATTATTAGTATCTGTATCAGTGGGGGTCCAGTTCCCAAAAAGCCACAGATCAATACTTCAACGAGTCCCACAACAGCTTCACAGCATCTTAAACACAGCGCTGTACAGTGGCTGTTCTTGGCATTGCAGCTCAGCCCCATTCTCTTGGATGGAAATGAGCGTCACAAAGCTCACGGGACCGGTGGATGTAATGTAAAAGGTCAAGGAAGAGGCCACAGCTAATTGGAGGCCCTGTTGCGAGTTAAGGTCCTTTTACACGGGCCGATTATCGGCCGAAAAATAGTTCCTAGGAACGCTAGTGCTGATAATCGGCCCGTGTAAAAGTGGCCCTAATCAGCCGACGAACGAGCAAAACGCTCGTTCGTCGGCTGATTGGATCTTTTGGTTTCTACAAAAGATCCAATCTGTCGGGCGCACATCGGCCTGTGTAAACAGGCGATGTGAGCCTGACAGTATGGAGCTTCCCGGCCGAACGAGTGATACAGCGATCACTCGTGCGGCCCGGCGCTCGATTCATCGGGCCATGTAAAGGCTCCCTGGCCGAGCGCCGATATAGCTGATCGGCGCCCGGGCAGGGAGACACATCGGCCCGTCTAAAAGGGCCTTTAGACTCCCACAGGTCAGATATTGATGACCTATGCTGAGGAAAGTTCCTCAATATTTAATTTCCAGGAAAAAAAAAACCTAAAAGGGGATTTTGTCAGTAGTTTTAGCCACTCAAACTGATATATAGGTAAAAGATAAAGCTATTTAAACATACCTTAGTGGGTGATCACGCTTCTTGTTTTAATGAACTTCTGCTCCACATGAAAGGACTGCCAGAGGCATTAAAACTTCTCCACCTCAGTGAAGCAAAAAACATGTCTAATGGAATATACACAACAAATACACAATGGATGAGGTAAACATGATTTTTTTGTTTTTTACTCCCTTTCTGGTAAAATTGATTAGTTACCACAAAGCACGAGGAAATCTGGCTTTGCGGCAAATCAAATTTTCCCTGAACTTTTGATCGAATTCCACTTCGTGGAGTTCGATTCACTCAACAATAATGGATAGGTACAAGATAGTACCGCTCTCCTTATGTAGTTGTGAAACGATATAACATCTCAAAAGGCCAGAACTACTAAAGGTGGGAAGTTGTTGTCTTGTTGTTCAACCAGAAAGGAGATCCAGAGTGCAAATTCAACAAGAAGAACCCAAAAAGGGACTGAAACTGGTGACAAACTCAATCTAAGTGAAGCAGAAGAGCATAGGCAAAAATTACATAGGCATACAATTTGCATATGCAATGTTCAGGCACATGTGTTATGGAAATTTGTATGACTGGAAATCACTTCCATATATCTGAATGGAGTTGATTCTTTAGCATGTACATGGATCCTCTATGCTCCACTCAGGTTAATGGAACAATCTTGAACCAAGTATACTCTAAGGCAGCCTGGTTAAGTACTCTTTGACAGCTTTCCTATTTCCTCATTTTACAGAATTACTTGTATTATACTCATAGCACTGGAAGGTAAGCCAGAGAATCTGAGTTTTCCACCACTGTCCTTCTCTACTCTTGAATACAGGTGTGTACCTTGAGGGCTGGTAGGGCATGTGCTCTAGTTGGCTTTAATGAGGTCATCAGCAAGCCACTGTGCTTTGACCAAAGTAGGCAGAAAATTGAATATTTGCCAGGTGACTTCAAGGCTTGATATGACTGGTAATAGGCAATTGCTCAAAATGCACAATATAATAAAACAAAAACCTTATCCATTTCTTAAAGGAAAAGCTCCACTTTAAGGTGTTGTCTGAAGCAAAATAGAGCAAAATATATGGGTCTTCATTAGAGATGAGCGAGCATACTCGTCCGAGCTTGGTGCTCGTTCGAGTATTAGGGTACTCGTAAGTGCTCGCTGCTCGGACGAGTATCTCGCCATGCTCGAGGAAATGGCAACTTCCGCATTGTGCATTTTTGGCGCCTATAAACTCAGCCAATCACAAGCCAGGAGACTCTGCGGTACACCCAGCATCACATGGGGCCCTTACATGTCGATAGCAGGGGTTGGCTGGCCTGATCAGGTGACCCTGGAATATACTAGTGACTGGCCGCAGTGCTTGGCTCAGATGCTGTCTGGATGTCGTTAGGGATAGAGCTGCTGCGTTTCAGGGAGAGTGTTAGGGCCTGCATTTAGTTCTCTGTTAGGAAGGAATGACCCACAAAGAACCCAACAGCCCTTCTAAGGGCTACAAGAATTTTTTTTTTTGTCTCCTGGCTTGGTTGGCTGGCTGGCTGGCACTAGTAGTGCAGCTATCGCCATATATAACCCCCTTTTTTTATTTAATGTTATATCTCAGTGATACAAATCCATTTCACACAGCAGTGTGGAACCATTCTGTCTGTCACAGTTCAGTACACTCACTCCAATCCGTATTTTCTGTCCAGGTGACACTTTCTGTACGTCACTTAATACAACCAAGTCTTTTGCTGTCACGTATATAGCTTGATCCCAAAAATCTCTGTGCGACATTTGTCTGGGTCACAGTCAAAATAGCCACCGTCAGCAGTGTGTCAGTTAGCTCTACGATAGTTTCTGCACGTCACGTTCCAAAAAAAAATAAACTACAAAAAAAAAATGTAAAAATAGTTTTTTTGTTGTTTTAGCTCAGTGATACAAATCCATTTCACACAGCTGCGTGGAACCATTCTGTGTGTCACAGTTCAGTACACTCACTCCAATCCGTATTTTCTGTCCAGGTGACACTTTCTGTACGTCACTTAATTAAACCAAGTCTTTTGCTGTCACGTATATAGCTTGATCCCAAAAATCTCTGTGCAACATTTGTCTGGGTCGCAGTCAAAATAGCCACCGTCAGCAGTGTGTCAGTTAGCTCTACGATAGTTTCTGCACGTCACGTTCCAAAAAAAAAAACCTCCAAAAAAAAAAAAGTTTTTTTGTTGTTTTAGCTCAGTGATACAAATCCATTTCACACAGCTGCGTGGAACCATTCTGTGTGTCACAGTTCAGTACACTCACTCCAATCCGTATTTTCTGTCCAGGTGACACTTTCTGTACTTCACTTAATTAAACCAAGTCTTTTGCTGTCACGTATATAGCTTGATCCCAAAAATCTCTGTGCGACATTTGTCTGGGTCGCAGTCAAAATAGCCAACGTCAGCAGGGTGTCAGTTAGCTCTACGATAGTTTCTGCACGTCACGTTCCCAAAAAAACAAAACTACAAAAAAAAATGTTTTTTTAAAAATATTTTTTTTGTTGTTTTAGCTCAGTGATACAAATCCATTTCACACAGCTGCGTGGAACCATTCTGTGTGTCACAGTTCAGTACACTCACTCCAATCCGTATTTTCTGTCCAGGTGACACTTTCTGTATGTCACTTAATTAAACCAAGTCTTTTGCTGTCACGTATATAGCTTGATCCCAAAAATCTCTGTGCGACATTTGTCTGGGTCGCAGTCAAAATAGCCAACGTCAGCAGGGTGTCAGTTAGCTCTACGATAGTTTTTGCACATCACGTTCCCAAAAAAACAAAACTACAAAAAAAAAATTTTTTTTTTAAATAGTTTTTTGTTGTTTTAGCTCAGTGATACAAATCCATTTCACACAGCTGCGTGGAACCATTCTGTGTGTCACAGTTCAGTACACTCACTCCAATCCGTATTTTCTGTCCAGGTGACACTTTCTGTACGTCACTTAATTAAACCAAGTCTTTTGCTGTCACGCATATAGCTTGATCTCAAAAATCTCTGTGCGACATTTGTCTGGGTCGCAGTCAAAATAGCCAAAGTCAGCAGGGTGTCAGTTAGCTCTACGATAGTTTCTGCACGTCACGTTCCCAAAAAAACAAAAATACAAAAAAAAAATAAAAAAAAAAATATTTTTTTTGTTGTTTTAGCTCAGTGATACAAATCCATTTCACACAGCTGCGTGGAACCATTCTGTCTGTCACAGTTCAGTACACTCACTCCAATCCGTATTTTCTGTCCAGGTGACACTTTCTGTACGTCACTTAATTAAACCAGACTGAACAAGTTTGTGGGTTTCAGTACAGCAGGCCCATTTATTTTTTATTTTTTACATAATACACATATATACAGAAAATGTTGAACCCCAGGGCTAAGGGTCGAGGACAAGGGCGTGGGCGTGGGCATTCAATTACTGCAGGGGGCAGAGGCCGTGGTCCTGGGCAGGGTGAGACAGTACCTGCTGATGAGGGAGCTGTGGAACGCTGCAGAGCTACACTCCCTAGCTTCATGTCTCAACTTACAGGGACACGTGGTAGAGGACTGTTGAAACCACAACAGTGCGAACAGCTGATGTCGTGGATTGCGGACAATGCTTCAAGTAATTTGTCCACCAGTCAGTCTTCCACACAGTCCACCCACGTTACCCAAGGGAGCACTCCTCTGGCTCCTCCACCTCAACCTCCTTCCCCCCAGTCTGCCCCCTCCCAGGAAAATTTGGAATGCGATCCGGCATATTCTCAGGAACTGTTTTCTGGACCCTTCCCAGAGTCACAAACCACTTCTCAGGTTGCTGCTGACCTCGTTCCCGATGCCCAAGTTTTCCAACTGTCGCAGTCTGTGGGTGATGATGATGATGATGACAATGTTGAGTTAGTGGAAGAAGTTTGTAAGAGGTGTCAGACGATGAGGAGACACGGTTGTCAGACAGTGGTGGAGTTGTTGTCAGGGCAGGAAGTCCGAGGGGGGAGCAGACTGAGGGGGAGCAGACTGAGGAATCGGAGGACGACGAGGTGACTGACCCAAGCTGGGTTGATAAGCCAAGTGAAGACAGTGTTTCTGAGGCGGAGGCGAGTGCTGCACCAGAACAGGTTGGAAGAGGCAGTGGTGTGGCCAGATGGAGAAGCAGGGCCAGAGCTGGTGCATCAGCAGCAACTGTTTCACGTAGTGAAGCTCCCGTGGCGAGGCCTAGATGTTCGCAAGTCTGGAGGTTCTTTAAAGAAAGTGAGGATGACCGACGAACTGTGGTGTGCAACCTGTGCCACACCAGGATCAGCAGGGGTGCCACCACTACTAGCCTAACCACCACCAGCATGCGCAGGCATAAGAGTGCTAAACACCCCACTCAATGGAACCAAGGCCGCTCACCACCTCCTGCGGGTCACACCACTGCTCCTTCCCCTGTGTCACTCGCTGCCTCTGCTAGTCAACCCCCTGTCCAGGACCCCGGCACGAGCGCCTCCCGCCGGAAAACCACACCTTCGCCTCCACGATCCTCCACAGTGTCCACCAATGTGTCCCAGCGCAGCATTCAGCTGTCTTTACAGCAGATGCTGGAGCGCAAGAGGAAATACAGTTCCACCCACCCACATGCCCAAGCCCTCAACATCCACATCTCCAAATTGCTGAGCCTGGAGATGCTGCCCTATAGGCTGGTAAAGACCGAGGCCTTTCGCAATCTTATGGTGGTGGCTGCCCCTCGGTATTCGGTCCCCAGCCGCCACTATTTTTCCCGTTGTGCCGTCCCAGCCCTACAGCAGCACATGTCAGAGAACATCCTCCGTGCCCTGACCAACGCTGTTTCTGAGAAGGTCCACCTAACCACGGACACGTGGACAAGTGCTGCCGGGCAGGGACACTACATCTCACTGACGGCACATTGGGTTAACTTGGTGGAGGCTGGGACCGAGACTGACCCTGGGGCCGCTCATGTACTGCCCACACCGAGGATTGCGGGGCCTACCTCGGTCACGGTCTCTCTGACGTACTATGCCTCCTCCTCCGACCACTCCTTCTCCTCCACCTCCTCCTCCGAATTACCATCCGTGGGCACGGTGCCTTCAGTCGGTAGCTCTAGGCGCAGCAGCAGTGCCGTGGGTAAGCACCAGCAGGCAGTGCTCAAACTGCTGAGCTTAGGTGACAAAAGGCACACCGCCCAAGAGCTGTTACAGGGCATCACGGCGCAGACCGATCTGTGGCTGGCACCGCTGAACCTCAAGCCAGGCATGGTTGTGTGTGACAACGGGCGTAACCTGGTGGCGGCTCTGCAACTCGGCATACTGACACATGTGCCATGCCTGGCCCACGTGTTCAATCTAATAGTTCAGCGGTTCCTCAAGACATACCCCAATCTTTCTGATTTGCTCACCAAGGTGCGCCGCATCTGTGCGCATTTCCGCAAGTCGACCACAGATGCTGCCACTCTCAGGGCAGCGCAGTGCCGCCTACAACTGCCCGCTCACCGACTGTTGTGCGACGTGCCCACAAGATGGAATTCGACATTAAGCATGTTATCCAGAGTTTACCAGCAGCGCAGAGCGATTGTAGACTGCCAGATGTCGACTTCCACCAGAACTGGTAGTCAGGTCAGTCAGATTCCTCAAGTCTACAATGAGGAGTGGACGTGGATGTCTGATATCTGCCAGGTGTTGAGCAACTTTGAGGAGTCAACACAGATGGTCAGCGGCGATGCCGCCATTATCAGCCTCACCATCCCGCTGCTTTGCCTGTTGAAAAACTCACTGCTCAGCATCAAGTCGGATGCTTTGCGCTTGTCACAAGAGACGGTGGAGGAAGATACGTCGCTTGATAGCCAGAGCACCCTCCGGTCTGTTTCTCAGCGCGTATCGGAGGAGGGGGATGAGGAGGAAGAGGAGGAGAATGTCGGCGAGACAGTAGAGGGTACCAGTGCTCAGTCCTTAACTCTTGAGCGTGTATGGGCTGAAGAGGAGGACTTGGAGGAGGAGGAGGAGGAGGAAATGGAGAGTCAGGCCAGTGAGGAGAGGGAATTCTTGCATGTTGGGACTCTGGCACACATGGCAGACTTCATGTTAGGCTGCCTATCCCGTGACCCTCGCGTTAGAAGCATTTTTTCAAACACCGATTACTGGGTGTTCACTCTCCTGGACCCACGGTACAAGCAGAACCTTTCCACTCTCATCCCTGCAGAGAAAAGGAGTATGAGATTGAATAGATATCAACAGGCCCTGGTGCACAAGCTGAAACAATCCTTCCCATCTGACGCCGCTAGCGGCAGAGGGCATGGTTCTGTGGGCCAAGTAGCGGGGGAGAGGAGCCGAGCAGGCAGCTTGTCCAGCACTGGCAGGGGAACGCTCTCCAAGGCCTTTGCCAGTTTTATGTCACCCCAGGCAAGACACTGTCACCTGTCCCCAGTCTAGGCAGAGTAGGGGGGAGCTGTACAGAAAGATGGTGAGGGAGTACCTAGCTGACCATACCAACGTCCGTAGGGATCACTCTGCTCCATACAACTACTGGGTTTCAAAGCTGGACACGTGGCCTGAACTGGCGCTGTACGCCTTGGAGGTGCTGGCCGGCCCTGCCGCTAGCGTGCTGTCAGAGCGGGTATTCAGTGCAGCTGGTGGCGTCATCACCAATAAGCGTACACGCCTGTCAACTGACAGCGCTGACAGGCTGACGCTTATTAAAATGAACAAAGCCTGGATTTCACCGGAATTCAAATCTCCTCCGGGGGAAAGCAGCTAAAGATTAACATTATTTATGTATCCGATTCCTCTTCTCTATTCCTCCTACTCCTCCTCCTCCTCCATATCGTCTTTGCCTAACGCTGACCAAAAAAACGCCATTTTTCAGAGGTCCAACTGGCACTCTTTTACCACAATTTTTCAGGAGGGCCCCCTACAGGCCCTCTCTTCAAACAATTTTTCCGGAGGTCCACCTACAGGCCCTCTCTCCAAACAATTTTTCCGGAGGTCCACCTACAGGCCCTCTCTCCAAACAATTTTTTCCGGAGGTCCACCTACAGGCCCTCTCTCCAAACAATTTTTTCCGGAGGTCCACCTACAGGCCCTCTCTCCAAACAATTTTTCCGGAGGTCCACCTACAGGCCCTCTCTCCAAACAATTTTTCCGGAGGTCCACCTACAGGCCCTCTCTCCAAACAATTTTTCCGGAGGTCCACCTACAGGCCCTCTCTCCAGTTCCAGCTTCCAGTTTTATTTGCGCAAACTGCGTAAATTTTTTTTTTGGGATAGGTGTGAAAAATAATATTACCTGCGTATCTATATTGCCCAACATTGGATACGGTAGCAACAAGAAGACCAAACACATGCTGCCCACAGGGTTCCGCAAATTCCTGGTCCACAATGTCAAGGAGCTCGAGGTTCTGTTGATGAGCAACAAGTCCTTCTGTGCAGAAATCGCCCACAACGTCTCCTCAAAGAACCGAAAGACCATTGTGGAGAGACCGGCACAGCTCGCCATCAAAGTGACGAACCCCAACGCCAGACTACGCAGCGAAGAGAACGAATAAATATCTCTGTGGTTATTTGTGCTAAATAAAAGTTAAATAAACACACACAAAAAAAATTATCTGTTCCTGTGCCTGATCCACCCAAGTTGAATCTGTCCCATCATGAGAAAGTCCCCCCAAGGAGTCCCCACTGTAACTTGCTTCCCATACAACTAACTCACCCCCCGACAGCTGTGTCTCGCCATTGTCCACCACCTCCTCAGACAACACTGGTAAATCCCCACTGTCAGCACATGGAGACCGCAAAAGGTCTTGCGAATTGGGGCAGATAATGTTCTGGGGTAGCACATCAGAGAAGGGGTGAGTACAGTGTTCCAGGGAGTATGTGACCACATGCAATCTCCATCTAAAAAGTCATACTGAGGCTCACCACCATGCTTTACACTGCAATCTTATTACTGAGGCTCACCACCATGCTTTACACTGCAATCTTATTGAAAGACAGACAATCAGGGGTTCACCGCCAGGTTGTCAGGCAGCATTTTTAAGTGGGTCACTATTACCGTGTCCCTGAAAATTGCCTTGGGGTCATCCCCAGACTATTGGCCAGATTTAGAAAATATGGTGCAATTAGGGAGCCTCAGAGGCATCCCTACATGCTGCCCCTGCTGTTTCCTGTCCATTTCCGTGGTGTTTCCATCATTTTCTGAGGTTTCCAAGTTTTCACCCAGCCTTCCCTAGGCAGAGCCCCGGTCCCCTGCAAAAAATGCTCGAGTCTCCCATTGACTTCAATGGGGTTCGTTATTCGAAACGAGCACCCGAGCATCGGGAAAAGTTTGACTCGAATAACGAGCACCCGAGCATTTTAGTGCTTGCTCATCTCTAGTCTTCATATGAAGTTCTTCTATGGTTGACTATTGGGCGTCTGACTCCTGGGACGTCCAGAAAACCCAAAGACCAGGTTGCCCAATTCCCCTTTCTGGCAGAGGAGTAGCTATGTATATTCTCCATTACAGTCTATCAAAGATATGGAAAAATGTGGCTTTTTTTGTATGGAAGTATAGCCATTTCTTAAGCTACTTTCAGACTAGTGCTCGGAGATCCAGCAGGCTAGCAGGCTGTTCTGGCAAGGAATAGCCTGCCAAAGCTCTCTAGATTCGGCATTGCCAGACACTGACTGAATGCCCACCAAGACTCGCTAACAATAATAGGGATCAGAAAATATGCTGAGAATCAGCTGGACTAAACCACTGCGCTCTCTGAACACTAGTGTGAAACTAGCCTTAGCCGGACACTGCAATTGACACATTTTTGGAAGCAATAGGGGTCCCAGCAGTTGAACCTCTTTTTGTACATTGTGCTGGTCGGGATAGCTAGCATTTACATATAGCAGTAGTTCTGTTTTTTAATAAGAAATATTGTAATTTAACCTCATGGTTTATGAAATATTTATGAAAACTCAGAGTAAAATAAGTAATTTGTTATATATACAGACTATTGTCCTGTAAAGAGGATTGCAGTCTGTTTATCCTCGCTATCTGACAAATTCATTTATTGTTTGGTATCATCTTTATTATTGTGTAATCTTCATTACTTATTCATGCGATGCTAACAAAACAAATATAACTGAGTTAAGAGATAAAACAAGGGCGGAATGGGGGGCACTGATATATATTCAGCAAGTCAAATGCTTCTAAGAATCAGTTTATCTACTGCATATTATAATGTTGAAGTATATATTATTGTGTCACTGTGCATAAGGTAAGTACTCTTGAAATGTTGGATATACCTTACATACATTTTACATGGTTAGGCCAGTTTTATACTATGCATTTGCAGCTCTTTGGAACCCATGGTTTTTCCCAATATTGGAAAAGAAAATATTGACTGAAAAGTACCTATGAATCTACTATGATTAGAAGAATGAAGGGGCAAACTGCAGTACGAGGCACAGTTCTCACAGGAGCATTTTAGCCCCTTCATTGAGGCGATCATGGGATTTCCAGAGGTTTGACCTCCACTGATCCTTTAAGAGACACTTATTAACTAGGAACAGACATACATTAAGTATACAACACCACCAATAGGAAAAAAAAAACACTAGAACTTATTTCTCAGGGGTGAGCCCTCATTTCAGTTGACAGTTTGTACCTGGTGTCCTTTTCTCACATCCTATATGATTCAAGTACAGTTCAATATCCCACACAGTGCAGCTGGTGAACTCTCAGGAACGAGCCTACAGATCCCAACCTCTGTTTGCAAGAAAGGGTTTCAGATGATGTTTTGTCCTTGGTATTCTTCCTTGCATCTCATATGGCCAGAGTTCAGTTCAATACCCCACACAATACAGCTGGTGGACTCTTAGGAAGGAGCCTACATACTTCAACCCTAGTTTTAAAGGCAGTGTTATAAATGATGATTTTTCACTGGTGATCTTCCTTGAATCCCATATGGTCCAGTTCAGTATCCCACAGGGTGCAACTGGTGGATTCTCAGGAACGAGCCTACAGACCCCAACCCCTGTTTTCAAGAAAAGGTTTCAGATGACAGTTTGTCCCTGGTGTTCTTCCTTGCATCTCATATGGTCCAAGTCCAGTTCAATATCCCACACGGTGCAACTGGTAGACTCTCAGGAGGGGTCCTACATATTCTAACCCTTGTTTTCAAGGAAGGGTTACAGATGACGGTTTGCCCCTGGTGTTCTTCCTTGCATTCCATATGGTCCAAGTTCAATTCAATATCCCACATTTTGCAACTTGTTGTTTTTTAATATTACTATTTATTTCCTAAGGAAAATAATGCAGAGCTCTATGTATGTCAGGAGGTTGAACTCCTTTCCTCAGGAGTATATAAGACATATGGAAATGCTTTATTCAAAAATGTAATAATAATGAAATCCGACACTGGAAGAACTTGTCATGGAACAAACTGGAAGAACTTGTCATGTTCACAACTGGAAGACACATTATCTCTGGAAAGAAATATTTTGGGGCACAGGTGGCGTTAGCATGTAATGAGAGTTTCATCGGGCAAATGGGACCTTGGAGGAAGAAGTAAACAGAGGCAGAAGCTATTATCTGCTTGTGCGTTCCAACTTCATTCTATGGGCCACATTCTGGCTACAGGAACGGGATGTTAATATAAAATTGAGTATTGTCAATGTTAACTCATATTGACGGTATAACTGAGATGGGGTATAAAAAAAAGGAGTACTGGGGTACTTTATAAGTAATACAAACATATAGGAGCACAGTAGATATTGTAAGTATAAAGGAATAAGAAGAATTAGCTAAACAGTAGAATAGGGTCCATCAATGGATCCATTGCCTGTTTTATAACAGTAAGCATCATTCCAAGGATGAACCTAATCTGGTTTTGAAACTTTTTGGTCACTTTTCTCCCAGAAGGTGACAAAAATTTCAAGAATAGTGGAGTGAACATTTAATACTAATATTTTCTAGAAATATTTTGGAAATAAGTTGCTCAAGGGATTGTCTCACAATATATATTACATTACACCAACCATGTAGAATAGAACACAGTTTGTGGGGCTGAGATACTGATCATTTGTATTCATTAGTACTGGACACATTTGCTAACATTTACTAAGCTCAGTTTGCCATTTTTCTGGCATTGTGCCCATTTTGTTTTCTGATACATTTATTATTTACTGTGTGCATAGGTTCTCTGTAGATTGTATAAGTGATTACAATACAGTTAAATCCAGTGATTTACAGGTGATGTTGCCTTTCATTCTAGACATGGTCTTTCCTTGCATTCTCCTTCCACCCCGGATTGCCATTATGACTTTTGACAGTTGCAGAGTTTGCTTCTCAGCTCTGCTATTGCAGCCATTTTCATCTTCTACAGCAACATAATTCATGCACCATTGGTAACAATGACAGTCGTAGAGCCCCCATAGAGTCCCCAGCCCCCATAACAGTGATAGCCATAGCCCCCATACCAGTGACAACCATAGCCACCCCCTATAACAGTGACAACCCACCATACATCTCCCACAACTGTGAAAGTGATTGATTAATCTGGGATAATAATGACAGCCAAAGCCCCTTATTACAGTTTCAAACATAGGTACCCTATAACAGTTCTATCATTACCATAGATTTCCCATAAAATTGACAGCCATAGACTTCCCATGACAGTGACAGCCATAAATCCCCCATGACCCCATCTCCCATGATTGGTGCCTTGGAATTCATGGACACATGGGACACCAATGGAATTATTCACTGGAAAAATTCCATCTCCATGAGCCAGTGGGTGCCTACACCTTCAGTGAAGATACAAAACAGCCAGTTCCTGACAAACTACTGAGAATTTTTATTTATTTTCCATTTGTGTGTCCAGAATGGAACACAAGTGGCCACTAAACATAACAAGGTGCCTACCAAAATATGATCATTACTCTCCTAAATACAAGACTACCAACTACAGTTAATCCATGTTCTTAATCTCCAATGTCATGTTTGTGTCCTCAGTAATCTTCATATTTCTGCTTCCTCCAGTCACTGCTGCTTATTTCAGCAATATTAGTAGTTCTGACATTTTCAGTCTGCTCTTAAGGATTGCATCTGTCCTTCAACATAACCTAGAACACTATGATCTGGGCTCAATGTTTGCCTGCCAGTATGAAGAACGTGTCTTCAGTCTTTATCCTCCCATGCTCACCTAAGAATATCTAATCAGGCCTGTGGTACATGAGGATATATGGACTATGACTAAAATAAGAACTTGAGCATCTTCTGAGGTTCTTCTACTACGTGTTCTTGATGCCTGATGGAGAATATTTGCCAAACTATGCATGTGTGCAGTACCATGCGGAATATAATCAGTACTGTCGCTTTACATTGCCCATCCAGTACCTAGTGTACTGCAAGATATGCAAAGACAACCACCGACATCAATTTATCATCATAGCTTCAATGGTAGCACACTGAACATAAGGGTATGGCTACACGGCTACATGTCTCACGCAACAAAAAAGTAGTGCGACATTTAATTTAATGTTTTTCAGTGGTGTCACAATGTCACTTAAGACATGATGCGACTGAGATGAAACAGACTAAAAAAAAAGATGTTCGATTTCATGATGCACATCGCAAGTTGCGTGCAACTTTTCCTCCACTGACTTTAATGGATGTTGCATTTGACAAGCAACTTGTCTGAGACCTGGAGGTGCAAGTTGAAGACAAGTTGTACATATTTTTGTGTTGCACGATTTAACCTGGAGTTGTGCAACATGTCACCATGAAGCCGAACTGTTAGGGTACGACCACACGGTACGGTGATCTGGTCAGGAGGCGCCAATACTACGGTGAAGAACCGTTCACTCAATTAGCCCACAGCTGCCTTTCATTTAACTAATGAAGACCACACTGTTTAGTTGGTCTTCTTTATTAAATGGCCACGCGGTATTGAAGTTGCCGCGCGACCATTAACAATGAAGACCGAATATATGGTGCAGTCTTCATTACTTAAATAAAAGGCAGCTGTGGGCTAATTGGCCGCGAGGTTCTTGACAGCAGCACGGCCTCAACTTTTCCAGATCACGACTATGTTGTGTGGTCATACCCTTAGGGTACAGGCCCACAGTCAGGTTTATGCAAGCAGTTTTGGAAGCTAAACTCAGGAGTCAGTAAACTGTAAAATTTTTACTGCCATTCAGGGAAAATCGATTCGCTACCACGAAGCATGAGGAAATTTGGCTTTGCGGCGAATCAAATTTTCTCTGAAATTCAGAGAACTTCGTGGAGTTCAATTCACTCAACACTAGTTTCAAGCAGGATGAGTGCACATGGTCTAATTCAAAAAAGGGATTCACTTAAATCCATAAACCCCTCAAATTCCAAGCAGCGAAAAATGAAAGGATCAAAATGTAGAACATATTGGAGTATATATAATTGTACTTTCTGATTATGCTGTTAGGAAGGGATAAGATCGAAGAACAATAAACTACAAGCATGGAATTAAACCATTAGCATCAGAGGGACATTTAATGCTGTGGAACAGAGGGGATTATCTTTTCTGTATTAAAGGTTCAGCAGAAATATGAAAGAGATAACCACAGCAGTGCCGAGGATGCCGAACGCATATAAAGTAACTTCTGAGTCGCTGAGAAGAGTTTGTTAGAATTGTACATGCTGTTGTAGATTTTTTACTAGTACAGACCTGCCGCCAATACTTGCTCATTCATCCTGGGAAAGGCTTTAAAAATATATTAAATAAATTCACTTTACAATTCTACATTGTGTTCCCAAACCAAGGGGTGTAATCATATGTACCGCACAGACTATCATCAAATGGAAATTCTGTGCAAGTGAAGGCAAAAGACAGGAAAGCAAAAATCACGTTTTCCTGCCTACTATCCCTATGCATATGGAAATTAGCTCCATTTGCTGTATACAACCCATCCATATAATATGGGTACTGTGGAGGTGAGGGTCCACCACAAAACTTCTCCTTCTTAGGGTACAACCACACAGTCAGGTTTCTGCATGCAGTTTTGGAAGCCAAGATCAAGAGTAGGGATGAGCGAACTTTTGAAAAGTTCGGTTCGGTTCGGTGAATTTTCTTGAAGTTCGGATTCGTACGAACCGAACCTAAAACGAACCTTGCTATAACGGCTGAATAATTGCTGCAACAATAATGGGAGTCTGGTAGGGTATAGTTTCGTTTACTTGCAGTTGCTATTACAATGAAAAAAGTAGAAAAAATCAAAGTGACTTCAACAACGGCGACGCAAAATATACGCATATTTGAGAATCTAAACGAATGCGTACGCTAATGCGAACATTCATAATAAAGTAACGAACATACAGTGTAGCGTTGTCAAAGGTACGCTACTTAACTGAATATGTACGCATTAGCGTACTCATACACTGCGTCTGCGAACATTCCTACTCAAGTAACGAATATATAGTGTAATGTCAAAGGTGCGCTACTTAACTGAATATGTACGCATTAGCGTACTCATACACTGCGTCTGCGAACATTCCTACTCAAGTAACGAACATACAGTGTAGGGATCAAAGATAAAAACAGAGAAAGTATACAGGACAGACAGGAGTGCACCTAGGCTTTCTGCTGGTGAGGCGAAAACTGAAATGGCGCCCCAACCCTGACCCCCGAGTGCTAATTTCTTAACCTAATCCCTTCCCTCCCTACTGTTAAATACATACTTGGAAAACATTACATACAGGGTAATACAGCACCTCATACTGTGCCCACTGGGCTTCCCAATACTATACTGCAGAAACAGATAATCCCCCTTCTGCTGCCCCTTTCTTGCCTCTACCTGGTGCTGCCTGAGGCAATTGTCTCACCTCGCCTCATTGGTGGTACACCCCTAAGGACAGATACTTCTTCCCTTTTTTGAATTCACTCCTGGTTTTGGCTTCCAAAACTGCATGCAGAAACCTGACCATGGGGCCGTACCCTTATTGTACATTGTACATATTTGCCAATGTCCCAAATATACAAGGACTGTCCAGAATTTTCAGAGCCAGTCCCTGTAAGTTTGGGCTGTCCCAGGTCGAGTTTATGTAAGTTGCAGTTTATGTAAGCCCTGCCCATAAATGGGTGATCCTGTCTGGTTTGTGCTATTCTTGGGCGGGTCTATTTGTACCTAATTTACCATCTGCAATGTTGGTAACTATGCCTAAATGTTAACCTTTCCTCTAACAACCCAAAGGGAAATGTAAAGCTGGTAGAAGTCCCCTATCCATCCCTTTGACTTAGATTTCACCAGACACATATCCCAGGCTTCCTGGAGCCATAACTTCTTTTAGTTTTTTGTTCACATGGCAATATCAGGGCTTGTTATTCATGGGTCAAGTTGCACTTTTTCATGGCACCAATGTAATATTGCATAAGATGCAGTGGGAACCTAAAAAGAAAATGGAAATGGAATGGAATTAGTAAAAAACACAATTCTGCCATTGTTGTATGCGTTTTGTTTCCTACTGTATATGGTAAAACTGACAACTTACTTGTTGTCTTTCTTGTGTTTTCAATTCATAATTAAAAAATAAATAAAAAGTTTTTTTTTTAAATCCTTTTTGTTCTGCATTGTCACATTCTGACCCCCATAACTTTTTTACATATACCGTATGTTTACGGAGCTGTGTAAGAGCTCAACTTTATTGGGGTGTGTATGAAAATTTGATCACTTATTATTCAACTTTTTGGGGAGGTGATTTAGAAAATGCCTAGGTTATAACAGTATGATCCATGACACTATATATAAGAAAATTGGTTAATTTATCACTTTATATAACAAAATGCATATACCAGCTGTACACATATAAACATAATACATTCTGATATATATTTATATATGTACAGCTGTTATATACATTTTTTTATGTAAAGTGAAAATTGGACTAATTATATATAATGGTTTAGACTATGCTGGCATCAGCTGCAGCATACTACTTTCACCATTCGGATTTTATTGGGACACAGGGGCAGCATTATACTACTTCAAGAATTCATACCAACAATATGAATGCTGGTAATAGTAGTAGGCTGCAGCCTGCCCACTAAAGTGCTGCCTCTGCTGCAGGAGCCGACCAACTAAGGCCGAGTTCACACTTCAGTTAGGGCTCATTCACACGACTGTATGTATTTTGCCCCATGTACATTCCGTATTTTGCGGAATGGAACAGCTGGCCCCTAATAGAACAGTCCCATCCTTGTCCGTAATGCGGACAATAATAGAACATATTCTATTTTTTTGCGTAGCGGAAATACGGACATATGGAAACGGAATGCACACGGAGTAACTTCCGTTTATTTGGCGGACCCATTGAAATGAATGGTTCCGCATACTGCCCGCAAAAAAAATGGAAAGCACATGCAAAGAAAATATGTTTGTGTGCATGAGCCCTTATCGTGAGCCAAAACTAGGTGCGGGTCAGACACAGAACAGGTGCAGATCTTTCCATTGTACCTGATTTCTGAGGAGGCTTCACTACTGGTTTTGGCTCCCAGTAACTGATGGAAATAACTGATCAAATAACTAAAGTGTGAACTCAGCCTTAGGGCTCATGCACATGAATGTGTGCACCCCGTACCTGTGCTGCCAACCGCAAATAGTGGTCCACAATGCAGGGGCACTGGCTATGCCCCCACCGTTTGCGAATGCAGATCCATTCACTTGAATGGGTCCACGATCCGCAAGATTCAGTCCACAAAGACTGAAATTCCGCAGAAGCAGACCATGGTGCTTCCATAGGCTTCCACTCCATGACTCCACACCGCGCAACTCCAACAATCTCTTGCGTAAAACAGATCTGGCAGGCTGTTCTGACCAGGAACAGTCTGTTGGATCAATCCCTGCCTGGCACAGCCACACTCTGCCAACATTCATTTTGGCCCCATTTACTATAATGGGGGTCGGTGGAGATCCAGCCACCAAATATGCTGAGGAACGGCCAGATGGAAACTGCTGCATGCAAGTGTGAAACAAGCCTTAGGCTGGCACATGAAACACCAGTCTTAATACATCTGCCTTACACCAATGCATATATTCATGTAAGTGGTTTGATGCTTATTTTCTATTGCTAAAAGCTAGGGGAAAAATCTCTGAAGGCTTTCATCTTACTATCTCATGTGTCAACTTTCCAATTGAATTTCTTGATCGGTTGATGTTTGACAGTCAAGGCATCGAGCAAAGTATTAATAGATGTCTTATAAACACACTTATCCCGGCCACTTAGGAATAGTGCTAACCAAGCAGATTTTCAGGCTCAAGTACATTCATTACATCAAAGATTCACAAATTGAGGCGCAGACAAGATATAATGTATTTAAGAGGAAAACAGTCTTTTCCAGCACACTCATGGGAAAGTGTCTTCTTATTTTCATTAAAATAAACATTTTCACCCCGATATGATTTATGATATCATCTTACCCCTATGAAATAAATTGCATGAAATTAAGATCTCTTATCTAGGCTTAAAAAAACATGGCTTCTTCCTTCTAAAAACAGCGCCACACCTGGCCGGTATTGCAGCAAGGCTACATTGAAGAGAGTGGAACTTAGCTGAAATACCACACACAATCTGTGGAAAGGTGTGGCACTATTTTCTAAGAAAGCAGACATGTTTTCCTAATCCTGGACCACCCCTTTAATTATAAGAAAAACATGCAAAAAATGCCAATCCGCCACTGGCCTCTAAGGGCTCATGCACACAACTGCATGTTTGATCTGCATTTTTTGCAGATCGGATGTCGACCCATTCATTTCAGTGGGGCTGTCGGCATTTGCACATTCGTTCCAGGGGCCTGCAACAGAAATAGAACATGTGCTATTCTTGTCTGTTTTGTGGGCAAGGACAGGACATTTCTATTGAAATGAAAAAGAAAATGGCAGCTGACCGCAAAACACATACGCTTGTCTGCATGAGCCCTGAAGGCTGAAGGGGACACTGACACATTTGTCTCTGCCACTTAAAGAGACAGTGTACCAAAATATTCTGTTGCCTGTGCCCTCATCGAGAGATTGTAACCACTAAGCCTGCCACCTGTTAAAGGCTGTTGTAACCGAAAACTTGACCGATTTGTTTAAGTTCCAAATGTGTCCGCTTGATTCCCCGTCCTAGACTGAGGAGCCACGAATACCACTTGAGACCTGGCTACACCCCCTTCCTTGTACATTACCTGAAATCTCGTAGCCTTCGGCTGCCTCTTCCTCAGTATTCCACTGAAGTTATAAGAGGTTATAAGTAACTTGTACAGAAATGTATTATTTTGTTCAGACATTTTTACACTGTCCTTTCTAGGCACTGCCTTATATGTTCACTATGCTACTTAGGTATTTGGTATGCACAAGCAGTTCTACGTTTCATCTATTTAACATGGCGTCTTCTGTCATTAGTTCTCCGCTTATTCTGTCTTGTTAGCCTACCTCAGCAGTTCTCCTCTCGCATACAGCACACTAATTACAGCTGCAAATAAAAGAAGTGACATCACAAATGAGAAAGATTATGCAGCGAGGACGATACAAGCGCTTATTAAGTAGTAGCTGGATACAGTATTCTAATAAGGAGTGCGGAAAATGCTGCTGCCAAATAAACAGCATGCTACAAAACACAAGCGCCAATGGCCGACTTGACATACAGTGCCATTTTCATTCACTGAATACACATAACACCTATGTGAAGTCACTGCTGTGCTGATATGGATGGTATAAGTAAATCTGATACTGTGTTACTTACCACAATCAAAGAAAAAAGAAGTGAAGAAAAGCAGGGAACCAATCCTTCAGTGCTGCCAGCATATAGAGGAGTCTTTAAAGTAAGTAATGGTATTCCTTTTATTATTTTGTCTACACGTTTCAAGGGCGAAATGCCCCCTTTATCAGGACAATTACAGTACTTTGTAATTGTCCTGTGGAAGGGGGCATTTCACCCTTGAAACGCGTCGACAAAATAATAAAAGAAATACCATTACTTATCTTGAAGACTCTTCTATATGCTGGCAGCGCGGAAGGACTGGTTCCCTGCTTTTCTTCACTTCATTCATCTTCAGTTTCTCCTGGTGCTCGTGGAATCGATACAGGAAGGAACCAAGGCAGCAGCACAGCACACCCTGATGCTGGTGGGGCTTTATACCCGCAAAGCATCTATAGCTGTTGTGACTCCTCACAACACCATTTGGTAAGCACAATAAGTACCTTTAATTTGTACATACACCCAGACGATACCACACATGAGGCATTGTTTTTCCTCTTTTTTTTTTTCTATATATAAACTTAGCACAATCAAGTACATTTAAGACCATGCCCATGGTCATATTACAGATCCATAATACTGTATCCACAGCACTCCTATGGGCCCATAGACTTCCACCTTTTGAAAAAAAAAAAAACTTTTTTAAATGTTCTGTGTTATGCCACAATACAGAGGTTATATGATGCCATGTAAAGAACCTACAGCTTCCCGATATGTAATCCAGTACTGTAGGGAACTGATTTGGTGTCTGTATAAATCTGGGGTCTGTATTAATTTGGGGTCTGGTCTGGGATCTGTATAAATGTGGGGTCTGATTTCGTGTGTAATCTGGGGTCTGTATAAATTTGGAGTCTGATCTGGGATCTGTATGACTTGGGAGCTGATTTGGAGTTTAATCTGGGGTTTGTATGAATTTTGGAGTCTGGTCTGGGGTCTGTATAAATTTGGGGTCTGATCTGGGATATGTATGACTTGGGACATTATTTGAAGTTTAATCTGGGGTTTGTATGAATCTGATGTGGGGTGTGTGTGAATTTGGGGATCTGTATTACTTTTAGGGTCTGATCTGGGGGTCTGTATTAATTCTGAAGTCTGGTCTGGGGGTCTGTATTAATTCTGAAGTCTGGTCTGGTGCTCTGTCTGTATTCATTTTGCAGTTTCATCTGAGGTTTGCATTAAAGGGTTTTGCACATTTGGGTTTTTTTAGGCAACCACTTCCCAGTGCTAGCTCCCCACTCCTTCTCTCCCCAGCTTTGGCTACTCCGCTGTGCTCACAGGATGTAAACCTCTATTTTGACACTGCTGCAGCCAATCATTGGCCACAGAGGTGACTTGCTCCCCTTGCGTCAGGTCAAGTGGTCTTGTGAAGCAAGGGGAACAGATCATTGTAACCAATTGGCTGCAGCAGCCTCAAAATTGAAGGCGGAGCAGCTGAGGCCGGGAAGAGGAGTGGGGAGTAGGCACGTATGCTTCCCTTCGGAGGTCTGCCCATCCCTCCAAAGGTGGTACCTCTTTTACACCACTGTTTTTTCCACTAGGAGAGCTATTGGTGTCATTCCCAGATATGGCTGGCTAAAGTGAATGGCAGGGTGGTGAGTGCGACATATGTGTATTGTATCGTACACCAATGGAAAACTTTTTCTACGTGTAGTTCATATATCCGTTTGAGATCCCTGCTGTATGATCTTTACAGAATCTTGAGAGTGGCATTGTGCCAAGTCCAAGGGCAGAGAAATACAATTATGCCTTATGACATAACTAGGACAAAACAAACTAAAAGAAAAAGAAATGTAAATTTAGTAAAAAGTTGCAGAAGCTAATTAGTCATTAAATTAAAGCCATTTGAAGAAGAAAAACTTCTTTTATCAAGATCCCACAGTATTTTCATATCAAAGGCTGAGCAGCCATCCTAGAATTACTGAAGCGCAGAACATTGCTCTGAACTATACTTTTAACAGCATCAATTACAGGATGTTTAGAATGATATGAAAAGTTTATTTTGGCTGTAATAAATACTTTTCTATTGCAGAAGTGAACAGACATTAGTGTCATAGTTTGGATATGGCTGCAGGCAATATAGTCAAGAAGCAGCAGTTTGCAGGCAGCTCAAAAGCACTTTATTCATGGTTGAAAACCCCGTAGGTAAAGAGCATTAAATTGATCCCAACGTACAGGCTTTGCTGCATACAGTATGTGTTCTAAGCAGCGTTGCTGTGCTGAATTTGAAATGATTATTTATTGTAATTTTTTTTAACTATGACAGAATATTTTATAACTGTTTGTAATAGGATAGCAAAATTAATAGATCAAGTTTATGCATGGTCATATAGACTCTTCCAAAATGAGTGCCATACTTTGTGGTCAGTCTCAGCTCTGGCTTATAAATTAGGTCCTGAATGGGGTAACCTTCTCTATTAATCCTTTTCATAGAAGTAACATAATAAGAGAGGTCATTTGGATTGAATGAAATCTTGTGTAAGTCTCTCAACAGGCCTGGAGCTCTGAAGATCATCTTAGGAGGAGAAGGGAACTGTAATGTAGACATTCAAATAAAAAATAAAGGGTTTTATGGTGGCCATTCAAACAATAAGATCAGTGGGTGTTGATGTTGATTCTATTGTTTCCAATGGATAGCTACTAGAGATGAGCGAGCACTAAAATGCTCGGGTGCTCGTTATTCGAGACAAACTTTTCCCGATGCTCGGGTGCTCGTTTCGAGTAACGAACCCCATTGAAGTCAATGGGAGACTTGAGCATTTTTGCAGGGGACCAAGGCTGTGCCTAGGGAAGGCTGGGTGAAAACCTGGAAACATCAGAAAATGATGGAAACACCACGGAAATGGACAGGAAACAACAGGGGCAGCATGCATGGATGCCCCTGAGGCTGCCTAATCCCACCATTACCCCAAATTCTCCTGCAACAGCCTGGTGGTTACCCTCATGGCAATTGTGCTCACCCAGACCAAGAAAGACGAGGCACATGCCCATCACATGTTAGGGAAGCACCCAACTAGGTGCAACGAAGGTCCATCACCCATGCCCATGCTGGCACTGCTCTCCTATCCCCAGCCACACGATGCAGGCATAAGCCTGACACAGCATGGCGGTGACACCAACAAGTGACCAAGTTAGATGAGGTAGCAGGTGAGCCACCCAAAAATTTAGCCTGACGCAGCATGGCGGTGACAACAGAGTGACCGAGTTAGACTAAGGTAGCAGGAGGTGAAGCACGGATGGTAATTCGAAGGAGGAGGGGTTGGAGGAAGAGGCACAGTAAGTCTGAGAAACCGTGACCGAGGTAGGTCCCGCAATCCTCCAAGTGGGCAGTACATGAGCGGCCCCAGGGTCAGACTCGGTCAGAGTAACCGAGCTACACGACGGTAGCAGGTAGAGCACATTAAAAATTTAGCGTGGCCCAGTATGTGGATGTTGAGGGCTTGTGCATGTAGGTGGGCTGAACTTTTTTTCTGCTTGCGCTCCAACGTCTGCTGTAATGACAGCTGAATGTTGCGCAGGGACACATTGGTGGACAGTGTGGAGGATCATGGAGGCGAAGGGGTGGTTTTCCGGCGGGAGGCGCTTGTGCCGGGGTCCTGGGCTGGGGGTTGACTCGCAGAGGCAGCGAGTGACACAGGGGAAGGAGCAGTGGTGGGACCCGCAGGAGGGGAACGGACGGCCTTGGTTCCATACTGTTTAGCACTCGTATACCTGCGCATGCTGGTGGTGGTTAGGCTGGTAGTGGTGGAACCCCCACTTAAAAATTTGGCATCAACTGGTACGGCTATCAACATTGAGCTTGAACTAGTGGGGCATGTGTGGTATCGATTCTTCACAGTTTAAAATCGTATACTTCCCCTATCTTGGGACCATATATTTCATGGATTTTTCGAACACAGAAAAGGAAAAAGAGCTTGCTCTGGCCAGGGGAGTGTCTTTTCTACTGCAGCTAAGGGGACGTGTCCATGCTCTGCCTATCACAGGTCAGGAGCCAATTAAAAGAAGAACCAAAAAAAATCAGTATAATATCTAATACGTCCCGTATCCGGGTAAATTGTTTGGAGAGAGGGCCTGTAGGTGGGGGGCAGGCTGGGGGGAAGGAGGTTGAGCTGGAAGAGCCAGAGGAGTGCCCCCTTGGCTAGCGTGTGTGGTGGTGACAACAGCCGGATGGAATTCGAATGACGACGCAGGACCCCAACTTCAAAATTTAGCATCAACCGGGTACGGTTGTCAACTATGAAATTGATCAAGTGGGGCATGTTTTGTATGTATTCTTCTCAGTTTAATACCGTATACGGCACCTATCTGGAAAAATAGTTTGGAGAGAGAGAAAGAGAGGAAAAAGACGTATTTTTAAAAGTGACGTTCAGTATAGATCAGTTAAAGAGAAAGAAAGGATTTTGTGAAATGGATTTGTATCAGTAAGAACAAAAGAACCTATTTTTTTACGTGACGTGCAGTATAGATCACTTGGAGATAAAAAGGGGAATGTGCAGACTTGGGCTGCTATAGTGCAAACCACTATGGTGGTGACAACAGAGTGAGCGAGTGACACTGCGGGAGCAGGCGAACCACATACACATTTTTCGTGGCCCTGTATGGCGGCGGTGACAACAGAGTGACTGAGTTAGTATGCAGTAGCTGGTGAAGCACCCAAAAATTTAGCCTGACACAGCATGTCGGTTACACCACCAATGACTTTGTCCGACTGAAAATGCAGTGAAATGGCTTTTGTTGAGCCTCCAAAAAATTTTTTCTTTTCGGAGTACATAAAGTCTACCCTCAGCAAAAAAAAATTTTTTTTAAATGTCGGTACTTGCGCCTCCTGAAAAATTGTTTTGGACTGTCTGTTTGACGCTCCTGAAACATTGTTTTACACTGTCTGTAGTTGACACTGCGGAATAATTGTTTGGAGAGAGGGCCTGTAGGTGGCCCTCCGGAAAAATTGTTTAGAGAGAGGGCCTGTAGGTGGACCTCTGGAAAAATTGTTTGAAGAGAGGGCCTGTAGGTGGACCTCCAGAAAAATTGTTTGAGAGAGGGCCTGTAGGTGGACTCCAGAAAAATTGTTTGGAGAGAGGACCTGTAGGGGGCCATCCTGAAAATTTAGAGAGGGCCTGTAGGTGGACTCCAAAAATGTTCAGAGAGAGGGCCTGTAGGTGGACCTCCGGAAAAATTGTTTGGAGAGAGGGCCTGTAGGTGGACCTCCAGAAAAATTATTTAGAGAGAGGGCCTGTAGGTGGACCTCCGGAAAAATTGTTCAGAGAGAGGGCCTGTAGGTGGACCTCCGGAAAAATTTGGGGGGCTGTAGGTGGCCCAGAAAATTTAGAGAGGGCCTGTAGGTGGACCTCCAGAAAAATTATTCAGAGAGAGGGCCTGTAGGTGGACCTCCGGAAAAATTGTTTGGAGAGAGGGCCTGTAGGTGGACCTCCAGAAAAATTGTTTGGAGAGAGGGCCTGTAGGTGGACCTCCGGAAAAATAGTTTGAAGAGAGGGCCTGTAGGGGGCCCTCCTGAAAAATTGTGGTAAAAGAGTGCCAGTTGGACATCTGAAAAATGGCGTTTTTTTGGTCAGTGTTAGGCAAAGACAATATGGAGGAGGAGGAGGAGTAGAGAAGAGGAATCGGATACATAAGTAATGTTAATCTTTAGCTGCTTTCCCCCGGAGATTTGAATTCCGGTGAAATCCAGGCTTTGTTCATTTTAATAAGCGTCAGCCTGTCAGCGCTGTTAGTTGACAGGCGTGTACGCTTATCGGTGATGATGCCACCAGCTACACTGAATACCCGCTCTGACAACACGCTAGCGGCGGTGCAGGCCAGCACCTCCAAGGCGTACAGCGCCAGTTCAGGCCACGTGTCCAGCTTTGAAACCCAGTAGTGGTCCGGATGTTGGTATGGTCAGCTAGGTACTCCCTCACCATCTTTCTGTACAGCTCCCCCCTACTCTGCCGAGACTGGGGACAGGTGACAGTGTCTTGCTGGGGTGACATAAAACTGGCAAAGGCCTTGGAGAGTGTTCCCCTGCCAGTGCTGGACAAGCTGCCTGCTCGCCTCCTCTCCCCTGCTACTTGGCCCACAGAACCACGCCCTCTGCCGCTAGTGGCGTCAGATGGGAAGGATTTTTTCAGCTTGTGCACCAGAGCCTGTTGATATTGATTCACTCTCATACTCCTTTCCTCTACAGGGATGAGAGTGGAAAGGTTCTGCTTGTACTGTGGGTCCAGGAGAGTAAACACCCAGTAATCGGTGTTTGGAAAAATGCTTCTAACGCGAGGGTCACGGGATAGGTAGCCTAACATGAAGTCTGCCATGTGCGCCAGAGTCCCAACACGCAAGAATTCCCTCTCCTCACTGGCCTGACTCTCCATTTCCTCCTCCTCCTCCAAGTCCTCCTCTTCAGCCCATACACGCTCAAGAGTTAAGGACTGAGCACTGGTACCCTCTTCTGTCTCGCCGACATTCTCCTCCTCTTCCTCCTCATCCTCATCCCCCTCCTCCGATACGCGCTGAGAAACAGACCGGAGGGTGCTCTGGCTATCAAGCGACGTATCTTCCTCCACCGTCTCTTGTGACAAGCGCAAAGCATCCGACTTCATGCTGAGCAGTGAGTTTTTCAACAGGCAAAGCAGCGGGATGGTGAGGCTGATAATGGCGGCATCGCCGCTGACCATCTGTGTTGACTCCTCAAAGTTGCTCAACACCTGGCAGATATCAGACATCCACGTCCACTCCTCATTGTAGACTTGAGGAATCTCAGTGACTTGACTACCAGTTCTGGTGGAAGTTGACATCTGGCAGTCTACAATCGCTCTGCACTGCTGGTAAACTCTGGTTAACATGTTTAATGTCGAATTCCATCTTGTGGGCACGTCGCACAACAGTCGGTGAGCGGGCAGTTGTAGGCGGCGCTGCGCTGCCCTGAGAGTGGCAGCATCTGTGGTCGACTTGTGGAAATGCGCATAGATGCGGTGCACCTTGGTGAGCAAATCAGACAGATTGGGGTATGTCTTGAGGAACCGCTGAACTATTAGATTGAACACGTGGGCCAGGCATGGCACATGTGTCAGTCTGCCGAGTTGCAGAGCCGCCACCAGGTTACGCATGTTGTCACACACAACTATGCCTGGCTTGAGGTTCAGCGGTGCCAGCCACAGATCGGTCTGCGCCGTGATGCCCTGTAACAGCTCCTGGGCGGTGTGCCTTTTGTCACCTAAGCTCAGCAGTTTGAGCACCGCCTGCTGGCGCTTACCCACGGCACTGCTGCTGCGCCTAGAGCTACCGACTGAAGGCGCCGTGCCCACGGATGGTAATTCGGAGGAGGAGGTGGAGGAGGGGTCAGAGGAGGAGGTATAGTACGTCTGAGAGACCGTGACCGAGGTAGGCCCCGCAATCCTTGGTGTGGGCAGTACATGAGCGGCCCCAGGTTCAGACTCGGTCCCAGCCTCCACCAAGTTAACCCAATGTGCCGTCAGTGATATATAGTGTCCCTGCCTGGCAGCACTTGTCCACGTGTCCGTGGTTAGGTGGACCTTCTCAGAAACAGCATTGGTCAGGGCACGGATGATGTTCTGTGACACGTGCTGGTGTAGGGATGGGACGGCAAATCGGGAAAAAAAGTGGCGGTTGGGGACCGAATACCGAAGGGCAGCCACCGCCATGAGATTGCGAAAGGCCTCGGTCTCTACCAGCCTATAGGGCAGCATCTCCAGGCTCAGCAATTTGGAGATGTGGACGTTGAGGACTTGGGCATGTGGGTGGGTGGAACTGCATTTCCTCTTGCGCTCCAGCGTCTGCTGTAAAGACAGCTGAACGCTGCACTGGGACACATTGGTGGACGCTGTGGAGGATCGTGGAGGCGAAGGTGTGGTTTTCCGGCGGGAGGCGCTCGTGCCGGGGTCCTGGGCAGGGGGTTGACTAGCAGAGGCAGCGAGTGACACAGGGGAATGAGCAGTGGTGTGACCCGCAGGAGGTGAACGGCCTTGGTTCCATTGAGTGGGGTGTTTAGCACTCATATGCCTGCGCATGCTGGTGGTGGTTAGGCTAGTAGTGGTGGCACCCCTGCTGATCCTGGTGTGGCACAGGTTGCACACCACAGTCCATCGGTCATCCTCACTTTCTTTAAAGAACCTCCAGACTTGCGAACATCTAGGCCTCGCCACGGGAGCTTCACTACGTGAAACAGTTGCTGCTGATGCACCAGCTCTGGCCCTGCTTCTGCCTCTGGCCACACCACTGCCTCTTCCAACCTGTTCTGGTGCAGCACTCACCTCCGCCTCAGAAGCACTGTCTTCACTCGGCTTATCAACCCAGCTTGGGTCAGTCACCTCGTCATCCTCCGATTCCTCAGTCTGCTCCCCCCTCGGACTTCCTGCCCTGACAACAACTTCACCACTGTCTGACAACCGTGTCTCCTCATCGTCCGACACCTCTTTACACACTTCTTCCACTAAGTCAACATTGTCATCATCATCATCACCCACAGACTGCGACAGTTGGAAAACTTGGCATCGGGAAAGAGGTCAGCAGCAACCTGAGAAGTGGTTTGTGACTCTGGGAAGGGTCCGGAAAACAGTTCCTCAGAGTATGCCGGATCGCATTCCAAATTTTCCTGGGAGGGGGCAGACTGGGGGGAAGGAGGTTGAGGTGGAGGAGCCAGAGGAGTTCTCCCTTGGGTAACATGGGTGGACTGCGTGGAAGACTGACTGGTGGACAAATTACTTGAAGCATTGTCCGCAATCCACGACATCAGCTGTTCGCACTGTTGTGGTTTCAACAGTCCTCTACCACGTGTCCCTGTAAGTTGAGACATGAAGCTAGGGAGTGTAGCTCTGCGGCGTTCCCTTGCTCCCTCATCAGCAGGTACTGTCTCACCCTGCCCAGGACCACGGCCTCTGCCCCCTGCAGTAAGTGAATGCCCACGCCCACGCCAATGCCCACACCCTCGTCCTCGACCCTTAGCCCTGGGGTTCAACATTTTCTGTATATAAGTGTGTAGCCATGTCACTTATTTTATTGTATGTCTGTCATTTTTAGTGCTGCAATATCCCTTTGGGCTGAGCTGCACATTTTGTTATTCCACCACTAGATGGTGCTAGTCTGCCTCATATATAACTACCTAGGCAACTGGTTAGAACGGGAAGTGAGTTAGTTTAAGTTAAGTGCAGGAGGAGAGCAGAAGCAAGTCATCCATCTTGAGGCTGCCATTCTGCCTGGCCCTGGCCAAGTCAGGTTTCATGTTGGCATTTACAATTTCTAAGCAGCTAGTATCTGAGCATCAACTGGATAACGAGAGTCTGGCAGAGGAACACCATTCTACGGTTATTTGTCAGCACAGACGTGATCAGGAGTAACTAGGATCCAAGTTGTATTTATACCCACTGTGAACCCTCTGGGCAGTGCGGTTTTATATATATATATATATATATATATATATATATATATATATATATATAAAAATATGTATATCTATATTACAAGCATCCATAAAGTATGGAGCAGACGTATTCCTGCCATTCAGGGAGCACGCCCTGTGGGATGAGCCCGCCCTGTGGGATTGCTGTATTAAAGTATCTTCACTACATAGAGATATTATCCAGAACCAGGACTAGTTCAAGAGGATTGACATAAGGAAATAAGTGTAACTGGATTTAAAGTAGGAAACATAACTAAAGTCGCACTTTATTGAAGTAGAGCCCAAAGAGGAAGTCTTGCAGCATCCTTACTTATTTGCCAAGTAATTGTAAACTGCACTTTATGAAAAACCATCACAAGGCAAAAGTAAAGTTAAACTGTTTTCATACGAGCTGCCTCCTCATCTTCATTTTGCGCTGACGTCACTAAATACCAGGACACTGCCGACAGACACCCTAATATATCAACATCAAGGGCACCTCGCCTCACCACCTGGCAGAGTTCCTGAGGACCAGAGAGTGCCCCGAAGGAATTGGTGTCCTCCTTCTACACACCTGTATGCCAGCCCAGGGAAGAGTCACCAAACTGTGAGTAGAATAACCATCGGCACCATATTCACTGTGACATCCCCATCAACACTCGCATACATCCCTGTGGCTGGTCCCTGCTGAAAATTGGCAACACGAACAGGATTAGCCTGTTTATGGCTTATTTGAACAGGATGAAAATTATGTGAATAAGCTCCTTTGTGCTTTGAAAGAATTGTGTCCTTTAAAAAGTGCAGACACCTATATAATCTTTAAAAAGCATTTATTCAACTTTAAAACTGTTTGAAGATACTGTATACAACTTCTACTACACATTTGTGTCATCAAAAGCTGGAAAATCCAATATTTTTGTTTCAAAACCACTGCTTGATGTCTGTGAATAGACTGTTGATTTCTGCCCAAGATGGCCGCCTGAGCATCTCTTTGCCCGTTTTTTTTTTTTTTGCTGCGCCATCACCGCATCAACGGCGGGAAAACTAAGTTACCACCCCCCTCTAGAAGCGGGAAAAATAGTATCTACTGCACCACCATTGACTGTACACTATGCCTCCCAATGTCTGTGCCGCGCCCCTTATGCAAAGGGGCGGGTTTAAATGGAGAGAACGTCTGCCAGAGTACAGAAGCAGCAAGAGAGACCGCGCCCTGCCTTCACAGAGTAAAGACCAGCGCAATATGGCTGAGGAGCAGCGCCCTGAAACCCCAGAGGGAGAAGAGGATTCCTCCCCGAGGCAGTGATGTTGGCCAGAGAGGTGGCCACTTTGGAGGCTCGTTTGAGAGCAGTATGAGACCATCGGTGGATCGGACAGGGAGTGGACCCGTTGCCAAGTCCCTCCAGACCGCCAGGTCAACTACCTGTGATGCCTGTGACCGCTATCCATGCGGCTGAAAGACCCAGTGATCCGCAACCAGGAGAAGACTCCCGGCACCGCCTGAAGGAGCTACAGCGGCAGCGCGCGAGAGTGAGCGCCTTACTTTGCCACCAACTCAATCTTTATGGCCGAAGTTAGCAGAAGAAATTAAGGCCGCACGTTTGCAAAGAACCCATCGATGCAAGCGGTATAATGAGCAACTGACTAAAAAGATGATGGAATGTCCCATTGAGTCTCTCCCCGAGCTGGTCAGGAAGAAGGGAGTAGTCCGGTATTTTTGCAAGAAGAAAGGATTTGGCTTCATTAGGGACATGGACACAGGCCGTGATTATTTTGTTAACCGCCGGGCCGTAAAGCACCGAGATATGCCCAGCTATCTCCACAGTCTATATGTACTGTAGATGAGGTAGTTGAATTCACACCAGCAGAGGGCACTCGAGGGCCGTATGCCACTGGAGTCACCAGGCCCATGCCAGCCCCAGACGTCTGGGAGAGCTTAGACACCACTACCTCTGAAGAGGAAGACCTACCTGCAAGACCCAAGTCACCTAGCGCCAAGTACTGCCAGTATGCTTCTGGAGTTGCAAGTACCAATATTATGTGGCAGCCCGCTATTGCTACCAGGGACCCTGATGTACGTCCTAAGAAGAAGGTGAGACATCCGTTACCCCCAGTGATGCCACCGGTACCACCGAGAGAGGATGAGGCGGAATGTACGCAGCGCCTAGCTCGCCTCACCGTGCAGCCCAGCAAAGCGCCCCCTGGACAACAAGTGCAAGAAGTAGCCGCTGCCTTGGTGGAGAAAATGGCCCTTGCCATTACGAGACCCCCTGATGGGCTGGAGCCCCTTTCTCCTGTCCGCTTGATCACAGGAGTTCCTGACATTTCTTCTGATGAATGGGAGTCCGGGAGCCCCCTGCCTACAGATGTCCCGTCTGAAGAGGATCCTTACCTGTAATTAGGCCAGGTGGTCGCTGTGGTCGCTGCACAAGTATCTCACAAAAGTGAGTACACCCCTCACATTTTTGTAATGATTTTGTTCTACCTTTTCATGGGACAACACCGAAGATATGACACTCTGATACAATATAAAGTAGTCAGTGTACAGCTTGCATAACAGTGTAAATTTGGTGTGCCCTGAAAATAACTCAACTCAGCCATTAATGTCTAGGGGTGAGTACAATGGTGAAAATGGCCAAATTGTGCCCAAAGTCTTAATATTTTGGGTGGCCACCATTATTTTCCAGCACTGCCTTAACTCACTTGGGCATGGAGTTCACTAGAGCTTTACAGGTTACCACTGGAATCCTCTTCCATTCCTCCATGACAACATCACAGAGCTGGTGGATGTTAGAGACCTTGCGCTCCTCAACCTTCTGTTTGAGGATGTCCCACAAATGGTTAATAGGGTTTAGGTCTGGAGACATGCTTGGCCAGTCCAGCACCTTTCTTTAGCAAGGCAGTAGTCGTCTTGGAGGTGTGTTTGGGGTCGTTATCATGTGTGTCTCAGTAGTCCAGCCATGTCCATCTTCCTCACAGTCTAGTGACTGGCTATAAGATAACTGGCTGCAGAAGGAGCCTCCCCCTTCTGTACTGTCTGCAGTTGTAAAGGATTGTTAGCTCTTCCAAGATAACACTGGGCTGGAAATGTTACTGCAGTACATCAAATTGTACAATTATAGAAAAAAAAATACAGCCTGCATGTTAAATTGTTAGATGAATGTAACGCTCGATTATTGGCAGTAATGCTAGATCCATACATCATAATGGCAACATGTATTGTATATCTTGTATCATATTTTACGAAACTTTTATACTTTGCTCTCACTTTAAAGGGGTTTTCTGGTAGTGAAGCACTTTTTGCTTTGACTCTGTAGCCTATATCACCTACTGAAAGATTCATACTTTCCTGCTGCTATTCCCTCTGGTCCTGCACTCTGGCTCTTGCTCATCCATGTTCTGGTCCCTAGCTTTATTTCTGCCCAGGTATGGACATGGTCACGTGCGCTGCTGCAGCCTATGACTGGCTTCAGCGGTGATGTGCTCCCAAGTAGAAAATCAGCGGTGAAGCCAGTCAATAGCTGAGGCAGTGCAAGTCACTATGTCCCCACTTGGCCAGAAGAAAATAATCTGGACGAGCGTGAGCCAGTGTGCAGGACCGGAGTAGTAGGGAGCAGACAAGTATGAATCTTTCGATACAGGCCACAAGTAAAAATTGCTTTATTATTGGGAACCCCTTTAAACCAGTGTCAGATAGAAATAGGTCGATATTCAGGACAGTTCATCTCCTGACAACAAGCAGAACATTGCGACCCCACCACCAGCTATTTCAACCTTCCAGCTGCTTGTGGCTTTGTTGTGCTCTCTTAATGACATCTCTGAAGACTTCATTGTGCGAGCAGTTCTCATATACTCCACCAGCTGCTAATCCATGCAATAAATAAATGAAAATATCACCAGGAACCTTTTTTTTCCCTGTGCCTATAGAGAAATTGTATCCATAAGCTGCCTCTGTGTGTGTGCCTGGCCTCTTCCATAGCCCAGCTAAGCATACAGAGCAATATTGGATACTTCCCCAGACATAAGTCTATTTATACAGCAGCACATGAAAACCCTCTTTACAAAGCAGTATCTGCCCTCATAGATTAACCGGCCACTTTAAATATAAGTGGATTTAAATGTCACCGTGAAACATTTTAAAAAAAAAATCACATTAACTTGCGGATTCACAAATTTATCCTCATTAAATGGCAAAATTTAAATGAGCGTATAATTCGGGGTTTGTCTAATGGTTGCTCCGTGATGCCTCTGGGAATCACATGCTTATTTACTTCAATTAGACAAAATTCCACATTTCATGAAGTTTTCCCGCAAAAGAGACTTTTTTTTTTTTATTCTCACCAAAGACACTGCATGGTAATTATTCATGCTCAGAATAAACCCGGGATAGGAGAAAGTAGATTATTTATACAGCTATATTTAGTCCCTCTTAGCATTTGTGAGGCTGGTGTGAAGCACGGGTTAAGGTAAGCACCTTGCATTATTCTAGAGACTTAGCAATTAATACTGTAAAGCAGCTGATGCTGATGCTCGAATCCAGCAAAGAACTTCATAGCTGTCAATCATGACGGGAACATCAGGGCTTGATGTGTCTGTAGGCAAGAAGAATTTTTTTTTTTTTTTTGCAAATTCCAATGGATTTTTAAACTATTTTGGAGAATTAAAATATTCATAAATCTTGAATATGATTGACAGACTATTGTTCATCTGCCAGAGTAATTTACAGAAAATATCTTTTCACGCTGACGTACATGCAGAACTAGTAGTTCCCTAAAGAATCCATTGAACTTCACATGTCAATTAGCGTTTTAGGTAGTGTAAAGTACATTGGATATAATAAATTCTTAGTGTTTAACCCCTTGGCAGCATTTTCTGTCATTGGTGGAGCAGGCTTAAGAGCTTATTAGCTGTCTGCAGTGACTGGGATCAGAGATAACTCTGGTCTCAGTCTCTTAAACCCTCAGATGCTGCAGTCAATAGCATCTGAGTGGTTGGTCAGTGGGAGTAGGTTCCTTTTGACCTCCCCTCGGTGAAAGTATAGGGTGCTGATTAGTTGTTTTGGCAGCCTGGGGGCCTGTCAAGGCTCCCTAGCCTGCCATGGTAATCTTCCTATTAAGACCTTTGTGTGGAAGAGCATAATAGGAAGATGTTGCAATCTCCATAGACTGCAGTACTATAGTATTACAGTCTATGGAATAAATGATCAACTGAATCTTCAGTCCCTTAGGGAGACTAAAAAGTTTAGAAAAGTAAAAATAATTGGTGAGATTTAGCAACACTGGTATAAAAGAAAACTGACTTAGTTGTCCAATGTCCATAGCAGCCATGTTCCATAGGACCTCTGAAAAAATAAAGGAGGAATCTGATTGGTTGCTATGTGTAACTAAACCAGTTTTCCTTTACACCAATTTTGATAAATCTCCCCCAACACTTGTAAATATATTTAAACAAACCCAATGTATTAAAAATCACCTACCCTTCCACATTTTTTGCATAAAACAAATAAAAAATAAGCTATCACCACATCTAAAAACGTCATAACTATTTTACTATATAAAAAGTTTTATTTTTGGTCACCTTGCCCTCTAAAGAATGTCTATAAAAAGTGATCTAATACTCAGACATGCTTCAATATGGTATGGTAAATTAAATGATGACATTAAAAAATACGAGGGAGATTTATCAAAATTGGTGAAAAGTAGAAGTGACTTAGTTCAGCATAGCAACCAATCAGATTCCAACTTTCATTTTCCAAAGGAGCTCTGACAAATGAAAGGTGTAATCAGATTGGTTGCTATGGAGAAGTAAACCAGTTTCCTTTACACTTGTTTTGATAACTGTTCTCTAAAAGAATAGTTATAGGTTTTGGAAAGTAAGGAGAAAAAAGGAAAAATAAAAAACAAAAATAAACCTAGGGATATTGCAGTGAATACTTTTTCAGTGCAGATGCAGTGAATCAATTTACAATTCTTATTCAATAGATCAGCAGCATAACCATAAATGACTGGACCCCACAGCTTATTTTTGAATGGTGCCCCCTCAGCAACTTCTTCACAACCCCCTCCACCTGTGCAACCCCCACGTCTGTGGCTAGTCAAGATCACTCTCTCAGACGAGGCCCGGCAGCCGCTCCGTCCATTTCTTACAGTGTCTCTGTATATATAGTCATTTTATAATACTGTTGAGGGGGTCCTGACAATATAATCTTTTAGTCTTTTCCCTGGGTAGGCCCCATCTGAGTTCGGGTCCCAAAGCAGCCCCTCCCCCTTCTTCACTTCTCCAGTAGCTACGCCCCTGTTTAATACCCTTGAGTGGTATTACCATTTCTTCACCCTGCTACTGTCTTTAAAGGGGTTATAGTTATATAGTTATATCAGGATAGGTCATCAATATTAGATCGGCAGGGGTCCGACACCCGGCACCCCCGCTGATCAGCTGAAGAGGAGGCGCATGCCATAGACTTGTATAGGACTGGGCCGCCCCATTGAAATGAATGGGGTGGCTTGGGTGTAATTACACCTGCTCACCGCTACTGATGTTACGGCGAGCAGGTAAACAAAGAAGAGGAGGCAGCGCTGGCACGGCGTGCGCCTCCTCTTCAGAAAGCTGATCGGCGAGGGTGCCGGGTGTTGGACCCTGACGATCTGATATTGATGACCTATCCTGTAGATAGGTCATCAATAAATATAACTTGGACAACCCCTTTAACTGCTAACCACAATGTCATCTGTGTACTTATTCCAGGTCCTTTGTCACTGTGCATCGATAATATTGTTATGAAACCCTTATGTTGATGTACTGTGTCTGGTTCAACAGCAGGTGGCAGTGTGTATGGCAGAGCTATCTTTAGACAGAATGGAACTTACCATTCCATTCTCTCTGTTTTGGGCAGAAGTGGGGCAGTCCTGTTTCCTACCAGAAGGAGGGGTTGCAGTTCTAGTTTTGTCCAGTTTAGACTCGATAGTGGAGCTGAGAAGACATGAAAGATGTAGCAGCGACGGGAAAGTTCCACCTCCTGAAACAGAAGTCTCAAAAGGGAATAGCTCATAGAGCACCCTGACAGATCTACAGACAGAGTGTCACTAGGGGATCAACAGCCAAAAGCACCCCACTCCAGAGATATCAGAACAGTCCTAAAGTCCAGCTACCAGACTAAAGCCGAGTTTAGCACAGCAGAGAGAAAGAAAGCAGAGTTATCAAGTTTGCCGCCAGTTTTTGCCAAACCCTGCTGGAACCAAGAGAAAGCCTGAATATTGTCTGGATGCAAGTTGATGCAAGTAAAGCTGTTGAACTTTATAAACGTATGGACTCTACTTATTCTCCAACATTACTCTCCCATTTATTGCTTCAGAGGCTAACCCTGTGGAGCGATGGTATCAAGGTAGGAGCCTGGAAACTGGAATCTACAGGAAACCTACTCATAAAGACCTCACTTGCGGTTCAACTCCCACCATCCTCTTGATCAGAAACTGGGAGTTATCATAACCCTACACCATCAGGCTGACAAGATCTTAACCAGTGTAGAGGCTGAGACAAGGGAATTAGAACACCTCAGAGGGGCTGTTAGACACCTTTATGGTATCTAGACTGGGCTTTTGTTAAAACTGAGAAAAGAAGAAAGAAAAATGTCAAGATTGCTTTTGAATGTGTGAAGCAGGGCAGATGAAAGAACTTCCATACATATCTGGAGTATCTGACCATCTCAGAAGAATAGAATTTTTAATAAACATTGTATCCATGTCTGCTTTAAACCTGACAATACACTAAGGCAACAACTGGTTTCAACCAAAAGTTTCAACCAAAAAACCAAACGCCAAAACACAAAAAGAGCAATTTTGTGCATGCAGGCCAGTGAAATGAGGAGTGCAAAAATTGTACATTCGCAATACAAAACAGCAGCTGCACCAATGTATGACCCAGCACAGAAGTTCCAACACTACCAGGAACTACATTTTATGGACAAAGGACGCTTGTTTGATTACAAAAAGGTTTGCATCTTTGCTTCACAGAGGAGGACTTGTTCAAAAGAAAGATGCTATTTATATTACATCTATTGCAGCTCTAACGCTGTGATAGCTTCAGCCATGTAAACTCAATCAACACCTTACCTCCATGACTGAAGCAGAAGTCACCAATATTTATTGTAGAAGAATTCAGATTCAAGCCATTGTAATTGAGGAAACCAGTTGGATGACTAGAGAAATGTCAAGAAAAAATGCAAAAAGTCCACTGATTTGCATGTATATTGTTGGTTCTATCAACTGACAGAGCTGCCAGAGAGTGGCCTATTTAGAAAAAAACTCTGACAGACACCGATCTGTGGTTTGCCTCGGCATAACTTTTGCTATAGATTTTGTCAGAGGGCTTAGGCTACTTTCACACTAGCGTTAGCACGGATCCGGCACCTAAAGGGTGCCGACGGATCCGTGCTAACGCTATACATGTGTGGAGCCGGAGCAGCGCTCCGGCCCCACACATGACACACATTAAAACAACACACAGACTACATACAAACAAACATACAGACATACATACATACTCACATACTCCCGGGACGCCGGCAGAACGTCTTCACGCGCCTCCTGCGCGCAGTGATGACGATTCCCCACAGCGCCCTCTGCTGGGCGCAGTGGGAAACGTCATCGCAGCGTGCAGGAGGCGCGTGAAGACCTGCTGCCGGCGTCCCGGGAGTATGTGAGTATGTATGTATGTCTGTATGTTTGTATGTATGTCTGTATGTTTGTTTGTATGTAGTCTGTGTGTATGTATGCCGGATCCGGAATGACCCCCCATTGGAAATCAATGGAGGACAGATCCGGATTACTGGTGTGTCCACACCAAACGGATCCGTCCCCATTGACTTCCATTGGGGGGTCATTCCGGTATCCGTCTTGGTGCGGATGCCTGGGACCGGAGAGCAAACCGCAGCATGCTGCGGTTTGTTCTCCGGTCTGAAGACGGAACGGAATGCTTTCAGGAGCATTCCGTTGTCTTCAGTTCAGTTTTGTCCCCATTGACAATGAATGGGGACAAAACTGAAGCGTTTTTTTCCGGTATTGAGCCCCTTTGACGGAACTCAATACCGGAATTTAAAAACGCTAGTGTGAAAGTAGCCTTAGATACATTCATTATTTAATAGAACATATGTCAAAGGATACAGTCTGGAAATCTTGAAGCATGTTAGGCATATAAACTACACAGTTACTCTATTTACAGCAAGCTTGTCTTTAGCAACATCTGCAATTAAGTTACCTAACCCTAATAATAACTAAATTGAACACAATACAGTGATAACAACCTAGCCAGAATGGAATTGCAGTGAGGACCTTTTCACATGGGCAGATTATCAGGACGATCTTTAGGAAGAAATGTTCATACATTCATTCGTTGCTGATAAGTGCCCTATGTAAGGGTACGGCCACACGATCAGGTTTCCTGGTTCAGCTTTGGAAACCAAAATCAGGAGTGGCTCATAAAAGGAGAGAAAATATAAAGAACAGATACGACTTCTCTTTTTTTGGATTCATTCACCGTTTTGGCTTCCAAAACTGCATCAAGAAACCTGACCATGGCCAGCAGTAATCTTTATTTACATACCTTTTCTGGTGAAAATGAAGGCAGAAATCTATGACAGCTCTGTACACGGACTGCTGAGGATGCGCCTGAGCCTCATCATAAATTAAGTGCATTCTCTGGCAGCGTAGGGTGTATCAAAGACCGGTGTAAAATAGCGGCCTATAATAAATCTCCACAATGTTTTGCATTTTTTGAAGGATGTGTATTAAAAAAAGAATATGTTCTAAAGTAAGAATAAGTCCAGCCTGGACAAATGTATCAATGTGAAACATTACATGCTATCAGAACACATAAAACATTCAAAAGAATGCAAGAATATGAAGTAAGAAGTGTTATAAAATCACTTTGCAACAATTTTGCACCTTTTGTTGGACACTTGTAAGTCTGACTACTGTATGTGCAAATTCTTCAAATATATATGGCTCATCCATAAGTTCCACAGCAATTCTTGAGAGCCGAAAGGTAATTTTCCGTGTACACCACTGGCTGTCACAATATGATCTATAACCTAGTTTGCCTTTTTGGCTCTTTATAGTACAAATTCTTTCCCAACTTGGGAAGCGTCAATGTTCAGCAGAAACACAAAGTTGAAATCCCACTAGGGCAGTATGAGTGGTTCTGTAAACATCTGCCCCGATCTCGACTATACCCAGATGTCAGGCAGCCAACTGATCTTAATGATGGCAACCCTCCAGTTCAGCCCTTTTTGGTCTTTTTCCTGATCACAGATGGTGTGCACTCGGTTGGCCACTGCGCTCATTGTCTTGCTCTGCAGATGCTCCTTTGAAAGTTTTAAATTGCCCAGACCTTCCCTGATGGTTCAATAAATATTTTAATTGAAATTTTCCGTAGCTTTACCCTGAATTAGATCCCTTAGAACTTTTTCAAGCTGTGGCTGTTACTTTGTGTTACATAGAAACGATCACTTATAGATGCTTATATCTTTTTTGGTAACCACAAGCCAATCAGACAACTGGAAATGTCAGGCAGGGGCTCGGGGTGTTGAAGCTGTGCAACCATAAGCAGTATGCACAGTAGCTATGTTCAGCAAGCTGTGGAATTAGAAAAACAGTGTGCACGAAGCAGCATGCAGCTGTACTTATCAAGCTGCAGCAATCAAGAAGCTAGAATTATAAGACAATTATGTAGCCGCACTCAGTCAGCTGTAATCATTAAACGACTGAGGTTGTACCGCAGCCTCTGAAAAGCTGAGACAATGTAGCAGTGATCAGACTGTTCTAGAAGCGGAAAACCTCTTGAAAACAGAGGTAGACAACCCGGGGTTCATCTCAATCCAGATGTTGTGGAACTATACATCCCAGCATGCTTACAAGTTAACTGAGATGCAGAGATTTCCCAGGCTTAGAACTCATGCACACGAACTTTTATATTTTGGATTCGCAAGAAAAACGGATGACATCCGTGTGAAGTCCATGTTGCATTCGTTTGTTTGCAGATCCATTGCCCGCAAAAGGGACAAGAATAGGACATGTTCTATTTTTTTGTAGAATGGACTTTCAGACATACAGAAATAGAATGCGCATAGAGTCATTTCTATGTTTTTTTACGGAGTCATTGAAGTGAATGGTTCCGCATAAGGGCTGCAAAAAATAAATAAAAAATAGATAGATTTTGAGGCTGTTGCAAAAAAGCTTACCCTCTAAGGAATTGCTCAGTAGTTTCTTCCTAAAAGAGAAAATGTAGGGAATTCGGAGTTAATAGAGAGAGTTCAGGACCCTCTTCTCTTAAAGGGGTTCTCCCACGAAAAATATTTAACAATTTTCAAACCAGCACCTGGATCTGAATACATTTGTAATTACAAATACAGAGGTTTTCAGACGTCTCTTTCCCCTTACTATGTACATGTGCCTAACACTGCCCATCACTCTACCTATATGACTTGATAGACTGAAGATGGACTCTCCTTAAAAGGCCTAAGTTAGGCTTGGTAAGAAGACTCTTTAAACTGAAACAACAGTTACAATTAAAGGAAAACAATTGTTCTTTAATGTATCTTCTTTTTTATTTGGTCATTGTTAGAGATGAGCGAGCACTAAAATGCTCGGGTGCTAGTTATTCGAGTCGAATTTTTCCCGATGCTCGGGTGCTCGTTTCGAATAACGAACCCCATTGAAGTCAATGGGAGTCTCGAGCATTTTTTGCAGGGGACCATGGCTCTGCCTAGGGAAGGCTGGGTGAAAACCTGGAAACCTCAGAAAATGATGGAAACACCACGGAAATGGACAGGAAACAGCAGGGGCAGCATGTAGGGATGCCTCTGAGGCTCCCTAATTGCACCATTTTTTCTAAATCTGGCCAATAGTCTGGGGATGACCCCAAGGCAATTTTCAGGGACATGGTAATGGTGACCCACTTAAAAATGCTGCCTGACAACCTGGCGGTGAACCCCTGATTGTCTGTCTTTCAATTTGCAGTGTAAAACATGGTGGTGAGCCTCAGTAATAAGATTGCAGTGTAAAGCATGGTGGTGAGCCTCAGTATGACTTTTTAGATGGAGATTGCATGTGGTCACGTACTCCCTGGAACCCCGTAGCCACCCCTTCTCTGATGTGCTACCCCAGAACATTCTCTGCCCCAATTCGCAAGACCATTTGCAGTCTCCGTGTGCTGACAGTGGGGATTTACCAGTGTTGTCTGAGGAGGTGGTGGACAATGGCGAGACACAGGTGTCGGGGGGGTGAGGTATTTGAAAGGGAAGCAAGTTACATTGGGGACTCCTTGGGGGGACTTTCTCATGATGGGACAGATTCAATTGTGTTTAGAAAGGCTGATGGGCTTCCATCAGCACTGTGTGTATAGAACCCCATGGCCTTTCATAAAAATAGTCTGGCGATGACCCCAAGGCAATTTTCAGGGACATGGTAATGGTGGACCCACTTAAAAAATGCTGCCTGACCAACCTGGCGGTGAACCCCTGATTGTCTGTCTTTCAATAAGATTGCAGTGTAAAGCATGGTGGTGAGCCTCAGTAATAAGATTGCAGTGTAAAGCATGGTGGTGAGCCTCAGTATGACTTTTTAGATGGAGATTGCATGTGGTCACGTACTCCCTGGAACCCCGTAGCCACCCCTTCTCTGATGTGCTACCCCAGACATTCTCTGCCCCAATTCGCAAGACCATTTGCAGTCTCCGTGTGCTGACAGTGGGGATTTACCAGTGTTGTCTGAGGAGGTGTGTGGACAATGGTGAGACACAGGTGTCGGGGGGGTGAGGTAGTTGAAAGTGAAGCAAGTTACATTGGGGACTCCTTGGGGGACTTTCTCATGATAGGACAGATTCAACTTGGGTGGATCAGGCACAGGAACAGATCAATTTTTTTTTTTTTTTGTGTTTATTTAACTTTTATTTAGCACAAATAACCACAGAGATATTTATTCATTCTCTTCGCTGCGCAGTCTGGCATTGGGGTTCGTCACTTTGATGGCGAGCTGTGCCGCTCTCTCCACAATGGTCTTTCGGTTCTTTGAGGAGACGTTGTGGGCGATTTCTGCACAGAAGGACTTGTTGCTCATCAACAGAACCTCGAGCTTCCTTGACATTGTGGACCAGGAATTTGTGGAACCCTGTGGGCCAGCATGTTTTTGGTCTTCTTGTTGCTACCGTATCCAATGTTGGGCAATATAGATACGCAGGTAATATTATTTTTCACACCTATCCCAAAAAAAAAATTTACGCAGTTTGCGTAAATAAAACTGGAAACTGGAACTGGAGAGAGGGCCTGTAGGTGGACCTCCGGAAAAATTGTTTGGAGAGAGGGCCTGTAGGTGGACCTCCAGAAAAATTGTTTGGAGAGAGGGCCTGTTAGGTGGACCTTCGGAAAAATTGTTTGGAGAGAGGGCCTGTAGGTGGACTCCGTAAAAATTGTTTGGAGAGAGGCCTGTAGGTGGACCTCCAGAAAATTGTTGGAGAGAGGGCCTGTAGGTGGACCTCCGGAAAAATTGTTTGAAGAGAGGGCCTGTAGGGGGCCCTCCTGAAAAATTGTGGTAAAAGAGTGCCAGTTGGACTTCTGAAAAATGGCGTTTTTTTGGTCAGCGTTAGGCAAAGACGATATGGAGGAGGAGTAGGAGGAGTAGAGAAGAGGAATCGGATACATAAGTAATGTTAATCTTTAGCTGCTTTCCCCCGGAGGAGATTTGAATTCCGGTGAAATCCAGGCTTTGTTCATTTTAATAAGCGGTCAGCCTGTCAGCGCTGTCAGTTGACAGGCGTATACGCTTATCGGTGATGACGCCACCAACTGCACTGAATACCCGCTCTGACAGCATGCTAGCGGCAGGGCAGGCCAGCACCTCCAAGGCGTACAGCGCCAGTTCAGGCCACGTGTCCAGCTTTGAAACCCAGTAGTTGTATGGAGCAGAGTGATCCCTACGGACGTTGGTATGGTCAGCTAGGTACTCCCTCACCATCTTTCTGTACAGCTCCCCCTACTCTGCCTAGACTGGGGACAGGTGACAGTGTCTTGCTGGGGGTGACATAAAACTGGCAAAGGCCTTGGAGAGCGTTCCCCTGCCAGTGCTGGACAAGCTGCCTACTCGGCTCCTCTCCCCCGCTTACTTGGCCCACAGAACCATGCCCTCTGCCGCTAGCGCGCGTCAGATGGAAGGATGTGTTCAGCTTGTGCAC
>ONZH01028760.1:0-17824 GCA_900303285.1 Rhinella marina
AGAACAGATACTAAACTTGATTTCAGCTGCAGTGCCAGCATGAGCATTGGTGTCACCTGCAGGCGGTGATGGACCTTCGTTGCACCTAGTTGGGTGCTTCCCTAACATGTGATGGGTATTTGCCTCGCCTTTCTTGGTCTGGGTGAGCACAATTGCCATGAGGGTAACCACCAGGCTGTTGCCTGAGAATTTGGGGTAATGGTGGGATTAAGCAGCCTCAGAGGCATCCATGCATGCTGCCCCTGCTGTTTCCTGTCCATTTCCGTGGTGTTTCCATCATTTTCTGAGGTTTCCATGTTTTCACCCAGCCTTCCCTAGGCAGAGCCTTGGTCCCCTGCAAAAAATGCTCGAGTCTCCCATTGACTTCAATGGGGTTCGTTACTCGAAACGAGCACCCGAGCATCGGGAAAAGTTCGACTCGAAAAACGAGCACCCAAGCATTTTAGTGCTCGCTCATCTCTACTCATCACTACTCATGATGTCAAAATGTGAACAGCATGATGAGGAGGGCTGTTTAAATACCAATTCTAATTGAACTAGGAAATGTATTCGGCGATTCATGGATCAAACACCTGTTGTGAATTTTGACGGTCTGAATTTTGAAGTTCTTTGTTAGATAACAGCAAGTTGTTCAAAAAGAACTAAAATATTGAACAATTGGACATGTGCATTCAAAACTTTAGAGAAGGTCACATTAAGTTCACCTGTAAAGATTACAGTGCATTTTAAGTTCATCCTGAAATTTCATCCAAACGCCAAATATCCCTAACTTTAGAGTAGAGTAGTGTATATGTATGTTCACTATATTATTGTGGGCAACTAAGCCAGTTTTCCTTTACACTAGTTACACTGACTGGCTGGCCGGGAACGCATCATCGAGTGCTTTTTAAAATATATATATAAAATGGGTTAAAAATTGCGCAAGGTGGCCTGACATTAACGCCACCTGTGCAGCTGGTGCATGGTGTATTACTCTCTGTATACTATATACCTGACATCCTTTGCTATTTTTTTCTGCTGTAAATTATGTCTGCAGTACCTCTTTTGCGTCTGCTGTATAACATTTGCGCAAGGAGGCACATATAGTGTAGGGATAGGATTTGGCTAGGCAGGGCTAGTAGTTCTGTTCAAAAGACACAAAAGTCCATTGTTATATCTGGCTGCATTTTTTTTCTTTTGGGGCAAAAAGAACGCAAGTGTGCCTGACGCTAATACCACGTGCACAGCGTGTGCATTAGAACCTTTCTGTAGTCTATATACCTGACATCCGTTGCTATTTTTTCTACTGTTATTTAGGGCCGCAGTACCTCTTTTGCGTCTGCTGTATAACATTTGCGCAAGGAGGCACATATAGTGTAGGGATAGGATTTGGCAAGGCAGGGCTACTAGTTCTGTTCAAAAGACACAAAAGTCAATTGTTATATCTGGCTGCAATATATTATTTTTGTGGTGGGTTAAAAATTGCGCAAGGTTGTTTGACCTTAACACCACCTTTTCAGCGTCTGCTGTCTAACATTTGTGTTTCCCAAATAATATATATATCAGATATATAGTTGAAACAAACATTGTCCTGCACACGCTGCGCAGATGGTGTTAAGATTAGGCAAACTTGTGCAAATTTTGACAATCAAGAATAACAATATTGCAGCCAGATATAACAAAAGTCCTTAAAAGGACTTTGGGGTCTTTTTAACAGAACAACTAGCCCTGCCTTGCCAAATCCTATCCCTACACTATCTGTGCCTGATTGCGCAAACGTTATACATTATATGAATAACGGCAGAAAAAAATACACTTGATGTCAGGTATTTAGGATACAGAAAGGTTATACTGCACATGCAGCACAGGTATGTGACATTACCTGCGCTGCATCTGCTACATAACGTTTGCTCATTCGGTGAAATTTTTCTGCTCATATTTAGGGTTGAGCGAACCCGAACCGCAAAGTTTGGGTTCGTACCGAACTTTGCGAATTTGTGTACTCGGACCCAAACCTGGACTTTTTCACAAAAGTTCGAGTTCGGTGTTCGGGTAATTTTATTATTTTCCGTTATAACATGGTTATAACGGAAAATAATAGCATTTTTAAGGCAGAATCCTAAATAAAATAGCCTTCTAGGGGTTAAAAATAATAAAAAAAACTCACCTTGCCCACTTGATCGCGCAGCCGGTGTCTTCATTCTTCTTCTTCCTTTAGGACCTGCAAAAGGACCTGCGGTGACGTCACCGCGCTCACCACGTGGTAAGCTCAATGACGTCATAGCAGGTGAGGACCTATGATCGATGTCATCACGCTTACCACGTGGTGAGCGCGGTAACATCACCGCAGGTCCTTTTGCAGGTCCTGAAAGAAGAAGAAGGAAGACACCGGCTGCGCAATCAAGAGGACAAGGTGAGTTTTTTATTATTTTTAACCCCTAGAAGGCCATTTTATTTAGCATTCTGCCTTAAGAATGCTATTATTTTCCGTTATAACCTTGTTATAATGGAAAATAATAAAAGGAAGTTCGGGTCCCCATTGATTTGAATGGGGTCCGGGTTCGGGATGAAGTTCGGGTCAAGTTCAGTTCCCCAAGGCTCATCCCTACTCATACACTAAAAAGAAATCTGCGCAACTGTACTTTTGACAAACTTGCATATATACCATTCAGTATGCGCAAGGCGAGCAGTAACGGAAAGGGAAGTGGGCGCGGTGAAACAGTGTCTGCTGGCAGAGCACAAAAAACAATCATCCAAAACTCCTAGCTTCATGTCTCAGTTTGGAGGGTGGCGCAAGACAGGTTCTTGTTAGGTCAACATGTCAGGAGGAGGACCAGAGTGAGATTAATTTTTAGGTTAAAAAATTAGGGGTGAGGGCCTGCTGGTGAACCTCTTAAATATTTAAATACACCTTAAAAGCCACATTTAAAGTTCCTTTATGTTCAGTATGTTTCCTCTGGGTAGCGAAGTCAGGGGCAATCCAGGCCTTGTTCATTTTGATTAGCGTCAGCATTTTCAGTTGAGAGGCAGATGCGCTTAGCAGTTAATATGCCCCCAGCGGCACTAAATAACCACTCCGACAAAACGATGGGGCAGCAGGGCAGGCCAGCACCTCCAAGGCGTAGAGCGCCAGTTCGTGCCACGTGTCCAGCTTAGACACCAAATAATTATAAGGTACAGAGGGATCTCTGAGGACGTTGACATTGTCACCTAGGTACTCCTTTACCATTTTACAAAACTTTTCCCTCCTAGTTGTGACACTAGGCCGCTTATCTGAACCTTTTCCACATGCAGCACTGTCCGTCTTTATTGTGAGCAGGTAGAGTTCCAGCGAGTGCTCAGGTCGCACAGCAGTCAGTGAGCTGGCAAGTGTATGCGCTGCTGCAGCGTTGCCAGACCAGCGGAAGCTGTAGGTGACTTTCGGAAATGGGCAGCTTCACCAGCAGCTCTGGCAAATTGGTGTCGGTTTTGAGAAACCGCTGAACCACTAAGTTGAAGCAGTTGTTTGGCCTGAGGGAGACTCCTGTTCATCCTTCCTGTTGGAGGAACAGGTAGACTCATTCCTGTCACTAGTTCCAGGGTCCTATGGGGTCAGTTTGGTTTAGGCTCCTGTGTATGAACTCGCCTACCTTTGAGGCCTGTTCATACTATTAGTCAGTCGGGATTAAAGTCAGGGTTTCCTATAGGAGGTGTCCATCTTCCCTCCTTAGTTTCCAGGCCTAATCTTAATTTCCCTTCTACGCTCTGTGTGGTTTTCCCCCCACACCTGAGTGTGACAGTATGTGTGTGAGCTTGCCAAGCTCCAAAGCTGCCACCAAGTTGGGTGTGTTATCAGACACAACCACGCCTGGTTGTAGGTTGAGTGGCGAGAGCCACAGCTAAGCCTGGTCCCTTATACCCTGCCACAGCACTGTGGCAATGTGTTGTTTGTCACCTAAGCAAATAAGTTTCAGCACAGCCTGTTGCCGCTTCCCCACCTCTGTGCTAAACTTCTTCCAGCTACTGACTAATGGCTGACTGGTGCTGCAAGATGAGAATTCCTAGATGGAAGTGGTGGAGGAGAAGGAGGGGTTGCAGCCGCTAATGTAGGTGGTGGCGGAAATCCTGATGGAAGTAGGGCCTGCAATCCTTTGTGTCGGTAGCACCTGTGCCATCCCAGGGGACAACTCGCTCCTAGCCTCCAAAGCGTTCACCCAGTGTGCCGTTAGGGAAATGTAGCGTCCTTGGCCAGAAGCACTTGTCCATGTGTCAGTCGTTAAGTGGACCTTCCCAGTAACTGCGTTGGTCAGGGCACGGGTTATGTTTTTCGGGATACATGCTGGTATAAGGCAGTGAGGGCACACCGGCAAAAATAGTGGCAGCTAGGTACTGAGTAACGAGAGACAGCCACCACCATTAGACTGCGAAAAGCCTCAGTGTCCGCAAACAACATTTTCAGCGCCAGCAACTTGTAAAGGTGTGCATTTAGTGCTATGGCCTGTGGTTGGGTATTTGCACTTTCGTTCAAAGGCCTGGGGTATGGACATCTGTACACTGCGCTGGGACACAGAACTGGATGTGCTCGCTGATGGTGCTTGTGAGGGTCCAGGTGCAGGGCGGGAGGCATCTGGGCCTGCGTCTTGGCAAGCACGTAACACAGGGAAGAGGAGGCAGTGGTGTGACCCGCAGACACCGATGGGGATCCAGGCATTTGGCCCACCTATTAGGGTGCTTTGCTGCCATGAAGATCATGCTGGTGGTGGTCAGGTTGCTAGTGTTTATGCTCCTGCTCATTTTGGTATGGCACAGGTTGCAAATGACAATTCTTTTATCGTCCACACTTGTTGGTGTGGCCTGCCTTCTCCCTTTTGCCACCCCCCCCCCTTCCAGGCTGTTGTGGTGCTGCGGATCCCTCCCCCTCTGTACTGCTGTCCTCGCTCAGCTTGCCTCCTTCCCAGGCTGGGCCAGTGATTTTATCGTCCACCACCTCCTCTTCCACTTTTTCACTCTGGTCCTCCTCCTGACAAGTTGATCTTCAGTGCTGCTGACACTCAAAAACATTTGGGGTGAGGGTCTGCTGCTGATCTGACTGTCTAAAACATTAGGGGCGAGTGCCTGCTGCTGAGCTGACCGTGTAAAACATTCGGGGTGAGTGCCTGCTGCTGATCTGACTGTGTAAAACATTACGGGTGAGGGTGTGCTGCTACTTGCGCTTTATATACAAGTAAATATATGTTTCCTAACAATATTTCCTCTAAAATCGATGATATCTTCTATTTTTGGGGGTATTATTGTCATTCCGTAAAAGTGGCGTAATATTCGGACATCATCGTTAATAGCAGCGACTTTGTCCAAGATGTATCCAGACATCCTCCCCATGCTGTTCCCTAACCATTTCTGTGGTGTTTCAACCATTTTCTCACGATTATCTATGAACCAGACACCCTCCCCTCTGCAGAGCAGGGGGTGCCTGGTCTTCACCCATTATACTCGGGTGCACGGCCGAGCACTCGAGCACCACCTAGTGTTCAGCCAGAGCACCCGAGCACCGCGGTGCTCGCTCATCACTAGTCTGCAGTCCAGAAGGTCGGTGCAAAACGGAAACAAGGATGCACTGCTATGGTTGTCTTCCATCGGGTTTCTGTCTGTGCCTCCGCACCACCAAAAAACTAGAACATGTTCTATTTTTTGTGGTGTGAACTGATCACAGACGCATATAAGTTGAATGGGTCTGGATCAGTTGTGGCAGCCACACAGATGCTGCCCTTGCGTTGGGCACTGCAAATTGCTTCCCCCAATGCATGGAACGGCTGAACAACGGCCGTGTGAATGAGCCCTTATAGAGGGATAACATATTGGTAGGATATGCCATTATTTTTTGATTAGTGGCGATTCAACCCCTGGGACCTCTATTAATTCTGAGAATGAAGGGGCTGAAATGCTAATTTAACACTTTATTCTCAAGATCAGTGGGTTCCCTTAAGTCAGACCCCCATGATCACAATGTGATATCTGTACGTCATTACTTCCAAAATGGAAATAAGTCTTTAATTAAATATATTTTATCAGTTATATTTGCCTTAAAGTAGTGTAGCTTTTTGGAGTTTAGATATTTATCTCCTCTTCCATTGGCATTTACCATATTTTTCGCCCCATAAGACGCACTTTTTCCCCCCTAAAACGGGGAGAAAACACTAGTGCGTCTTATGGGGTGAATACAGGGCAAATAAATATACAATGTGCAGCGCATTTCTTATTATCGGTACATCGCAGGCTGCGCTGCATAGGAACAGCAGCTTGCGATGTACCTGACATGTTTCCTGAAGAGGGAGAGCCCGGCGCAGCTTTTGTATTAATATGGATCGGCAGCGGTATGTGCTGGGTAGTACGGAATAGAGACTGGCCAGCCCTGTCTGGTGCTAGTGGATAGGCCGGCCAGAAGATTCTAAGGGAGAATGTAGGTTAAAGCACGTGAGCAGGCAAATGAGGGGCGGAGCAGGCTTTCCTGCCACACTTGCCTGCTCCGCCTCTAAGTATTCACACTGCCTGCTCTTGTATAGGAGGCATAGGGGTTGATAAAGGACTGGAGGCTAATGAGAGACTGGGGCTAATGAGAGACTGGGGCTAATGAGAGACTGGGGCTAATGAGAGACTGGGGGCTGATGAAAGGCTGAGGGGTTATTAAGAAGCTGGGGGCTGATAAAGGATTGGGGGCTGCTGAAGGACTGGGGGCTAATGAGAGGCTGGGGGCTGAAGAGCCCCTTGAGGCTGATATAAGAGGCTCAGGGCTGATAAGAGGCATGGGGGCTGATCTGAGGTCTGAATGAGGGTCTTATTTATATTGGGGCTCTTATCTGAGGTCTGTTTGGGGGTCATTCACATTGGGGTCTGAGCAGTTCTGATTGGGCGTCTGATCTGAGGTCTTATTAACATTGGGGGTCTGGTTGGGGCTGTTGGTTGAGGTCTGATTAACATTAAGGGTCTGATTGGTGATCTGGCCTGAGGTCAAATAAAAAATATTTTCTTATGGGCCGGTGCGTCTTATAGGGCGAAAAATACGGTATATAAACATCTAGAAAATATTTCCTTCCTTGTTACTGCTTGAATGATTGCTGAACTGAGAATCAGAAACTGCATACCCTGATAATAATGAGGCTGTGCCTACTCACTGAAAATAATGGATCAACTGTTGAAGGATTTGGCAGCTCATTATTTTCTGCAGTTAGGAGACATGTTTGTTTTAATATTTGCCTTTCTCGTAACATCCAATTTCCTTGACTGAAATAACAGTACGGCATACTGTCAAGTACATGAAATATAATTGTGAAAATTAGATATCACTTATTTATTTAGTATAATTTTGTGATTCTGTGACATTTGCTTTTACTTAATCTCTAAGGGGCCCATTTACCAAGCAGAGCATTTCTTCCGTCTTTGTCAATGTAGAATATTCTCATTACAAGGTCATTCTCATTACAAGGACAGCACTGAAACAACAACACCATTTTATTAAGTAAACAGCTTCCTATATAATCCACATTAGAACATACATTCATTAAGAATATTATGGACTTCCCTAGTTGCTATTCCCATAGAATTGCGTGTCACTATTTAATTTAAAGAGGTGTATCTTTTTGGCGACCATTTTATTATTAATAGGTTCACCATATTGTAAACTGCTGGGACTCCTAGAAATCAGCTATAATCTGTTTGCCCCTGAGGCAGCAATTGTTTCATTGTGTCACAGTGTCACCACGGGAGAAATAAAGTATTACACTAAGGTCATTAAAAATCAATATTCTCTCCCTGTAATGTTTAGACATAGTGGGTCCTCCAAAGTAAAGTTACTTTTTGTAGCTATCCTTTGTTCTGTATTTTAGATAAGTGATACAAATTATTTCCAAAGGCCTCAAAATTGTGTAAAAAATAAATAATTGGGGTAAAAAAATCACTGGTTATGACTACAGATGAGCGAACGTGCTCTTTACGAGCACTGTAGCACTCGGCTCCCCTGCGAACAAATGCCCGCAGGCATTGCGGATCCCGTCCTCAGCTGCATGTAAGTCAATGGGGACGGATTCATTTGGTATGACACTCATACCAAACGGATTCGTCCCCACTGACTTTCAGTTGGGTGAGGAAGATGGATCCGTAAAAAACATAACAAAAAAAAGCTTATCCACCTGACTGATCCCATGCAGCTGCTGTTCACACTTACTGAGTCTCAGTAAATGGCAGACAATTTCTGCTTTGCCAATCCCTGGCTGCAGTGGCGACCTGTCATAACTAGAGATGAGCGAACGTGCTCGTTACGAGCACTGTAGCGCTCGGCTCCCCTGCGCAATGCCCGTAGGCATTGCGGATCCGTCCTCAGCTGCGTGTAAGTCAATGTGGATGGATCCATTTGGTATGACACTCATACCAAACTGATCCGTCCTCCTCACCCGACTGAAAGTCAGTGGGGACGGATCCGTTTGGTATGAGTGTCATACCAAATGGATCCGTCCCCATTGACTTACACGCAGCTGAGGACGGATCCGCAATGCCTGCGGGCATTGCGCAGGGGAGCCGAGCGTTACAGTGCTCGTAACGAGCACGTTCGCTCATCTCTAGTTATGACAGGTCGCCACTGCAGCCAGGGATTGGCAAAGCAGAAATTGTCTGCCATTTACTGAGACTCAGTAAGTGTGAACAGCAGCTGCATGGGATCAGTCAGGTGGATATGCTTTTTTTTGTTATGTTTTTTACCTTTTTTATTTGAGGCTTCAGCGTTAACAAAAAAATTCACTAAGTCTTCATTGCTTTATTCATTTTCTGACCTCTTGTTATGCAGTGTGCAAATTGCCTCTGTGTTTCCAAATTTTCTCATGTGAGTTTGAGGGCCAATCACCCTGAAACAGCTGTCTGCAGATGAGATGTTGGCTTAATTATTGTCTTAAGGCCCGTCTAAAAGGTTGAACATTGAGCTTTTTAAGATCTCACTTGCATTCCCCCTTCCCAGAACTCCAGAGGAGTATTCTCTGGCCTATAAGAATCCTCAAGCCACTTAGGTGTTCTCCATAAGGAAATATAGTATTCCCTGAATCCTGTGTCTCTCCCTTTAATACATGCATGCTGGATGTATACAGATCTGTAGACAGATCTCTATTGCTGTGCTGCTGTCACTTTCCCCATTCCATGAAGGATCTCTTCCAACTTTAGCTGGCTGATGCTGTGGAGTGTGACTTTCCCTCATTTCCTTTTATAGTCTTATGGGTTATCTCCTCTCTCTGCACACTGAAACACAACCTGTGTATTTCCAACCCACAGGCTGATATGTGTGTTGGAGGTATGTTTGTGTGTGCAGGTGCTGCCTATGTACACTGTGATACAGTGATCACATACTCTGTGATCTGCCCTCTCTGAAGACTCATTTTGAGAAAATGTAAGCTTAAAGCAGAGAGAACAGACATGGCAAATAGCAGTGTTGCCTGATCTGTGTCAGAAGCAGCAGGACAGCAAGCTATGTATGGTAGTTGCACAGCCTCTACAACAGTAAAATGGTAGAAAATTTTTAATTATTTACAAAGCTGTTAATGATAAATGTCCCCCTTTGACTTTAATCCATTCATGATGTGACTATAGCTGAAATTATTTTCCTAAAGTTAGCTGAGTCTTTAGGTGTAAAGGCAATGCCCCCATTGCTTCTATAAGCTTATCTGCATATATTAAAACTTATTTTTTTTAAGCAATGCAGGCATATATAGACATGCGACAGACACAGATGCCTTCAGCAGACAAGCGCACATGCAACAGGTCAGCCAGTTTAATAGGTAAAAATCTGCTGACAGATGCCCTTTAAAGGGAGTCTTTCACCTGTTTTTCACCAATATAACTAGGAGCACTACCCACAGAAGATTGCAGACACATCCCAAGCATACCTGTGTGTACTATGTGTTTGTATTCCATGTCCAGGAAAAGCACTTTTATTCTGCTGGAAAACAGCTCCCAAGTGCACAGCTCTGCTGCTGCAAGTGACCAAAGCAAACCAGACTGAAGAGGGGAGGGCTGCTTTAGCTGCTCATTTCTTGGGATTGGTAGGCACTAGAAATATGACCTGATCTTGTTTGAAAGCTGGCATTTCAACATTTCAAACGATACCAGAATCATAGTATTATATGCACTGAATCAGAAAATACAGCTTATAGAAATCAAGTCGGGAGTGAAAGCTGTTTTTACTTTCACTTTCAGCTGGGCACTTGGGAGCTGTTTTCAAGCAGAATAAAAGTGCTTTTCCTGGACATGGAATAAAGGCACAAAGTGCACACAGGTATGCTTGGGATGTGTCTGCAATCTTCTGTGGGGCAGTGCTCTTAGTTATATTGGTGAAAATTAGGTGACAGACTCCCTTTAAGTGATAAAGTCAAAGTGTGCTTCCTGTCTACCCTAAATTCTTTAACTTACTTATTAAGTGCCAGCCCAGGGCCTCTTTTACAAATAAAGCTTTTACTTGCAATACATTTATTTACTGATATCCACAGGATTTTAATATCAGAATTATTTCCACTGTTATCAGTGGAGTATTTAAAATCATACAGCTATACTTTTCTTCTTTAAACAGTGCATTGTACAGTGCTATGGTGAAAAAGATGGTAATTATGCCAATATAATTTTAACATAAATTAGTTGAAGCTTAAAATTGGAAATGTCAGTAGTGTCAAGAGGTTTAAATCAGATAGTTTCTCAAATAGTACATTTATACCAGAAAGCGTCACTCTGAGTTATTAGTCATAAAGTATGCATTTTTATATCACAGAATAGTTATTCACATCCAGTACTCTCAGAGCTTAAAGTCATTGAATATAAGTAACCTTGTGGTAAAATGAACAATATAATAAAATGTTTCTAATCTGCTAATAAAGTCTATAGTATGTATAAAAATGTTTATATCCACCGTCATATTGCATAATTAATGTACTCACAAGAGATTTTACACCATTCCATTTGATGCATTATTGCTAGAGCAATTTAGACCTTTAAACAATTAGAATCTATACTATATACTCTTTTTTACGCTTTTTTTATTTTAATACTACAGTATATATATATTTTTTTTTTACATGATTATGAAGACAGCCTTAGTACCCGAGTTTCTTCACCAGTACAGCTATGCAAGAGAATGTTGTGCAGTACTGCGGATAACTGTGAATGGTTTGTGATGTTATGTTAGTTTATTTAATGTTATGTAGACCCAACATGGCCTGGAATGGTTGGCAGGGACAGGGTTAATCATCCTGTTCTACCCATCTCAGGAGGGGCAGGTGTGGCCTGGTCCTACTTCTTGGTGAGAGAGACAGTAGAGTAGAGTACGTGTGTGAGGAGAGAGAAAGCAAGTCCATGTGTTTCTTCTCCTTAGGCATAGCTAGGATATGCCCCCATTGTCTTATAGGTGCGGGTCCACCGCTGGGACCCGCACCTATATCCAGAATGGAGCGGGGAGCGCTGCGCCTGGAGGACCCCGGGTTTCTGGGGGTCCGGGCACCACCAGGCGCAGCTCCCCACTGCGCTCATAGAAATGAATGGGAGCGCAGCGCGCAAGCGCGGCCACCGCTCCCATTCATTTCTATGGAGCCGACGGAAGTAGCCGAGGCAGCGCTCGGCTATTTTCGGCGGCCCCATAGAAATGAATGGAGGGCGGCTGCGCATGTGCAGTGCACCCTCATTCAGTTCGGGGGCTCCGTTCTGAATATAGGTGCGGGTCCCAGCGGTGGGACCCGCACCTATAAGACAATGGGGGCATATCCTAGCGATATGCCCCCATTGTCTAAGATGAGAATACCCCTTTAAGGCCTATTACCTGTTTCTATGGGATATACATGCACTACATTTCCTAAATATATTAATAGTCTGTAATAGGGTTATTAATGTTCATAAGCAATATTAATATCCTCAGCTCTGTCATGTGACCAACATTCTCCAAATAACATAGCATCTTATGTGTGAACAGGAAGCCAGTTTCTCTATGTATTCCTTTGGGAACCTCAATGTCAGTCTCATAGCAATTAACAGAGACTGTTGGAGATCAGAGTGTTGGTCACATGACACAGCTGAGGATCATAAGTAGAGATGAGCGAGCATACTCGTCCGAGCTTGATACTCGTTCGAGTATTAGGGTACTCGTAAGTGCTCGCTTCTCGGACGAGTATCTCGCCATGCTCCAGGAAATGGCATCTCCCGCCTTTTGAATTTTTGGCGGCTATAAACTCAGCCAATCACAAGCCAGGAGACTCTGCGGTACACCCAGCATCATGTGGGGCCCTTACATGTCGATAGCAGGGGTTGGCTGGCCTGATCAGGTGACCCTGGAATATACTAGTGACTGCCCGCGGTGCTCGGCTCAGTCGCTGCCTGGATGCCGTTAGGGACAGATCTGCAGTGTGATACAGGGAGAGTGTTAGGGTGTTCTACTAGATTTGTGTTAGGCAGGAGTGATTCTAAAAGAACCCAACAGCCCTTTTTAGGGCTACAAGACCCTTTTTTTATCTGCTTGTGGCTAGGCTTGCTGGCACTAGTAGTGCAGCTACCGCCATATTTGCAGCATTTTGCAGGGAGAATGGAAAAAGTGTATTTTTTGGCTCTCAGTGACACACATCCATTTCAAACAGCTAAGTGGGACAATTTTTTTGTGTTTCATTGAAATAGGCACAGTCTGCAGAAGATTTTTTTCTGTCTAACTGATAGATAGTGGAAGTCACAGTACAAAATCCTTTTGTTTGCTCTCAGTGATACAAATCCATTTCATACAGCTGTGTGGAACCATTCTGTGTGTCACAGTTCAGCTGGCCAGTCACCACAAACCACAATCCGTATTTTCTGTCCAGGTGACACATACTGTAAGTCAGGTAATAAAATACGGTCTTTTGCTCTCACTGATACAGCTACATTAGAAAAATCTCTGTGCGACATTTGTCTGGGTTGCAGTCAATATAGCCACAGTCAGCAGGGGCTGAGTTTGCTCTCTGATATATTCTGCACGTCACGTTAAAAAAAACAAAGCCAAAAAAAAGAAAAGTTTTTTTGTTTTATCTCAGTGATACAAATGCATTTCATACAGCTGTGTGGAACCATTCTGTGTGTCACAGTTCAGCTGGCCAGTCACCACAAACCACAATCCGTATTTTCTGTCCAGGTGACCCATACTGTACGTCACGTAATAAAATATGGTCCTTTGCTCTCACTGATACAGCTACATTAGAAAAATCTCTGTGCGACATTTGTCTGGGTAGCACTTAAGCAGACCAAGTCTGCCTAATCTAATAGTTTCAGTGTAATTGCTCCATACTGCACGGTACGTAATAAAATACGTAATTTTGCTCTAACTTATCCACCTATATATTAACTTGTTCAGATTGAACAAATTTGTGGGTTTCAGTACAGCAGGCCCATTTTTTTATTTTTTATTTGGTATATATAATACACTTATATACAGAAAAGGTTGAACCCCAGGGCTAAGGGTCGAGGACGAGAGCATGGGCGTGGGCATTCAATTACTGCAGGGGGCAGAGGCCGTGGTCCTGGGCAGGGTGAGGCAGTACCTGCTGATGAGGGAGCAGGGGAACGCCGCAGAGTTACACTCCCTAGCTTCATGTCTGAACGTACAGGGACACGTGGTAGAGGACTGTTGAAACCACAACAGTGCGAACAGCTGATCTCGTGGATTGCGGACAATGCTTCAAGTAATTTGTCCACCAGTCAGTCTTCCACGCAGTCCACCCACGTTACCCAAGGGAGCACTCCTCTGGCTGGCTCCTCCACCTCAACCTCCTATCCCCCAGTCTGCCCCCTCCCAGGAAAATTTGGAATGCGATCCGGCATACTCTCAGGAACTGTTTTCTGGACCCTTCCCAGAGTCACAAACCACTTCTCAGGTTGCTGCTGACCTCGTTCCCGATGCCCAAGTTTTCCAACTGTCGCAGTCTGTGGGTGATGATGATGATGATGATGACAATGTTGAGTTAGTGGAAGAAGTGTGTAAAGAGGTGTCGGACGATGAGGAGACACGGTTGTCAGACAGTGGTGAAGTTGTTGTCAGGGCAGGAAGTCCGAGGGGGGAGCAGACTGAGGAATCGGAGGATGACGAGGTGACTGACCCAAGCTGGGTTGATAAGCCGAGTGAAGACAGTGCTTCTGAGGCGGAGGCGAGTGCTGCACCAGAACAGGTTGGAAGAGGCAGTGGTGTGGCCAGAGGGAGAAGCAGGGCCAGAGCTGGTGCATCAGCAGCAACTGTTTCACGTAGTGAAGCTCCCGTGGCGAGGCCTAGATGTTCGCAAGTCTGGAGGTTCTTTAAAGAAAGTGAGGATGACCGACAGACTGTGGTGTGCAACCTGTGCCACACCATGATCAGCAGGGTTGCCACCACTACTAGCCTAACCACCACCAGCATGTGCAGGCATATGAGTGCTAAACACCCCACTCAATGGAACCAAGGCCGTTCACCTCCTGCGGGTCCCACCACTGCTCCTTCCCCTGTGTCACTCACTGCCTCTGCTAGTCAACCCCCTGCCCAGGACCCCGGCACGAGCGCCTCCCGCCGGAAAACCACACCTTCGCCTCCACGATCCTCCACAGCGTCCACCAATGTGTCCCAGTGCAGCGTTCAGCTGCCTTTACAGCAGACGCTGGAGCGCAAGAGGAAATACAGTTCCACCCACCCACATGCCCAAGCCCTCAATGTCCACACCTCCAAATTGCTGAGCCTGGAGATGCTGCCCTATAGGCTGGTAGAGACCGAGGCCTTTTGCAACCTCATGGCGGTGGCTTCCCCTTGGTATTCGGTCCCCAGCCGCCACTATTTTTCCCGATGTGCCGTCCCAGCCCTACACCAGCACGTGTCACAGAACATCATCCGTGCCCTGACCAATGCTGTTTCTGAGAAGGTCCACCTAACCACGGACATGTGAACAAGTGCTGCCGGACAGGGACACTATATATCACTGACGGCACATTGGGTTAACTTGGTGGAGGCTGGGACCGAGTCTGACCCTGGGCTCGTTCATGTACTGCCCACACCGAGGATTGCGGGGCCTACCTCGGTCACAGTCTCTCAGACGTACTATGCCTCCTCTTCTGACCCCTCCTCCTCCTCCACCTCCTCCTCCGAATTACCATCCATGGGCATGGTGCCTTCAGTCGGTAGCTCTAGGCGCAGCAGTAGTGCCGTGGCTAAGCGCCAGCAGGCGGTGCTCAAACTGCTGAGCTTAGGTGACAAAAGGCACACCGCCCAAGAACTATTACAGGGCATCACGGCGCAGACCAATCTGTAGCTGGCACCGCTGAACCTTAAGCCAGGCATGGTTGTTTGTGACAACGGGCGCAACCTGGTTGCGGCTCTGCAACTCGGCAGACTGACATATGTGCCATGCCTGGCCCACGTGTTCAATCTCATAGTTCAGTGGTTCCTCAAGACATACCCCAATCTGTCTGATTTGCTCACCAAGGTGCGCCGCATCTGTGCGCATTTCCGCAAGTCAACCACAGATGCTGCCACTCTCAGGGCAGCGCAGCGCCGCCTACAACTGCCGCTCACCGACTGTTGTGCGACGTGCCCACAAGATGGAATTCGACATTAAACATGTTATCCAGAGTTTACCAGCAGCGCAGAGCGATTGTAGACTGCCAGATGTCAACTTCCACCAGAACTGGTAGTCAGGTCAGTCAGCTTCCTCAAGTCTACAATGAGGAGTGGACGTGGATGTCTGATATCTGTCAGGTGTTGAGCAACTTTGAGGAGTCAACACAGATGGTGAGCGGCGATGCCGCCATTATCAGCCGCACCATCCCGCTGCTTTGCCTGTTGAAAAACTCACTGCTCAGCATGAAGTCGGATGCTTTGCGCTTGTCACAAGAGACGGTGGAGGAAGATACGTCGCTTGATAGCCAGAGCACCCTCCGGTCTGTTTCTCAGCGCGTATCGGAGGGGGGGATGAGGAGGAAGAGGAGGAGAATGTTGGCGAGACAGAAGAGGGGTACCAATGCTCAGTCCTTCTTAACTCTTGAGCGTGTATGGGCTGAAGAGGAGGAGGAGGAAATAGAGAGTCAGGCCAGTGAGGAGAGGGAATTCTTGCATGTTGGGACTCTGGCGTACATGGCAGACTTCATGTTAGGCTGCCTATCCCGTGACCCTCGCGTTAGAAGCATTTTTTCAAACACCAATTACTGGGTGTTCACTCTCCTGGACCCACGGTACAAGCAGAACCTTTCCACTCTCATCCCTGTAGAGGAATAGAGTATGAGAGTGAATCAATATCAACAGGCCCTGGTGCACAAGCAATCCTTCCCATCTGACGCCGCTAGCGGCAGAGGGCGTGCTTCTGTGGGCCAAGTAGCGGGGGAGAGGAGGCGAGCAGGCAGCTTGTCCAGCACTGGCAGGGGAACGCTCTCCAAGGCCTTTGCCAGTTTTATGTCACCCCAGCAAGACACTGTCACCTGTCCCCAGTCTAGGCAGAGTAGGGGGGAGCTTTACAGAAAGATGGTGAGGGAGTACCTAGCTGACCATACCAACGTCCTGCGTGATCACTCTGCTCCATACAACTACTGGGTTTCAAAGCTGGACACGCGGCCTGAACTGGCGCTGTACGCCTTGGAGGTGCTGGCCTGCCCTGCCGCTAGCGTGTTGTCAGAGCGGGTATTCAGTGCAGCTTGTGGCGTCATCACCGATAAGCGTACACGCCTGTCAACTGACAGCGCTGACAGGCTGACGCTTATTAAAATGAACAAAGCCTGGATTTCCACGGAATTCAAATCTCCTCCGGGGGAAAGCAGCTAAAGATTAACATTACTTATGTATCCGATTCCTCTTCTCTACTCCTCCTACTCCTCCTCCTCCTTGGTGTCTTTGACTAACGCTGACCCAAAACGCAACTTTTTTAGAGGGCCAACTGGCACTCTTTTACAACAATTTTTCCGGAGGGCCCCCTACATGCCCTCTCTCCAAAAATTTTTTCCGGAGGGCCACCTACAGGCCCTCTCTCCAAACAATTTTTCCGCAGTGTCAACTACAGACACTGTTAAACAATGTTTCAGGAGCGTCAAACAGACAGTGCAAAACAATTTTTCAGGAGGCGCAAGTACCGACATTTAAAACAATTTTTTTTTGCTGAGGGTCGACTTTATGTACTCCGAAAAGAAAAAACTTTTTGGAGGCTCAACAAAAGCCATTTCACTGCATTCTCAGTCGGACAAAGTCATTGGTGGTGTAACCGCCATGCTGTGTCAGGCTAAATTTTTGGGTGTTTCACCAGCTACCGCATACTAACTCAGTCACTTTGTTGTCACCGCCGCCATACAGGGCCACGAAAAATGTTTATGTGGTTTGCCTGCTCCCGCAGTGTCACTCGCTCACTCTGTTGTCACCACCATAGTGGTTTGCACTATAGCAGCCCAAGTCTGCACATTCCACTTTTTCTCTCCAAGTGATCGATACTACACGTCACATTAGAAAATACGTTCTTTTGCTCTCAGTGATACAAACCCATTTCATACAGCTCAGTGGAACAATTCTGTGAGTTACAGTCCAGCACCTCAGTCTGCACAGACCACAATCCGTTGTTTCTGTGTAATTGATCTATACTGCACGTCAGGTAAAAAAATATGTTTTTTTGCTCTCAGTGATACAAATCCATTACATAAAATCCTTTCTTTCTCTTTAACTGATTTATACTAAACGTCACTTTTAAAAATACGTCTTTTTCCTCTCTTTCTATCTCTCCAAACTATTTTTCCGGATAGGTGACGTATACGGTATTAAACTGAGAAAAATACATACAACACATGCCCTACTTGATCAATTTCATAGTTGACAGCCACAGCCATACATGGCCATGCTAAA
>ONZH01028761.1:0-91065 GCA_900303285.1 Rhinella marina
TGGATTGAGGACAATGCTTCAAGTATTTGTCCACCAGTCAGTCTTCCACGCAGTCCAACCCACGTTACCCAAGGGAGCACTCCTCTGGCTCCTCCACCTCAACCTCCTTCCCCCCAGTGTTCCCCCTTCCAGGAAATTTGGAATGCGATCCGGCATACTCTGAGGAACTGTTTTCTGGACCCTTCCCAGAGTCACAAACCACTTCTCAGGTTGCTGCTGACCTCGTTCCGATGCCCAAGTTTTCCAACTGTCACTGTCTGTGGGTGATGATGATGATGACAATGTTGACTTAGTGGAAGAAGTGTGTAAAAGGAGGTGTCGGACGATAAGGAGACACGGTTGCCAGACAGTGGTGAGTTGTTGTCAGGCAGGAAGTCCGAGGGGGGAGCAGACTGAGGAATCGGAGGATGATGAAGGTGACTGACCCAAGCTGGGTTGATAAGTCGAGTGAAGACAGTGCTTCTGAGGCGGAGGCGAGTGCTGCACCAGAACAGGTTGTAAGAGGCGATGGTGTTGGCCAGAGGGAGAAGCAGGGCAAGAGCTGGTGCATCAGCAGCCAACTGTTTCACGTAGTGAAGCTCCGTGGCAGGCCTAGATGTTCGCAAGTCTGGAGGTTCTTTAAAGAAAGTGAGATGACCGACGGACTGTGGTGTGCAACCTGTGCCACACCACGGATCAGCAGGGGTGCCACCACTACTAGCCTAACCACACCAGCATGCGCAGGATTGTGGGGCCTACCTCGGGCACGGTCTCTCAGACGTACTATGCCTCCTCCTCCGACCCCTCCTCCTCCTCCACCGAATTACAATCCCGTGGGCATGGCGCCTTCAGTCGGTAGCTCTAGGCGCAGCAGCAGTGCCGTGGGTAAGCGCCAGCAGGCGGTGCTTCAAACTGCTGAGCTTAGGTGACAAAAGGCACACCACCCAATTGCTGTTACAGGGCATCACGGCGCAGACCGATCTGTGGCTGGCACCGCTGAAGCTCAAGCCAGGCCATGGTTGTGTGTGACAACGGGGCGTAACCTGGTGGCGGCTCTGCAACTCGGCAGACTGACACATGTGCCATGCCTGGCCCACGTGTTTCAATCTAATAGTTCAGCGGTTCCTCAAGACATACCCCAATCTGTCTGATTTGCTCACCAAGGTGCGCCGCATCTGTGCGCATTTCCGCAAGTCAACCACAGATGCTGCCACTCTCAGGGCAGCGCAGCGCCGCCTACAACTGCCCGCTCACCGACTGTTGTGCGACGTGCCCATGAGATGGGAATTCGACATTAAACATGTTATCCAGAGTTTACCAGCAGCGCAGAGCGATTGTAGACTGCCAGATGTCAACTTCCACCAGAACTGGTAGTCAGGTCACTCAGATTCCTCAAGTCTACAATGAGGAGTGGACGTGGATGTCTGATATTCTGCCAGGTGTTGAGCAACTTTGAGGAGTCAACACAGATGGTCAGCGGCGATGCCGCCATTATCAGCCTTACCATCCCGCTGCTTTACCTGTTGAAAAACTCACTGCTCAGCATGAAGTCGGATGCTTTGCGCTTGTCACAAGAGACGGTGGAGGAAGATACGTCGCTTGATAGCCAGAGCACCCTCCGGTCCTGTTTCTCAGGCACGTATCGGAGGAGGGGGATGAGGAGGAAGAGGAGGATAATGTCGGCGAGACAGGGTACCAGTGCTCAGTCCTTCTTAACTCTTGAGCGTGTATGGGCTGAAGAGAGGAGGAGGAGGAGGAAATGGAGAGTCAGGGCCAGTGAGGAGAGGGAATTCTTGCGTGTTGGGACTCTGGCGCACATGCAGACTTCATGTTAGGCTGCCTATCCCGTGACCCTCGTATTAGAAGAATTTTTTCAAACACCGATTACTGGGTGTTCACTCTCCTGGACCCACGGTACAAGCAGAACCTTTCCACTCTCATCCCTGCAGAGGAAAGGAGTATGAGAGTGAATCAATATCAACAGGCCCTGGTGCACAAGTTGAAACAATCCTTCCCATCTGACGCCGCTAGCGGCAGAGGGCATGGTTCTGTGGGCCAAGTAGCGGGGGAGAGGAGCCGAGCAGGCAGCTTGTCTAGCACTGGCAGGGGAACGCTCTCCAAGGCCTTTGCCAGTTTTATGTCACCCCAGCAAGACACTGTCACCTGTCCCCAGTCTAGGCAAAGTAGGGGGGAGCTGTACAGAAAGATGGTGAGGGAGTACCTAGCTGACCATACCAACGTCCGTACCGATCACTCTGCTCCATACAACTACTGGGTTTCAAAGCTGGACACGTGGTCTGAACTGGCGCTGTATGCCTTGTAGGTGCTGGCCTGCCGCTAGCGTGCTGTCAGAGCGGGTATTCAGTGCAGCTGGTGGCGTCATCACCGATAAGCGTACACGCCTGTCAACTGACAGCGCTGACAGGCTGACGCTTATTAAAATGAACAAAGCCTGGATTTCACCGGAATTCAAATCTCCTCCGGGGGAAAGCAGCTAAATATTTACATTACTTATGTATCCGATTCCTCTTCTCTACTCCTCCTACTCCTCCTCCTCCTCCTTGTCGTCTTTGCCTAACGCTGACCAAAAAAACGCCATTTTTTAGAGGTCCAACTGGCACTCTTTTACCACAATTTTTCAGGAAGGCCCCCTACAGGCCCTCTCTTCAAACTATTTTTCCGGAGGTCCACCTACAGGCCCTCTCTCTAAATAATTTTTCTGGAGGTCCACCTACAGGCCTTCTCGCTAAACAATTTTTCCGGAGGGCCCCCTACAGGTCCTCTCTCCAAACAATTTTTTCGGAGGTCCACCTACAGGCCCTCTCTCCAAACAATTTTTCCGGAGGTCCACCTACAGGCTTTCTCTCCAAACAATTTTTCCGGAGGTCTACCTACAGGCCCTCTCTCCAAACAATTTTTCCGGAGGTCCACCTACAGGTCCTCTCTCCAAACAATTTTTCCGCAGTGTCAACTACAGACAGTGTAAAACAATGTTTCAGGAGCGTCAAACAGACAGTCCAAAAGGAGGGTCGACTTTATGTACTCCGAAAAGAAAAACATTTTTGGAGGCTCAACTAAAGCCATTTCACTGCATTCTCAGTCGGACAAAGTCATTGGTGGTGTAACCGCCATGCTGTGTCAGGCTAAATTTTGGGTGCTTCACCAGCTACCGCATACTAACTCAGTCACTCTGTTGTCACCGCCGCCATACAGGGCCACGAAAAATGTTTATGTGGTTCGCCTGCTCCCGCAGTGTCACTCGCTCACTCTGTTGTCACCACCATAGTGGTTTGCACTATAGCAGCCCAAGTCTGCACATTCCCCTTTTTATCTCCAAGTGATCTATACTGCACGTCACGTAATAAAATAGGTTCTTTTGCTCTCAGTGATACAAATCCATTTCATAAAATCCTTTCTTTCTCTTTAACTGATCTATACTGAACGTCACTTTTAAAAATACGTCTTTTTCCTCTCTTTCCAAACTATTTTTCCGGATAGGTGCCGTATACAGTATTAAACTGAGAAGAATACATACAACACATGCCCCACTTGATCAATCTCATAGTTGACAACTGTACCGGTTGATGCTAAATTTTTAAGTTGGGGTCCTGCGTCGTCATTCGAACTCCATCCGGCTGTTGTCACCACCACACACGCTAGCCAAGGGGGAACTCCTCTGGCTCTTCCAGCTCAACCTCCTTCCCCCCACCTACAGGCCCTTTCTCCAAACAATTTACCCGGGTAGGGGACGTATTAGATATTGTACTGATTTTTTTTGGGTTCTTCTTTTAATTGCCTCCTGCAATAGTGCGATAGACAGGAATCGAACCCGGGTCAACTGCTTGGGAAGCAGCTATGCTCACCACTTTACCACCAACAGCCACAGCAACTGATAAGAACAGATACTAAACTTGATGTAAGCCAACATTTCGACAATCGATAACCCGAAACGGGTCCGCCGTCGAGCCCGGCGTTCGGCCACCCTGAGCATTTCACATACTCTGACCGAGTCTGACCCTGGGGCCGCTCATGTACTGCCCACTTGGAGGATTGCGGGGCCTACCTCGTTCACGGTTTGTCAGAATTACTATGCCACTTCCTCCAACCCCTCCTCCTCCACCTTCGAATTACCATCCGTGCTTCACCTCCTGCTAACTCAGTCTAACTCGGTCACTCTGTTGTCACCGCCATGCTGCGTCAGGCTAAATTTTTGGGTGGCTCACCTGCTACCTCATGTAACTTGGTCACTTGTTGGTGTCACCGCCATGCTGTGTCAGGCTTATGCCTGCATCGTGTGGCTGGGGATAGGAGAGCAGTGCAGGTGCAGCGGTGATGGACCTTCGTTGCACCTAGTTGGGTGCTTCCCTATATATTCCCACCATGCCAGCCATGGGTTGTACATAAACTAATAACAGGAATAACCAAAAAAATGATAAAACTGTTTTACAGGAGGGTCAACCGCAGACACTCCAAAACAATTTTACATGAGGGAGAGTCTCCCCATCTGCCATCGTGTTCGGTCAGGCTGTCAGTAGGTACACCACCTCTGTCGTCCGCAGAAGCGGCCACTATGAGGAAGGCCACGGCAAGAACATCCCCTTTTCAATTGAGAGCAAGTGTAGAATTGTAGGAGGATGACACTTTTCTTCGGCAGTGGATTCACCTTCCCCTTTATCATTGCCAGACAACAGTTGGTGAAAAAGTAATTGGCAATGATGAAGAAAATGTAACGGTGCAGTGGACCGTCTGTGACGCAAAACCTATATATTCCCACCATGCCAGCCATGGGTTGTACATAAACTAATAACAAAAAAAATATTTTACAGAAGGGTCAACTACAGACACTCCTAAACAATTTTTTAGGAGGGTCAACTTCGGACACTCCAAAACAAATTTTTGGGAGGCTCGCCTACAGACATTTGACTGCTACCTCAATCTAACTTGGTCACTTGTTGGTGTCACTACGCTGTCACCATGCTGTGTCAGGCTTATGCCTGCGTCGTGGGGCGGGGATAGCACAGCAGTGCCAGCATGAGCAGTGGTGTCACCTGCAGGCGGTGATGGACCTTCATTGCACCTAGTTGGGTGCTTCCCAAACATGTGATGGGCATGTGCCTCGCCTTTCTTGGTCTGGGTGAGCACAATTGCCATGAGGGTAACCACCAGGCTGTTGCCTGAGAATTTGGGGTAATGGTGGGATTAGGCAGCCTCAGAGGCATCCATGCATGCTGTCCCTGCTGTTTCCTGTCCATTTCCATGGTGTTTCCATCATTTTCTGAGATTTCCAGGTTTTCACCCAGCTTTCCCTAGGCAGAGCCTTGGTCCCCTGCAAAAATGCTCGAGTCTCCCATTGACTTCAATGGGGTTCGTTACTCGAAACGAGCACCCGAGCATCGGGAAAAGTTCGTCTCGAATTACGAGCACCCGAGCATTTTAGTGCTCGCTCATCTCTAGAGATGAGCAAAATTGATTATACTGATTCAGAATTTGCTCAAAATTCAGATTCAGAGAGAAAGAAACATACCGTATTTTTCGCCCTATAAGACGCACTTTTTTTCCCCCAAAAGTAGGGGGGAAAATGCTGTGCGTCTTATAGGGCGAATACAAGTGAGCGCTTCCATAAGGAAGCGCTCACTTGTACGTAGGGACCCCCATCAGACCTCAGATCAGCCCACCCAGCCACTGATAAAGACCATACTTACCTGTTCTGCGCTGCCGCTGCCGTCCGGTCCCACGCTCCGCGCTCTTCTCTCTTCCCTGCCGGCACGTACTATGACCTGACGCTGCGGCGTCAGGTCATAGTGCGTGCCGGCAGGGAAGAGAGAGGAGCGCGGAGCGTGGGACCGGACGGCAGCGCAGAACAGGTACGGTAAGTATGGTCTTTATCAGTGGCTGGGTGGGCTGATCTGAGGTCTGATAGGGGCACAAGACGCTAATCTGAGGTCTGATGGGGGCACATTCTGCTGATCTGAGGTCTGATGGGGGCATGATATGAGGTCTGATGGGGGCATGATATGAGGTCTGATGGGGGCACATTCTGCTGATTTGAGGTATGATGGGGGCACATTCTGCTGATCTGAGGTCTGATGGGGGCATGATATGAGGTCTGATGGGGGCACATTCTGCTGATGTGAGGTCTGATGGGGGCACATTCTGCTGATGTGAGGTCTGATGGGGGCACATTCTGCTGATTTGAGGTATGATGGGGGCACATTCTGCTGATTTGAGGTATGATGGGGCACATTCTGCTGATTTGAGGTATGATGGGGGCACATTCTGCTGATTTGAGGTATGATGGGGGCACATTCTGCTGATCTGAGGTCTGATGGGGGCACATTCTGCTGATCTGAGGTCTGATGGGGGGCACATTCTGCTGATCTGAGGTCTGATGGGGGCACATTCTGCTGATCTGAGGTCTGATGGGGGCACATTCTGCTGATTTGAGGTATGATGGGGGCACATTCTGCTGATTTGAGGTATGATGGGGGCACATTCTGCTGATTTGAGGTATGATGGGGGCACATTCTGCTGATCTGAGGTCTGATGGGGGCACATTCTGCTGATCTGAGGTCTGATGGGGGCACATTCTGCTGATCTGAGGTCTGATGGGGGCACATTCTGCTGATCTGAGGTCTGATGGGGGCACATTCTGCTGATCTGAGGTCTGGTGGGGGCACAGTGAGATGGTATGGGGGCACAGGGGGCTGATATGGGGGTCTGATGTGATGTCCTTAAATTTATGGGCAGTCTGATAGGAGGATCTGATGAAAAATATTTTTTTCTTATTTTCCTACACTAAAACCTAGGTGCGTCTTATGGGCCGGTGCGTCTTATAGGGCGAAAAATACGGTATATGCAAGTTAGAATTTTACATCTGCTGGCATCAGATAGCCTGTCTCTCTCTCTCTCTCTCTCATAGGACCTAAATCATTTTTTTTTAATTCAGCGAATCAGAGATTAAACGAGTTTTAAGAAATTCACTAATCTCTACTCCAAATGCTATATGTATTGTATGTAGCAGGCTGCCACCTGGGATTTTCTCACCAATAGCCTGCAGCATCTGTGTTTGCATAGGTATTTCTTTCTATGGAAAATAATTTCTTGCATCATATAAGGTTCTTCTGTACCGGCCTGACATGTATTTGCTTCAATATTCGGTAGCTTTGCAATAGTATTCTCAAAATTGTGCAACAAGCTATATAATTATACCTCTGCAAAGAATGTGTTCTAATGAGTGATCAGCATAGCGACAAATAGCAAGCAATATAAAAATGTGAGGTTGGACTACTGAACTTACCTTACTGTACCTCAATAAGATGAGAGACGTCGAGCTATGCCGTGGTACGTGAAAACAAACTATGACACAAGGTGAACTGTCTGTTAAAGAGCTATGTTAAATATGCAGACCACAAGCAAGTTTAAGCTGGGTAAAGAATTCTTCATGTAATGCCTCATTTTGTCCACATGGGATCTGAGCAGCTTTACAAAAATAACCGCCTCTCTATGTGGAGTGTATAGCCAGACTGTTAAAAGTTTCCCCCGTTACCTCACTAGAATATCATGTGCTAAGGCTGGATTGTACTCTGGATCTAAGCCAAGGGTTCACAAAAATGGAAATCTATATAGCCTTAATCTACCCATGAGAGACTACAGTGGAGAATGTTCTCTATTGCAGGTGGCTGAGGTCAGACAGGCCTTTTCAATTAGATAATGAATACTGCGTGAGCTTGCAATGTTAAAGGGTGGGATAGCCTAAAAATATACCTTAGAAACATGGCCTAGGGGCATCGACCAATGTTCTCATTCTTCAGTTGAAATACTCACATGTTGTTCTGTGCCTGGAACAACTTATGTTAAAACTAATAGATACATTAGCATCCAATTGATCTGTTTTAATCTTCTTTTTTCCTGTGCAATGTCAACAAGCTGTAGAAGTGCAATTTAAAAAACGGGTGCAGGGATGGACCAATTGTATATGTTGAACCCTAGCTGAAATGAATCAATTCATTTTGCAACTTATTTTGTAGGCACTTTGGGGGGAATGTATTAAGACTGGCGCATTTTACATTCCCGACAAAGGAAACTGAAATGTTTCTACAAATTTCAAAAATCCATAGAATGCTCTCAGATCTGCACATGCAAAATGCTCCTACTGTAATTACATATATGTATATAAACATTTCTAGAGGTTTTAGATATGGACATTTGTTAGATGAAATAGTGATTATGGCTGCAGTGACTCAGTGTTTCACTGCTAAAAGGGTAAATGAATGTCAACAATGCACTTTCAGTAGTACAAATGTTTATTGTGGCTATATTATGCAGTACCATTCCAACCGATCTGTATATGGGAAGGAAGTAGTTAACAGTCAGCACTTACTGACAGTTGGTGGGCCAGCCCCAATGAGTTGTTGCTAAGAAGCGAAAAGAGAAAATTGATGTTGTAGTTGCTGGTGTGTAAGCTAGACAAGTGCAACGACCGGGGTGCCTAGGTTGCTACGGGGGCGACCCTTTCCCCCTCCAGGGCCCTCTAAGGTGTTTCCTTTTATGTCCCAGTGGTAGGAGTGCCAAGGGGATTTAGGCCACTCACGTCTTTAGTGGTGTTGTCACGGTGTTCCTACCTCGTGAGACGAACAGGCCCCAGGCGGTGGCTCCGGCTGCAATAAATTTACTAGGAGTAGTAATTGAGGGTCGTCAGGTGGGAATGATGCGCAGACTTGTATGAATGATCCAACGTCGTTTTATTAACTTATCTTGGTAGGCAGATAACTAGTTTCATTCCTCAACTTGGTGTCCAGCAAGTGCAGCTATTACTTATACTTGGCAGATGCTTGGAAATTCAGGTTTCAGGCTTCCTGTTCTAAGCTGAGGCTACCTCTTAAGTCTGGCTTCCCTTGAGAGTATTGTAGTGCCTTATTGCAGGCTATATTACTCTGTATTTTGGGAGCAGCAGAGCTGAAGGTGCTCCACTGTCCTGCACATGTCCTCCCTGATCAGGGTACAGGGGACAACTCCATGACTAAAACTTGTCTTAACTGTCATTTTCTCTCACTCTGCAGGAAGTTGGAAGAGCTTAACTTCTCTCCAGCAGAGGGGTCAGAATGGACTAAGGACTGTACCATTCTGGTAACACTACATCTGAATCTGCCATAGTATTTACTGACACCTGCTGGTACACCAGGTACATTACATGGGAAACAGTTGCATAACATTGAATATCATACATATTAATGCTGGTGATGACATTAATGCACGGAATTACATTTTCAAAGTAGCACACAGATAGGAGCTGATTACGCAGAGTTGTAACACTACTCTGGGGTGTTACACAAGCTTCAGCTGAAGCAAAAAAATAGAGAACACCATTCCTATGAGTGAAAGCCTATACTAAGAGCCAATCTCTGAGAGAAAGACCAGACTTTTATAGAAGGTTGTAGACCAATTAATAGGGAAAGTGCATGAAAAAGAGAATATGTGAAAAGTAAGACATGCATACAGCTGTACACTTCACTGCATGTAGTTTGGGTAATATTTCTTCTGGTGCCCACAACATTACTGAGACGGACTGGCCAATTGCTGAAGGTCTGCACCCCACAATAGGCATTGCAGAAATATTGATTACGAAATTGTACTCCTTTGGTCAATTAGGAAAACTGGCATGCATAGGTATAGCTAAAGAGAGACTTAGAGGCGGCTGTTCTCATTTCCACCCCTATACACAGCCTTTAGGAAATCCTACCTTGGGTTATAACGGAGAGCTGTGCCCATTACTTATATCTGTAATCTGCCACCCATCATCCACTTAGTAAAAGAGATACTATATTTTGTTTTAACCAAGCTGGCTTTGTCACTTGCCTAGATATCTGACACGGCTACTTGCTCTCCAGTCTTCCACCCTGCTGCTTGACTAACACCATGGGCATCTCAGCCACCACCAGGCACCGGCCTTGGGGTTAACCACCATGAAAAATACATCCACCCTCATTGCGGCAGCCACCACTCCTACCCCCTCCACCTCCTAATGCCTCCTCTGTGGGCTAACGCATTGCATGATTTTTATTTGGATATACTGTACCAATCCCAGTCCGCTTTCAGAAAAAAAAACAATGGCTCCTCTGACTGCCGCAGCTGGGAGCTGTTGAAGCCTGCATCAGAAACTGAAAACCTATGTGTGACACCAACCTTATAGATATGCTGTCTTTAATATATTTTTTTTGCAGGAAGATGGGTCAAAATATATATCTTGGGGCCTATGCCTCTGATGAACCTCTATGAACGAACCTTGCTGTGCAGCATTGTCGGGTTACTTAAGAGATACAGCCCTGCTGTTAAAAGTGTGGAACCTGGCCGCATGCAGCTTGAGATTCTGAGGAGAAGTTGCACAGGGTGCCCAGGCTGAATTTATACAACTTTGGTTAATTTCCTGATTATCCTCTATTCACAGGATTGAGAATCACTAACTCATCAATGGAAGAGTGAATGAAGTAACTAGGCACATGCTCCACCTGCTACCCCCCTAGAACAGGGGAATGGTACCCCTGTTCTCAGGATCGGTTCTCAGCAGTTGGACTCCCACTGATCAGGTATAAATTTCCTATCCAGCAAATAGTAGATAACTGAGAACTCGGGCACAACCGCATTTAAGTTATATTAGTTAGTCCATCACAAATGACATCATAGAGGAGTCAATAAATAGAATTAACTGCACAATTATTAAAGAGTTTTTCAAAGATTAGGAAAAGTGGGGTACAAGCAGGGGAAGGGGTGTAAAATAACAAAAGAAGCAATACTTAACAAGTTGAATGGCCTGCAGCTCCAACACTGTCATTCAAGTCCTTCTCTCCAGTCTTTGTTTACAAAAATGCAGTGTTGACATCACGCCAACATTACATTGCCACTGCAGCCAATCAGTATTGCACCACCTGCTGGTTCAGGTTCTGCTCCATGTCCTGCTGCTGCTGCTGGATTGTTTCTTCAGTAGGCGGGTGAAGAAAAGTGCTCATTAGAGACTCAAGACTTAAAGGGGTTGTCCGGGTTCAGAGAAGAACCCGGACATACCTGCAATTTCACCCAGGCAGCCTGCCTGAAGAGGACATCGGAGCATCTCATGCTCCGATGCCCCCCCCTTGCCCTGCGCTAGATCGCGCAGGGCAAGGTCTCTTGTTTTGAAAATACTCGCTGCCGGGCGGGTACTTCCGCCCGGCAGTGAGTTCGGTGACGTCACCGGCCTTAATGGGCCGGCTTTAGCGCTGCCCTAGCCGTTTTACTGGCTAGGGCAGCGCTGAAGCCTGTCCATCAGCGCCGATGACGTCACCGACTCACTGCCGGGCGGAAGCCTCTGCCCGGCAGGGACCGGTACGTCACCGGAACCCGGCGAAATTCCTTTGCCCTGCGCTAATTAGCGCAGGGCAAAGGAGGGCATCGGAGCATAGGATGCTCCGATGCCCTCTTCAGGCGGGCTGCCTGGGTGAAATTGCAGGTATGTCCGGGTTCTTCTCTGAACCCGGACAACCCCTTTAAGTTGCTGCTGATGGAGCTGGTGCTGCTCCTGCCCATCCAACCCCCTCCAACAGTCATGGCAGTGGAGCATGAGTTGAGAGGATCCCCGCCCCCCATTCCCGGGTTAGACCTTCTTGAAGATGGGCAATGGCATGCATAGGCAGAGACCAACCAACTACACAGGATGTCTAGATATTACTTTAATTTTTCACCCCCCTCAGAAGGTGTAAAAAAAGGCCCCCATTTTGGACTGGTAGCGAGAGTCTAACATTGTAGAGAGCCAGTGGTTATCCCTCTGCCGAATGGTGATAATGCAGCTGTCACTACGCAAGCAACTCAGCATACATCTGGCCATTTGCACAAGGGACTCGGAGGGTCTCCCTGCTTTCATCTCCACTGTATACTACCACAGTCTGTTGGGGTCATCTGCGTTGTCTTCGTCATTGGCCTCCTGCTCCTCCTGCTCATCTCCTGTTGCTTGGGCAGATAAACCACCTACTTCCGTATAGAATTCTTGGGTGCTTACATCCTGATCCTCATCCTCCTCCTGTGCCAGTTAAGCCTCCACAGGGCTCAGGTGACCGTGAGATGTAGGATCTTCTGTCCCCTCGCCAGTCAGAATTATCAACATACCCTCCAGGATGTGAAGAAGTGGAATTACATCATTCATCCCCTAGTCCTGGTGACTGACAAATGTGGCCTCCTCAAAGGACCCCTGAGCAAACGGTAGGTGTCACGCATGAACTGCTACTGTCTAACGTCAAAGCTACACCGGGAAGTAGTCCTGTCTCTCTGCATCATCAAGAAATCAGTCATGGGTTTCCTCTTCTCAAACAGTCGATCCAACATGTAGAAGGTGGAGATCCAACATGTGGAAATATCGCATTTGAGGCAATGTAGGGGAATACCTTTCTGCCTATGCAGCTAAAAGAGGGCGTGTTTTGCCCGGTAAGAGTGGCTGAAGTGCATGCGTAGTTTTCTTGACATTTTTAAGATGTCTTGCAGTTGGATTGAAGACTGGGTGACAACCAGAACTGGGTGACAACCAGATTAAAGATGTGTGCCATGCAGAGCACATGGGTCAGCCCTCCCTGATGCAGCGCAGACAAAATGTTCTTCCCGTTATCGGTGACCATGGTTCCAATTTCAAGTTGGCAAGGAGACAGCCAGGATTTGATTTCTTGATGAAGGATGTGAAACAGTTCCTCCCCGTTGTGACTCCATTCGGTCAGGCTGGCCGGGTGCAGAACAGTGTGACACCACCATGCTCTGCATAGGTGCTATAGTGGAGGAACAAGGTACCTACAGTGGAGGCTAAGGGAAAGGTGTAGGATGAGGAGGCAGAGGAGGACTTTGGCACCGGAATCACAGCATAACAACATGGAGGTGGCATTGTGCAGTGGCCAGGTTTGGGGTGGCCACAACGCTAAGCTGGGTCCATCGGACACCGTCAAGGTGTCACCACCTGTTGCTACTCTCCGGAAGGCATGGTTAGGTGTGGTGCACCCCAATGGGAAATAGGTCCAGAGAGTCAGGGTCTGCAGTAAACCAGTGTGCTTCTTTACTGGAGAAATGCAGTTGCAAAACAATAAAGGCAAGACATAGGGCTGGCTTCTCCAGTCTCCTTCCTGGCAGAAGAAGGGTTTGATGCTGAGTAAAGGCCTGAGCTAGATTTCCCTCTCTCTGGTAAGGCTGGTACCCTGAGGGATGGAGTTCCAAGGTCTGTAGCTCAGTAGTCCAGGTGCTCCTTGGTCATATGTCTGGTGGCCCATGGTCTGTGGCAGAGTATCCCCATCTCAGCGTCTTTTTCTGGTCACTCATGCTGACTGGCAAGCGTCTCTCCTTCAAGAACTGGTCCCTAACTGGCCTAAGTCTGATGCACAGTCAGTCTATGTATAACAGAACAGATTAGGAATGAATTGCACAGCAGTGGAAAATGATGCACTGGACCATTACACAGAGACTGCACTGTCCCTTCACTGTCCCTGCAGTCTCCCTATGCTCTCCCTACAGTCTGAAAACTTTCCCTATGATCTCCTTACACTGTCCCTATCCAACATTGTACAATTAAAAGATTGCTAAAACACTGTCCCTGGACCAGACAGGATTAGGCTCTTTATAGGACTGTGACATCACAGGGGACGGCTATCTGCACGGCATTATGGGTCGTATCTCGTTCATGGGCTTCTTACTTTCACTTTGTACCACATGTAGCCGCCTTTTTAGGAAAAAATATGATTAATTACCACGAAGAGCGAGGAAATTCATATTTGTGGTGAATTGAAGTTTTCCTGAAATTCGTATTGAATTCTTTTTTTTCATATTCAATTCGCTCAACACTAATCACAACAATAGACCACAATTTTACTGCACCAAATATTTTCACAGTCACTAAACAATTCAGTGCAAGAAACTGTTGAACAACTCCCATTGGCTCCCTGTAATATTCATATTTTTTGGCTGTTATAGCACACTTTACAAAGTCATAGTGTGCTTGGTAGATGCTGTTTGCAAACAATCTCTGTCCTCACATGAACGGTTTATTTTATTGCATGTTGAATGCAGTAATATTGTCCTGGACTTCTTATCTATTTCTGTGCTACTACTGAAAACTTCAATGTGAAAGTACAGCCGGCTGATAACACACTCAACGTGACAGCATTATGCTGTGATCTATAAATATTTAATATAAATGGAAAATTAGCTGGAAAGTTATTGTAATTACAGTGGAAATACGTTGCAGGCAGACAATGGAAACATAAACTAGCAGCTCTGTAATCAGTTTCTGGAAATTAGCCAATATTATGGCTTTTTGATTTAATGTTTTCAGGCGTCAGTTTCCTTCTGACATAAAAGTTGCCATATTGCCAGATTAAATACTGGAGTAGAGATTGTCTGTACCTAATACTACAAGGTTCCATGCTTTGTTTAGTTTTTACTTTTAATCTACCTTCAAGGTGTATCTGTTCTTTCCTATCAGTTAAAGGCTTTATTAAAATTATGAAGTCTGTCTACAGAAATATCATGAGTAAAATATGCAAGAAAAGTAACTGCATAATTAAATCTGTTTATTAAATGTTTTTAAATCTGTGTATATTAATGAGGATACATAAACAGTAACAGCAAAATATTCAAGTACTGAAATAGAGATGAGCGAAACGATTCTAAACTAATTGAATTTGACTGGTATTTTCCAAAAATTTGGGTCATTTCCAAATACGATTACTGGGTATCCGATGCGGAGGAATGTGTCAAAAATGGCAGAAGACAGAAAAGATGAAGAAGGAGGATCACATGAACCCAGCGTGTATGTATACACACCAGCAGTCATTGGCCTCCAAAAAGCAAACAATTTTCAGACCATTTTTAAATGAAAAAGATCCTACAGTGCAATCTGTTTTTAAAGAGGTTGTTTCTTACCACCTGCAGCCATGCGTTTACCCAGAGCCATATATGACACTGTCAGTTTACTAATGCTGGCTTGGTGCTAAAAAGCTTAAAATTACTACAGTCATAAGAGGCTCCAGAATGTCATCCACAACTTTTCTGGGCAATTGGAGCACTTTCAATTCGGGTTGAAGTTCTTCAGATTAGAAAGTAATTTTAAATCAACTACCCAATTAATTTGATCAATTAAAAACAAATTTCATTTCAAGAAACTTGTTCTTCAGTAATGATCAGTAACAATCAGATTTCAAGGATTATCAGGATGACAGTAATTATCATTACATATAACAAAAACCTTCCTGGGTTGTTTCTGAAGTCAGGTACAGGTGAACTTTTTCTTATGCAAACACTAATATTTGGAATTCTAAACCTAAATTTACAAATTCTAGAATATTTTATACAATTATAGGAATTACACCACAGTTAAAGGGCCGAGAATCCGAGATTTTATTACTGATTACCTATCCTCTGGATATGAGTTCCTTGGTTTCCACCTAGTTCATTTGATAACAGTGGAGTCCTAGCCATAGCCCAAAAAATCAAACAGTACTGTACAAACGTACCAGTAATTGTGAGATATAAACAAATCTTATACAATAGAAATCAGTATTTTTTTAAGGTAGGTTACACATATGGCATGTCCACCCTTGACATCATGTTAGGATTTACTAACTTTCCTGTTTCATCAATGTGAACATGACCAACTTCTAAATTGCCATACAAGAGTGTGGGCAAGAATGGCACTTTTCCTTAAGAGGGTTTTCTCACTTCAACAAACAACATTTATCATGTAAGCAAAGTTACAACAAGGCACTTACTAATGTATTGAGATTATCTATATTAGGGCTCAGCAACCTTCAGCACCCCAGCTGTTGTTAAACTGCAACTCCCAGCATGCAAACATGCTCAGCTGTTCTTCTAACTCCCATAGAAATGAATGAAGCATTCTGGGAGTTGTAGTTTCTGAACAGCTGGAGTGCTGGAAGTTGCTGATCCCTGGTTTATTTTGCCTCCTTTGCTGGTTTGATTCATTTTTCCATTGCATTATACACTACTCATATACAGGGGTCACAGCCACCACTGTGTCGCAGATATAAGGTGGACGAATAGAAGCTGCTGCCCATGCATGCCTAAGCATGCTTCCACAGTCCCAGCCACCAGAGAGGCCAGCATTTTTTCCTTTATTGTGGAAGCACGGTCACCACTGCTGGATTACAGCAGTAGCCATAACCCCTGGATACGAGCAGTGTATAATGTGATTGAATTGCTGGGGGCCAGATGACTGAGCGTACTACTGAGTCTTGGTACTGAGCCCTGTACAACCTCTCTGGGGGGTGGGGGCCTTGTAAGTGAGGCTACTTTATCAGCCCCAGTTACAGGAGAAATCAAAAATAAAAAAGTAATATAAAATGTGTAGTGCCCTGTATCAAAGGTACTTTGGACAATGGATGTTTGAGAACTATTGCTACTATGCAAAGCCATGAACTCACTACTTCGGTGCATGGGAAGGGTTAGCTTGCCCTTATTATTTAAACTTTTGTTTACACTTATGTTTTATATTGTTGGATTGCATTTATTATGTTTATGGTAACATGTCGTGTTCCATTGAACTATTATTGCACTATATCTACACTACGGAAAGGGTTCATGCACAGCCAGCTAATACAGAGGGACTTTAGGACTTTCTATCTATGAGCTGAGAAATTTGAAATCTTCCACAGATACTATACTTTGAAGGGCAAAAAAACAAGTACAATTACCTTTTGACTGACTGGTTTAACTCTGTTTATGTCTGAAGAATAGTTTATGTCTGGAAAAACTTCTTAGTCATTCCCATAGACTTGTATTGAAACTCTATACAAGTCTTTGACAGACTGGAAACACAACATTGTTTCTGTTTAGGCTGTGATTCTCCTCTCCACCCTGTCCACTAGAACAGTGTTTTTCAACTCCAGTCCTCAGGCCAGACTGCACGGGTGTCCAGTAGAAGATGCTGAAACAGAAATACTCTGCAACAGACCAGATGCTAGAGGGATGCAAGTAGTTGGTACAACAGACTTGTCAGAAGAAGTTACAGGTACTTTAAAAAAAAACTAAAACAAGCAGATAGTTTTGTCAACTTTTGAGAACCTCCTGTAATACCTGACTTACCACTGAAGAAATAGTGGAAGAGAATAAAGAAAATTGTTTACTAAATTTTCAGTGTGATATAAAGCGAATAATAAATAATATATACTTTTAGCCACTTACCATTATGTGCCTTGTATGCATTTATTCATAAATATATTCTTACTGGCAAAAATAAAACACCGCGGGAAATCTGTGGGTAACCAAATCCCCTGCTACAAACTGGAATGCATATGCAATTATGCATCTTTGTAAATCACTCTTATAGCAGTGCTTTCAGGGACAATATCTCCTCTGTAAATGATGTTAAATTAGTTTCAAAGGCATTCAACAAACAGGAAGGATGCACGTACATTACTCAGAAATTGAACCATGTATCTCCACAGATATTCCTGGAAGTCATTCATTTTCTAGGATACTATGGTACAGATGGTTTTATAGCAGCTTGTCCGAATTGAAGAATTTAACTGTTGACATTGTTATAAAGGAAATTGTAAGGACATATAATGCAAGGACAGATTACTGAGGAGCCGTGTATGTTCTATTTACGTAATAAGCTTCCAGAAAAGATGAGAGTAAAAGTGAAGATAAATTGACCAATACAATCAAACATGAGCAGTTACAGCAATGTTTTCATTTGTCTTTCCATCCCTGACTGTGGTAATTATGGTTTACATTATTGCATGTAAATTGTTATGCTGGTGGGACAGGTCATGCCTGTCGCTATCCTGCTCCTCTGAGTATGCACGAGCACCAAGTTACTCACCCAGCTGATCTCCCTTTTGTCCCAATGGTCCTAATCTGCCTGCCCTACTCTGCCTACAAGCAGCGGGCTTCCCACATGCCTCTTATTGCAGCAGGCCATGGTCTCTCAGATCTGTCCCTAGGGAACATGCACTATTCTACTCTGAAATAGCACGCACATCCTAGTCTTGACTAGCCAATGGTTGATCACCCCAGGTTACTTAAGGCGCCTTCCCCTAGGGGATAGTGTCTGAGCAATAGTTGTTCTACCATGCTAGTCCATGCAAAGGTGTTCCATTTGTCTGCCTGTTTAATGATCTCCACCCAACTCCTGAGTCTGACTCTCCACTGCCTGACCTGACTTGTGCCTAATTAGCATTTTGGCTGTTAGTTGCCTGTCCTAACCTCAGACATGGATGTTTGTTTCATGGATTCTACATACTCTGCCTGGTCAGACTGTGACCTGTCACTGACTAAGAGTTTAGCCTGATCCCTCAGTGCTCTACACAGGTGTCTCTGACCATCTTAGGTCAGCTGTCTACCACACCAGGACTACTCAAGGAGGGAGTGGCCTAGTGGCTCCTCTGCAGCGAAGTCCAGATCCCTGTACAGGGGATCTGGACAAGTCAAATGGATCCACACCAACTGCCGTAACATATATGTTAGTGGTTGATAATCTCCATAATTAGCAGTGTGAGTGATGCGGCCAGGGTGATTCTTAGGCCCGTGCTCACATCCGTAATTTTGGTCTGCATATGATCCGCATTTTGGATGCGGAACTATTCGTTTCAATAGTGCCGCAAAAAAATGTGGGGACACACCATGTGCTTCATTCATGTGTCCATTACATGGCCCTTCCAGGAAGATGGAACACATTCTATCATTGTCCGTTTTTCAGACAAGAATAGGATATCTCTAGAGGAGTTTGAAAAAAATGTTGCCATGCACATGGCCAGGATACATGTTTTGTGGATCCTCGAGTTGCAGACCGCAAAAAGGGATACGGTCATGTGCATGAGCCCTTAATAGGACAAAAAGTCTCAAGTGTAGAAAAGAAAGTTCTTGCATATATCAATATAAAATTTTAGATCAATCACTAAGGCCCCATGCACACATCCGTGGGGCACAGTCCGTGAAAACTTGGACTGCCCTCCTGCTGAGTGCACGAGCGCACGGCGCCATAGCAACCAATGTGTGCTTTGTGCCGCCGCCGCTGTACAGTAATACACTCGTATGATCTATATGAGTGTATTACTGTACAGCGGCAGCACGAAGCGCATGGCGTCATAGCAACCAATGATGTGTGCGCTCGTGCACTCAGCAGGAGGCCAGTCCGGGTTTTCACGGACCGCGCTCCACGGATGTGTGCATGAGGCCTAAGAGACACAAATAGGCCTGATTTATCATACCTTCATTTTGCATTTTTACACTACTCACTCCAGTTTTGTAATGTGGGTGGAAAAGTGGATGTGGTTAGCTATGTTAATGAGTTTCATTGAGCCTTTTTTTTTTTTTTTTTTTTTAAGTCACAAAAAAGTCACACAAAAAAAGTATGATTATAATGAAGTAAAGTGAATGTCTTACAACTGGAGAATTTTTGTAACGGAAAGTAAATTTAAAAAGTAATTCGTTTTTCATGCTGAATTATATTAAAATACAGAAACATTTAAAGAGACTGTCACCAGGATCAACCCTATTAAACCAGAAATACTGCCTGGTAGTGCTCATCATTCTGATTAAACAATATCTGTCTTTTGTCTGTATACTAAACAGCTGCAAAAATATCTGTGTTTTTTATTCATATGTAAATGAGCAAGTTCAAGCACCACGAGGTGGGGCTGAGTCCTTGAAGCACTGCTTTGAAATACCCCCTGTGCTCTGTACACTCCCCCCTTCCCTTTATTGACAAGGCTAGGTATCAGCATATTCAGGGAAGAGCTGTGTCCTAGAGCTTTCTCCTAGCATGTACATATTATATACACTGCTAACTGTAGCTTTACCACATTGAGATATGTTCAGAAAGCTAATATACATATTATAGCATTATTGACAAGCAATATATGTGTCACAATTCAGGAATAAGTGCAGCCCTGAGCTCAACCCCACCACTGACCCTGCCTACTTGTACGGTCCGTCCTAGGCGACGGTGTACAACTGGACGGCAGTCCCTAACCTACAGGGAGGCGTACAGGGAGGGGAACAATGGGAGAAAACAATAGACAAAGACAGAATACACAATATGAGAATATCGCCAAGCCAAGGTCAAAACCAGGAAGTCACGTCAATACCGAGGAATTAAGCAGGAGCAAAGTCAAAACACGAGCCGAGGTCAGAGGCCGAGAAGTAGCGTAGTACAAGGGGGTAACACAAAGACGAGGTCAAGTTTCAAAGCACAGGAGTCGCAGTGGTATTAAAAACACAGGTGAAGGTAAATGGACCAATCACAGGCAACCTGTGGCCAGCAGGATGCCTGTTAAATAGGCCCCCAGGTGGGTCATGTGACGTGGCCAGCGTCACATGACCCCAATACTGAATCACCACAGGTGAGCGCCGGCCCACCCATGCCTGCACTCACCTGTCCTGCCTTTACGCCATCAAGGGGCTGGCATACGCCGGCCGTGCTGGAAAGCATATGCTGCCGTGTTCTCCCTGCCCCCTGTATGCAAATAGGGAGCGGGTCCCCATGGAGACGAGGACGCCAGGCGTGTCCTCGCTCCAAGATAGGCGCAGGAGACTGGCAGTGCAGCATGGAGGAAACGCGCCGCTGGCTCCCCATGCCTTACCCACTCCTGTATAGAAAAGCTCTGCTGTAAAGATTACATTTTTATGTCTTATAGTATTATTGTTTTTTTATTAAATATAACAAAAATGTGTCATCCCTTTAATCATAATAGCCTGTACAATATAGTGAACATATTTTTATGGTGATTGGTAAGCAACGTAAATAATAACGTGGAGGGGGGAGAACACAGTTTGCCTGTATGGAGCACTGAAATTCCTGATGGCAACCCTGGATCCAAGCCTCCTTGAAACCCTCCTGGAAAACCCCGCCCCAAGGCTACATTCACACGACTGTTTTTTGTGCTGTCCGCATCCGTTGCTCTGTACCGCAGCCCGGCAAAAAAAAATAGAACATGTCCTATTCTTGTCTACAATTGCGGACTAGAATAGACATTTCTATGGTAGCCGCGGCATGTGCTGTCCACAAATTGCGGAACGCACATGGGCCGGTATTATAATTTCTGACATCATGTCTGCAGGTCAGTGTCCAGAACAATGAGTAGAACACTGCCCCAATAGGCAAGGTCACTGATGATGTATCTACAGGGCAGAGCCTTGCAAGCCTTTCTATTCCAGATATGATGTCATCGGGATAGGGAATTAAAACTGTGAAAAATGTCCTGTTACCACAATGGAGTACGGGAAAACGGGGCATTGCTGATAAACAATCACTATTACTAAGTGATGGTACATGCTGTTTCCTGTCACTTGATGCTGAAAATTTCAAAACCTGAATACCCCTTTAATGCATTAAAACTGCCTAGGTTACAACAGCTTCTGTTTTGCGTCATTCACTATTTGAATTTCATTGTTTGCATCATTGCATCATTTTTCACCTAATGATCCTTAAAGCGAAAAAACTGGAAAGAAATACTATGATCATCTTCCTCACTGCTTTCTACAACTGTCTGTCAAAATAGATAGTGACATTTTCTTCTTAGATATTTTCTAAAGATTGCTCCCACCTACTCACACTTAATATAGTTCACAGGCTTGCCGTGTGCAGTTAATATTAGCTTTTCCAGTCTGCGCTGACTACTGAACAATGAAGAGACAATCTTATCAAATACGCACTAAAATATATTGCGTAACTGTAATCTTCTGCTAGTGTAGCATGTATCTGTCACTGAATACAGGATATATAGATTAACATATTGAACAAGAGAAGCAACTAAAGACCGCAATTTGCTACTTCTTTACATCATGATGACCTAAAAGAGGTGTCTTCCCTACAGAGTTAAGCATTCTATACGTAAAAGCCAAGGATAATGATTACTTGTGAGGTGATAATGAATGACGTTGACAACAACTATGGGGGGCATTTATGAACAGGATATACACCACTTTTGTGGTGTATATCTAGTGCAGATTCTGTCGCACACCATGTTGTGGCAGAATCTGCAACTTCTTCCCCTCTCACGACAGATCTAAAGAAGGTGGCAAAGGCATGGGTGGTGAAGGGGATGGGCCAGTAGGCCCGTCCAAATCACCATTTTCTACACCTGGTTTAGGCCTCAAAAACAGAGCAACGGATGGGAACAGCACATGCCAGTCTTAATAAATGTGCCCCTATGTGTTTTTGTAAATTCCCACTGATTTTCACTTCAGTCCAAGTTATGCTACAAATGCCTATGCCAGGTTTAAAGGGAAGATCAAATCAAATGCACCAACGTATCTAAAATGAGCAATGGACCACATTGTAAATACCGTAGTTGCAAATGTAGTCACATCTTAATAGTAGGAGTTTATACACTGGTGACTGTGACGTTCCTAGGGCATTATGAGTATCAAGTTACCCAGTGTACATGCATAAAGAATTTTCATGATGCACAGAGCAAAACCATAACTTTCAGTAGTAGATCAAAGACTTTAGGATGACAAATCTTTATGAAATGCAACCTCTTTGCGCTGCCATAGTACACCTCTTCAAAGGTGCTGATAAAAGAGCAACAAATGCCTTTGAGCAATGTGTCTGACATCGTGATTCATGTATATGATAAAAGTTCTCACTAGAAGGTTTATATTATTAAAAGGGGTATTCCCATCTCAGAACTCATGTACCCACTCAGGACCTCGTCCTACCTGGATGTAGCAGCCAGATGTGGTCGGAAATACGGAAACAATTGAACAGGCTAGGCAATGCTTTTTCTATAACTTGAAACCCACCGAAAAAGAAACTGGCCTCCACAAATTTCTATTTCTGTAACTCCGACAACCTCTTGCTGCCACAATCAGATAGGATGGGGTTGGAGTCCCTGTCCTGTGGATATGCCATAATTGCTTGGGGAATACCCCTTTAACAGTCAGTGAGCTAGAACCGGCTGTCTGGAATTTACAGTCTAATAACTGATTGCTATGCAAATTCTTGACAATATGGTAAAACATTTTTGCATTTTTTTTAATTTAAGTCATACCCTATTGATGAATAGGGGGAAGTTTTCAGATTTACCTTCCATTCGTTTAAGTTCTCTCCCCTCACCTATATATTAGAAGTACTGAGCCCTTTGAAGTGACTGGGACAGAATGTACCTCTGTATGCCTCCAATGTCATAAGGAGACATATAGTAAAAAAGTGTAGCATGCTACATCAGATGCCACATTATGGAGCTATTCTTCCCAGCACGCCTTGCTTCTAGGGGAGTATGTGCCCAACATGCTAAGGAGCACTGTACAACAACATAATGAGTGTCTAGAGCAGGGATGCCCAAACTGCGGCCCTCCATCTGTTGCAAAACTACAACTCCCAGCATGCTCAGACATCCTACAGCTATCAGCCTACAGGAAGGCATTGTGGGAATTGTAGTTTTACAACAGCTGGAGAGCCACAGGTTGAGCATCCCTGGCCTAAAGCGTCACAGTAGAGAATTACTGGTGCTGTCGTACAGACCACTGCTGAACCACGTGTATAGAGTTTCAATATGTAATCCGATTTTTACTCTCTGTTCTCCATGATAGTGAGAAATATTGTAGCATATGACATCTGCATAATTACTTTTACAGCAGATATGATGTCATAATTCAAACATTGGCTGTAATTCATACATGATACAAATTGCACATTTATTTTCCATTCCTTACGCAGAATAAACAGAATAATAAAATACATACAATTTGCTCATTTTCATTATGTTGTTGCCAGTGTTCCCACCGCTACGGTGCTACCCCAGCACTATATACATCTCCATCCTACTAAAGGTGAGGCCAAACGGAGTGGTCTCAAGGCAGCCAAAAAGCAGCCGCTATATAGCTGAAAACCACAATAGCATGCTGTTGGGTGCAGTTTTTAGGTTAATTAAAGGGGCTCTCCAGCCTATCATCAGACCTAATCAGTAGCTGGAATGTGTGCCCAAAGTAAAAAGAAGACCACTCACCTGTCCAGCACTGCATCTCCCATCCTGGCCATTTCTGGTCCCCACTGATGACCATCGCTACCAATCAATAGTCTCAGTGGTCAGCGACTAGGGGTCTGTTCATTTTCGGCTGCAATTTGATCCCATAAAAATCTGTTCCATGGGGTCTTACCCGAAAAATCTATTTCATGTCACGACAGGAACACAGGGAATAGTGAGCCCTGTCTGAACCCCACCTCTGACCCTACCTACTTACAGTATAGGCCCTAGGTAGCCAAACCGTAACTGGGCGACAGTTCCTATACTGTATAAGTGAAGGCAGGGAAGGGAAACACGAGACGAACAACACAGAACAATACAAACACAATAAGAGAATTGTCAACAAGCTGAGTCAAACCTGGAGGGAACGTCAAAACTAGAGGAGGAGGCAAAATCGAAGTCGAGGTCAGAAAGCCGGGAGTCAAGAAAACCAGAATATCTCTCAGGGAACAAACGCAAGCACTGCACCAGAAAAACTAATAACAGGCAATGTGAAAGGGCAGTTGCCATCTTTAAATAGCCCGCCCAGGATCATGTGATGTGGCCAGCATCACATGACCTGAGGCGGAGCAAGCTGTCAAAACAATGCAAAGTAGCCATGTGGTGTGATCAGCACCACATGGCTAAAAACCCAACAGACAAATTAACTGATGAAGTGCTGGCTGACCAGACCAGCACTTCAATTTCCTACTGCTCGTCTCTAGGGGGGCGGAGAGGTCCGGCGGCGCTGCGCGGAGGGAGCGCGTCGCCGGCCTCCCGTGACAGTACCCCCCTCTTCACGAGGGGCCACCGGACCCTTTCCAGGGGGAGCCGGTTTCTCAGGATGCTGCAGATGAAACTCCCGGATAAGAGTATCCGCATGCATCCTGCTCAACGGGACCCATGACCTATCCTCCAGACCGAACCCCCTCCAATGCACAAGATATTGAAAGGAGTTCCGGACTTTCCTCACATCAATGATGTCAGCTATCTCATGCTCCATTTGTCCTGCCACCTCAACCTGAGGTGAAGGCTGTTCCTCAGGACACACGGGAGCAACAAACCTCTTCAACAAAGACTTATGGAAGACATCATGTATACGAAAGGAATCAGGCAAGCGTAATTTAAACGATACCGGGTTGATCACCTTGATGATCTCATATGGACCTATAAAACGAGGCGCAAACTTATAAGAGGGTACCTTCATATGCAGATTCTTAGAGGATAACCATACCTTGTCCCCCACCTTGAACTCAACCCCCTTAGAACGTCTCCTATTTGCCTTAGTCTTATGGATAAGTTGGGCTCTTTCCAGGTTCGACTGAACCTGTGCCCAAACTGTGCACAGTTCCTGGGAGACACTATTGACCTCTGGGACCACAGAATTGGATGACGAAAAAGAACCAAAACGAGGATGGAAACCCATGTTGCAAAAGAACGGCGACATCCCAGAGGAAGAATTAACGCGATTATTCAAGGCAAACTCAGCCAGAGATAAAAACCTGGACCACTGATGTTGGTTGTCAGAAACATAGCACCTAAGAAACTGTTCAACGGATTGATTGGTACGCTCGGTCTGACCATTGGACTCAGGATGGAAGGCCGATGAGAAGGACAGAGAAATACCTATTTTTTGACAGAAGGCCTTCCAAAACCTGGACACAAACTGTACACCCCTGTCTGACACGATATTTTCAGGGGCTCCATGAAGTTTGATGATGTGATCAATAAACACAGAAGCCAGAACCTTTGCAGATGGTAATTTGCTTAAAGGAATAAGATGACACATCTTGCTAAATCTATCCACCACAACCAAGATCACGGTCTTACCCTCAGAGCATGGCAGATCGGTGATAAAGTCCATGGACAGGTGGGACCATGGTCTACCAGGTATGGGCAATGGATGTAACTCGCCCATAGGCCGTGTCTTGGGAGTTTTTGACCGGGCACAAATGTTACATGCGGACACAAAAGCCTGAACATCTCTGGAAATCGAAGGCCACCAAAATTCCTGCAAATCAAATCCTTGGTGGCATTGACCCCAGGATGTCCACACAAAACAGAATCATGACACTCACCCAGAAGTCGCAAACGCAATGGTGCAGGCACAAACAATTTATCAAAGGGGGTATCAGTGGGAGCAAGATGTTGTCCGGCCAAGATTTCCTCGGTTAAGACAGGTGAGGTGGCAGCTATGAAGATGTCGGCTGGCAAAATAGGCTCAGGGGGGGCCTCAGGAGGTTGACATGCCTGAAAGCTCCGTGACAAGGCGTCAGCCTTAACATTCTTGCTTCCGGGCCTAAAGGTAACACAGAAATCAAAACGGGTAAAAAACAAAGCCCACCTTGCCTGTCTGGGATTTAACCTCTTGGCAGATTCAAGGAACATAAGATTCTTATGGTCCGTGAGGACCGTGATACGATGCAAAGCCCCCTCCAAAAAATGCCGCCATTCGTCGAATGCCCACTTAATGGCCAACAGTTCCCTATTGCCTATATCATAATTTCTCTCAGCCGGAGAAAATTTGCGAGAGAAGAAGGCACATGGCCTGAGGTTGGTTAAGGTGGAAGAGCCCTGAGATAGTACAGCCCCAACACCGTCCTCAGATGCATCCACTTCAACCACAAAAGGCTTATTCTGATCTGGCTGAATCAGTATGGGAGCATTCGTAAAACAAATCTTAAGATCTTCAAAAGCCTTTATGGCAGCCGGGGACCAATTCACCAGATCAGCTCCTTTACGAGTTAGATCCGTGATAGGTTTAACTACTACCGAAAAATTTTTTATAAATTTTCGGTAGAAATTAGCGAAGCCTAGGAAACGTTGGAGCGCCTTCAGAGAAGACGGTCGCACCCAATCCAGAATAGCTTGCACCTTAGTTGGGTCCATCTTGAAAGCGCAAGGAGTAAGAATATACCCCAAAAAGGCCACCTCTTGGGCACCAAATATGCACTTCTCCTTCTTTACAAACAATTTGTTCTCACGTAAGACCTCTAACACCTGTCTAGTGTGAGCAACGTGAGACTCCCAGTCAGCGGAAAAAATGAGAATATCGTCAATGTAGACGATCATGAACCTCCCAATAAAAGGTCTGAAAATGTCGTTTACGAAGTTCTGGAAAACTGCAGGTGCATTACTCAACCCGAAAGGCATTACTAAATACTCATAATGTCCCTCCGGGGTGTTGAAGGCAGTCTTCCACTCGTCACCCTCTCTGATTCTAATAAGGTTGTAAGCCCCTTTCAGATCCAATTTAGAGAACCAGCAAGCACCTTGGACCTGGTTCAACAAGTCAGGAATAAGAGGTAAGGGATACCTGTTCTTAACTGTGATCTTGTTAAGTTCCCTATAGTCAATACAAGGTCTCAAACCTCCATCCTTCTTACTGACAAAGAAGAAACCAGCACCCATGGGAGAAACCGAAGGCCGGATATGACCCTTGTCCAGACTCTCCTTGAGGTATTCTCTCATGGACTGACGCTCTGGAGTAGAGAGGTTGTATATACGGCCCTTGGGGTATCTGGATCCTTCAATAATGTCGATGGTACAATCATACTGGCGGTGGGGAGGAAGAAAATCTGTTTCAGACATAGTAAATACATCAATAAAATCCCTGATATACCCTGGCAAGATTACAGACTCGTTAGTAACCCCCAACTGCAACACTGATTTGCAACAGACATTACAGTTAGGCCCCCATTTCTCTAATTCACCTGATGACCAATTGATTACAGGATTATGATCCTGCAACCAAGGTAGACCTAGAACGAGGTCAGCAGGTAAATTCTTTAACACCAAAAAGGAACAGATCTCTACATGATAAATTCCAACAGTAAGAGTTACCTCAGGAGTACAAAACTCCGCTCCTCCACAATTCAGAGGGGTGGAGTCAAGTGCAATAATTTGGATTACCTCCTTGAGAGGAATAAGAGGGACTCCCAAGGATTGCACAAAATCAAAATCTATAAAGTTGCATGCAGATCCAGAATCAATGAAAGCTCTCCCAGACCCCCAGATCTGATAAAAAGAAATGGCAACCGGTAACAAAATTTTCCTTCTTACCACCGCAGGGAGTACCTTGTTTCCAGAGGGAGACCTCCTTGATGGGGGAAGCTTAGGACATTGCTGAAGCCAGTGGTTCGTCTCACCGCAATAAAAACAGGCTCCCTTCAGGCGTCTCTGATCCCTCAAGGTAACGCCCAACTGCATAGGCTCCTCCTGGGCCTGGACTGGAGTAGGAGTCTGGGAAGAAACTTCTGGAAAAATGACCACTTGGGGGGTAGTTGAACGTTCCCTCAGTCTCTCTCTAAACCGACGGTCTAACTTGATAGCTAGAGTCATAGTCGCCTCTAAGGAGTCAGGGGTGGGATAACTAACAAGTAAATCCTTAAGGTGATCTGAAAGCCCCACCCTGAACTGACTTCTCAACGCTGGGTCATTCCAATTGGAGGACACACACCATTTTCTAAATTCAGCACAGTAGTCCTCCACTGGACGGTTCCCCTGTCGGCTGTCTCTAAGCTGAGTCTCTGCAACAGCGGCCAAGCCAGGTTCCTCATACAAAAGTCCTAAAGCCTGGAAAAAGGTTTCCACAGACAGAAGACAGGGAGAGTCAGGCGGTAAAGAAAAGGCCCACTCCTGCGGATCACCCTGCAGCAGGGAAATAATAATCATGACTTGCTGCTGCTCGGGTCCCGAGGAGTGCGGACGCAGCCTAAAGTAAAGTTTACAGCTCTCCTTAAAAGAGTGAAAAGCCTTACGGTCCCCAAAAAATCGATCGGGGAGTTTAACATGGGGTTCCAAAGTTGAGTTAGGAACGGCAGAAACAGCTGTAGGCGCAGTCTGCAGCTGTTCCTGGTGTTGGAGCCTCTCGGCCAGGTCTTGGATTACTTGCGTCATGCCCTGTACCTGGTCCGTGAGTGCTCGCAACTGCTCCATATGGTACGGGCCTGTTATTTTGTCACGACAGGAACACAGGGAATAGTGAGCCCTGTCTGAACCCCACCTCTGACCCTACCTACTTACAGTATAGGCCCTAGGTAGCCAAACCGTAACTGGGCGACAGTTCCTATACTGTATAAGTGAAGGCAGGGAAGGGAAACACGAGACGAACAACACAGAACAATACAAACACAATAAGAGAATTGTCAACAAGCTGAGTCAAACCTGGAGGGAACGTCAAAACTAGAGGAGGAGGCAAAATCGAAGTCGAGGTCAGAAAGCCGGGAGTCAAGAAAACCAGAATATCTCTCAGGGAACAAACGCAAGCACTGCACCAGAAAAACTAATAACAGGCAATGTGAAAGGGCAGTTGCCATCTTTAAATAGCCCGCCCAGGATCATGTGATGTGGCCAGCATCACATGACCTGAGGCGGAGCAAGCTGTCAAAACAATGCAAAGTAGCCATGTGGTGTGATCAGCACCACATGGCTAAAAACCCAACAGACAAATTAACTGATGAAGTGCTGGCTGACCAGACCAGCACTTCAATTTCCTACTGCTCGTCTCTAGGGGGGCGGAGAGGTCCGGCGGCGCTGCGCGGAGGGAGCGCGTCGCCGGCCTCCCGTGACATTTCACCCGGCAAATTTGAAATGGATTTCACATATATTCAACACTGAATTCAACTTCAAGTCCAACTAAAATCCGCATCAAGGGCATGTAAATGGGGTTATGCATGGGTGTAACTAGCAAGTATAGCGGTTGCTATGGGGCCCCATAGCTAAGGAGGCCCATTCCACTCAGACATACAATATGTATAGTTAGTTATTTATATGGATAGGTCATCAATATGTAAATCCTGGAGAACCTCTTTTAATGTCAAGGCAGTACAATGTAATACAAGAATCTGGACTCTGTTCTGTATTTTCTTCACATGATGTATTTTCAACCATTTTCCTTGCACAGTGGTCCCTCAAGATACAATATTAATTGGTTCCAGGACGATCATTGTATGTTGAAACCATTGTAAGTTGAGTAATCGGTTCCAAAGCCCCAAAATGTCATCCAAGATAAGAGAAAATGAAGATTTAAGAAAAATAAGCAGATAACTAAGACAGATAAAACAAGTCCTAACATATAACAGTCAGGAATAGCTGCTAAATAGCAACTAAGACATCTATTGTACCAGAGAAGTGGCCTTGATTGGTTGGATCTCAGTCTGAGACATTGTATGTTGTGTCTAGTTAAAACTTACGATGGGTCAGAAAAGACCATTGTATGTTGAAAATATTGTATCCTGAGGCCGTTGTATCTTGAGGGATCACTGTATCTTCTTTGGTTACATATATATATATCATATACTGTAGCTAGAGATGAATAATGAATGAAGATGAATAATCGGCGAATTTATAACAAGAATCGTTCTTAATGCGAATTTATTCGGTCGAAGTTGCGTTAAAAAATAATCGTTGTTTTGCGAACATTCCTGCACAAATTACGAACATACAGTCTAAGCGTTGTTAAAAGTATGCTACTGAACTGAATACGTAAGCATTAGCGTAAAAAGTACGTACGAATCCTTAGCATACTATTGACTCACGATTGGGTCATACGCACGCACGCACAACGCTAGGCCACGGCGTACAGTCCTCAGAGGCAGTCCATATGAGCTAGAAAAGTAAGGTGCTAGCTATTCAGCTAAGTGCATAATTTACCAAACACACCATACAATAAGTGCATAATAGGACACATTGCAGTACCTGAAAAAGAATACACACAATGGGCTAAAGTGCTTGAACGTTGCTGAACCTGTACAAACATTATTGCTAAAATACAGCAAGGACATAATTATGCAAACATTTTAGTGCAATCAATTTCACATTAGCAAGCGTAATAGTCTCAGATGTACGTTTGAGTCTCTCCTTATGGCTGCTTGGCATAAAACACTGGAACACATGTCCAAAATTCAATTGTAATCCACGTGAGGTAATTTTGTAATCCAAACAGATAACGTGTAATCCACATGGATAATATAAAATAACAGCAAATAGAGAACCCTTTTTGCAAAGGGGGCTCCCAAATAACCTGAGAGGGGGGGGGAATAGGCGCGCTTAGGTGCAACTGGGAATTTTCTGCAGAATGGGGGGGGGAGTCCTGACAAGCCATGTTCATCTGGGTGAGAGTCAAACAGGGGGCAATAAAAACAAGATAAATTAAAAAGAAGTGCCAACTAGCTCTCACCCGTCAGGTGCAGTCCATGTTGTGGCTCCCATAGATCCAGACTAGAGATGAGCAAATCATCAAAAATTTGCTTCGCCGAATGTTCGTCGAATTTTTTAAAAGATTCGTACCTAATACGAAGCTATTTGGTCGAAGCTGCGTACAAATCATTCGTTATTCTGTTGTGTTCTGCGATCATTCGCGCACTAATAACGAACATACAGTTGTTGGTATGCTACTTATGTGAACACATATGCATGAGCGTACAAATTGTGTACGAATCCTCAGCATACTATTGTCTAGCGATTGCGTAATAAGCCGGCACGCACAACGCTAGGCCGCGGTGTGCACTCCTCAGAGGCAGGGTGAAGTTTTACAAATGGTGCTTAAATACATGATCCGGCTGATGGACCGGCAGGATTGAAATTGCATACACCGACACCCGAACCAGCAGAAGAAGGAGATAAAAGTTCGCTAATTAACTGAATTCGTACACAGCAGCGTATAAATGAACTTATACATAGCATTAGCGTATAATTCATCGGACAAGTACGTAGCGTATGTGTACAAAGGTTTAAGAACATTTAAGTTTCGCAAGGAGCGAATCTAAAAAAAATCTGGATTTGCTTCGGAATAGAAAATTTGTAAGATTCGATATGAATCTACGAAGTGGCGAATAGATTCGCTCATCTCTAGTCCAGACCATGAGGTGTCCTTTAAATCAGCCAGACAGAAACAGACAGTTGCTACTGCTGCTGAAGGACATCTCCTGGCTCCTGTAGGCCACGCTGGCTGCTGTTGTTGAGCTCCACTGCCGTCTGCTGCTAGAATTTGGACTTGACCGGGTGGTGGTCACACTCGTGAGCACTGCTGCCACTTAAGCCTTCACCTTTCCGAATACTCCTGCCGGGATAGCAGGGGTAAGGACTTCTGGCTGCAGCGGTTGAGGCAAGGCTACACCCAAGGAAGAACCGCCAGCTCCCCTGGCTGCTGCTGACTTCATTTTCCATGGTAGCTGGTACTGGATCACCGTGGGCTGGAAAGTGAAGGATGATGTAGTCAGCTGACCTAGGTGAAAGGACTGTGGTGGTGGTGGTAATCCAGGGATCAGAGGCTCCATCTGTGGCTGTGGTTTCTCTCTGAAATGGAGGGTGCCATCTGTTGTCTCTTGTAGGCAGCACACACGTCTGTGGCTGTTGGATCATCCGGCCAGGTCTTGGCTGGTGATGCAGGTACCAGGGGCTTTCACAATAACGTTACCCCGGTAGCAAAGGGGCCTTTCAGGGATGCCATGGGGGTATATTCTACCAGATCCCCCATGTATAGGCTGTGATGGGCTTGAGGCAGGTAAGGCCGTTTCACAGACCTGCAGCCCACAAAGTACTCGTCGTCCGCAAGGAAGCCACTGCCTCGCTCCACTGAAAACCAGAGGATGGTTCTTTTACGCTGTTCCAGCGTAGGGTCTCCTGGCCTCGGATGGTCAAGCACTTGGAAGGCCCAGTCCTCCACCACTTTCTTATAGTCCCATAGGGTCTGGGCTGTCACTGATGCAGGCACAATGGGATTCTGCCACATGGAAGGTGTTCTCCTCCTGGGCGGTGGAGTGGACGCTCCAGCCACCTCTGCCGCACTAGCTGGCATAGCGGACACATCCGGTGCCCGTGCGATTCTCGGGATCACTTGTGCCACTGTGATCTCCTCGGGCCTCTTCGGTGTTTCGGGCTTGGTACCCCACACCATCTCTCCCCACTTTGGGCGTAGTTGTTTCGCCATGATGTCTTGTTCACCGCTGGCTTGAACTGGAGAGGAGGGTAGAGTAATAAGGGAAGAGTCTTCACTCCCTACACTTGCAAATAGATAGTTCCCGGTGGGCTGGGCTGGTTTTTCCCAATTCTGTATCTTCACTTTCCCGCTCTTGAGGGGGCGTATCGTCATTTTCCCGCTTCAGGGGGCCGGGGGGCAAGAAGAATGCGTAAGTAGTGTTAGCAATCAAAATTTTAAGAACATTTAAGAATCGTACGAAGCGAATCTGTATAAATCCGCATTCGCTTTGGAGTAGGAAATAAGGAGGATTCGTAACGAATATACAAAGCAGCAAATAGATTCGCTCATCTCTAACTGTAGCAATAAAATACAGTTCTTCATGTGACACATGGGCCAAGGAACCTGTATATTTTATTTGTTGGATCATTCATCGTCCATTACGGTAGCTTGAGGACATTATGTTTGTTATGTTTGCTACTAAAAGTGCTAGACACACTCCTGGAATCAGATAGCAGTCATGTGGTTCAGTAACATGAGGAGTAAGACATAACATTTATGTAAGTCATGTAGTAGGTATGAATAACAGCTCTTATTGACTGCGATCATATGCATTCTGGAATCAAGACAAAGTGAGTGTTATGACCAGCAGGGATAGCAGAAAAAAATACGGAATGGAGAATAGACAGCACCTATACTATATAGTTTCCATACTGTGGTTCTCCTGCTGTGCACCTAGAGCTTTTGAGGCATGGTGGGTAGAGATGAGCGAGCACTAAAATGCTCGGGTGCTCGTTATTCGAGTCGAACTTTTCCCGATGCTCGAGTGCTCGTTTCGAATAACGAACCCCATTGAAGTCAATGGGAGACTTGAGCATTTTTGCGGGGGACCAAGGCTCTGCCTAGGGAAGGCTGGGTGAAAACCTGGAAACCTCAGAAAATGATGGAAACACCACGGAAATGGACAGGAAACAGCAGGGGCAGCATGCATGGATGCCTCTGAGGCTGCTTAATCCCACCATTACCCCAAACCCTCAGGCAACAGCCTGGTGGTTACCCTCATGGCAATTGTGCTCACCCAGACCAAGAAAGGCGAGGCAAATACCCATCATATGTTAGGGAAGCACCCAACTAGGTGCAACGAAGGTCCATCACCGCCTGCAGGTGACACCACTGCTCATGCTGGCACTGCAGCTAAAATCAAGTTTAGTATCTGTTCTTATCAGTTGCTGTACCTGCTGGTGGTATAGTGGTGAGCATAGCTGCTTCCCAAGCAGTTCATCTGGGTTTGATTCCCGTCTATTGCAGGAGGCAATTCAGAATCCGTACAATATCTAATACGTCCCCCTACCTGGGAAAATTGTTTGGAGAGAGGGCATGTAGGTGGGGGGGAAGGAGGTTTCACTGGAAGAGCCAGCGGAGTGCCCCCTGGGCTAGCGTGTGTGGTGGTGACAACAGCCAGATGGATTTGGGAAAACTGTTGCTTTAATCCGTATGGTATCAATTCTTTTCAGTTTAATACCGTATACGTCCCCTATCCGGGTAAATTGTTTGTAGAGTGGGCCTGTAGGTGGGTGGCAGGCTGGGGCAAGGAGGTTTCGCTGGAAGAGCCAGAGGAGTGCCCCCTGGGCTAGCGTGTGTGGGGGTGACAACAGCCGGGTGTACTTAGAATGACAACGCAGGACCCCGACTTAAAAATTTAGCATCAACCGGTACAATTGTCAATTATGAGCTACATCAAGTGTGGCATGACTTTAAAATGGATATTGCATGTGGTCACGTACTCCCTGGAACCCCATAGTCACCCCTTCCCTGATGTGCTAGCCCAGAACATTCTCTGCCCCAATTCGCAAGACCTTTTTCTGTTTCCGTGTGCTGACAGTGGGGATTTACAAGTGTTGTCTGAGGAGGTGGTGGACAATGGCGAGACACAGGTGTCGGGGGGTGAAGTAGTTGTATGGGAAGCAAGTTACAGTGGGGACTCCTTGGGGGGGAATTTCTGAGGATGGGACAGATTCAACTTGGGTGGATCAGGCACAGGAACAGATGAATTTTTGGGGGGGTTTATTTAACTTTTATTTAGCAAAAATAACCACAGAGATATTTATTCGTTATCTTCTCTGCGCAGTCTGGCTTAGGGGTTCGTCACTTTGATGGCGAGCTGTGCCACTCTCTCCACAATGGTCTGTAGGTTCTTAGATGGAGACTTTGTCGGCGATTTCAGTACAGAAGGACTTGTTGCTCATCAACAGAACCACGACCTCCTTGACATTGTGGACAAGGAATTTGCGGGTGGACCAGGAATTTGCAGAACCCTGTGGGCAGCATGTGTTTGGTCTTCTACTTGCTACCGTATCCAATGTTGGGCAATATAGATTCGCAAGTAATATTATTTTTCACACCTATCCCAAAAATAAAAATGTATGCAGTTTGCGCAAATAAAACTGGAAACTGGAATTGGAGAGAGGGCCTGTAGGTGGAGCTCCGGAAAAATTGTTTGGAGAGAGGGCCTGTAGGTGGACCTCCGGAAAAATTGTTTGGAGAGAGGGCCTGTAGGTGGAACTCCGGAAAAATTGTTTGGAGAGAGGGCCTGTAGGTGGAACTCCGCAAAAATTGTTTGGAGAGAGGGCCTGTAGGTGGACCTCCGGAAAAATTGTTTGGACAGAGGGCCTGTAGGTGGACCTCCGGAAAAATTGTTTGGACAGAGGGCCTGTAGGTGGAACTCCGGAAAAATTGTTTGGACAGAGGGCCTGTAGGTGGACCTCTGGAAAAATTGTTTGGAGAGAGGGCCTGTAGGTGGACCTCCGGAAAAATTGTTTGGAGAGAGGGCCTGTAGGTGGAACTCCGGAAAAATTGTTTGGACAGAGGGCCTGTAGGTGGACCTCCGGAAAAATTGTTTGGACAGAGGGCCTGTAGGTGGACCTCTGGAAAAATTGTTTGGAGAGAGGGCCTGTAGGTGGACCTCTGGAAAAATTGCTTGATTAAAGGGCCTGAAGGGGGCCCTCCTGAAAAATTGTGCTAAAAGAGTGCCAGTTGGACCTCTAAAAAATAGCGTTTTTTGGGTCAGCGTTAGGCAAAGACGATATGTAGGAGGAGGAGGAGGAGGAGTAGAGAAGAGGAATCGGATACATAAGTTATTTAAATCTTTAGCTGCTTTCCCCCGGAGGAGATTTGAATTCCGGTGAAATCCAGGCTTTGTTCATTTTAATAAGCGTCAGCGCCGTCAGTTGACAGGCGTGTACGCTTATCGGTGATGACGCCACCAGCTGCACTGAATACCCGCTCTGACAGCACGCTAGCGGCAGGGCAAGCCAGCACCTCCAAGGCGTACAGCGCCAGTTCAGGCCACGTGTCCAGCTTTGAAACCCAGTAGTTGTATGGAGCAGAGTGATCGCTACGGACGTTGGTATGGTCAGCTAGGTACTCCCTCACCATCTTTCTGTACAGCTCCCCCCTACTCTGCCTAGACTGGGGACAGGTAACAGTGTCTTGCTGGGGTGACATAAAAGTGGCAAAGGCCTTGGAGAGCGTTCCCCTGCCAGTGCTGGTCAAGCTGCCTGCTCGCCTCCTCTCCCCCGCTACTTGGCTCACAGAACTATGCCCTTTGCCGCTAGCGGCGTCAGATGGGAAGAATTGTTTCAGCTTGTGCACCAGGGCCTGTGCAGGGATGAGAGTGGAAAGGTTCTGCTTGTACCGTGGGTCCAGGAGAGTGAACACCCAGTAATCGGTGTTTGAAAAGATTCTTCTAATGCGAGGGTCACGGGATAGGCAGCCTAACATGAAGTCTGCCATGTGCGCCAGAGTCCCAACACGTAAGAATTCCCTCTCCTCACTGGCCTGACTCTCCATTTCCTCCTCCTCCTCCTCCTCCTCCAAGTCCTCCTCTTCAGCCCATACACGCTCAAGAGTTAAGGACTGAGCACTGGTACCCTCTACTGTCTCGCCGACATTCTCCTCCTCTTCCTCCTCATCCTCATCCCCCTCCTCCGATACGTGCTGAGAAACAGAACGGAAGGTGCTCTGGCTATCAAGCGACGTATCTTCCTCCACTGTCTCTTGTGACAAGCGCAAAGCATCCGACTTGATGCTGAGCAGTGAGTTTTTCAACAGGCAAAGCAGCGGGATGGTGAGGCTGATAATGGCGGCATCGCCGCTGACCATCAGTGTTGACTCCTCAAAGTTGCTCAACACCTGGCAGATATCAGACATCCACGTCCACTCCTCATTGTAGACTTGAGGAATCTGAGAGACCTGACTACCAGTTCTGGTGGAAGATGACATCTGGCAGTCTACAATCGCTCTGCGCTGCTGGTAAACTCTGGATAACATGTTTAATGTGGAATTCCATCGCGTGGGCACGTCGCACAACAGTCGGTAAGCGGGCAGTTGTAGGCGGCGCTGCGCTGCCCTGAGAGTGGCAGCATCTGTGGTCGACTTGCGGAAATGCGCACAGATGCGGCGCACCTTGGTGAGCAAATCAGACAGATTGGGGTATGTCTTGAGGAACCACTGAACTATGAGATTGAACACGTGGGCCAGGCATGGCACATGTGTCGGTCTGCCGAGTTGCAGAGCCGCCACCAGGTTACGCCCATTGTCACACACAACCATGCCTGGCTTAAGGTTCAGCGGTGCCAGCCACAGATCGGTCTGCGCCGTGATGCCCTGTAACAGCTCTTGGGCGGTGTGCCTTTTGTCACCTAAGCTCAGCAGTTTGAGCACCACCTGCTGGTGCTTACCCACGGCACTGCTGCTGCGCCTAGAGCTACCGACTGAAGGCGCCGTGCCCACGGATGGTAATTCGGTGGAGGAGGAGGAGGAGGAGGGGTCGGAGGAGGAGGAGGAGGCATAGTAGGTCTGAGAGACCGTGACCGAGGTAGGCCCCGCAATCCTCGGTGTGGGCAGTACATGAGCGGCCCCAGGGTCATTCTCGGTCCCAGCCTCCACCAAGTTAACCCAATGTGCCGTCAGTGAGATATAGTGTCCCTGCCCGGCAGCACTTGTCCACGTGTCCGTGGTTAGGTGGACCTTCTCAGAAACAGCGTTGTTAAGGCACGGATGATGTTCTCCAACACGTGCTGGTGTAGGGCTTGGACGGCACATCGGGAAAAATAGTGGCGGCTGGGGACGGAATACCGAGGGGCAGCCACCGCCATGAGATTGCGAAAGGCCTCGGTCTCTACCAGCCTATAGGGCAGCATCTCCAGGCTAAGCAATTTGGAGATGTGGACGTTGAGGGCTTGGGCATGTGGGTGGGTGGAACTGTATTTCCTCTTGCGCTCCAGCGTCTGCTGTAAAGACAGCTGAACGCTGCGCTGGGACACGTTGGTGGACACTGTGGAGGATCGTTGAGGCGAAGGTGTGGTTTTCCGGCGGGAGGCGCTCGTGCCGGGGTCCTGGGCAGGGGGTTGACTAGCAGAGGCAGCGAGTGACGCAGGGGGTTGACTAGCAGAGGCAGCGAGTGACACAGGGGAAGGAGCAGTGGTGTGACCCGCAGGAGGTGGTGAACGGCCTTGGTTCCATTGAGTGGGGTGTTTAGCACTCATATGCCTGCGCATGCTGGTGGTGGTTAGGCTAGTAGTGGTGGCACCCCTGCTGATCCTAGTGTGGCACAGGTTGCACACCACAGTCCGTCGGTCATCCTCACTTTCTTTAAAGAACCTCCAGACTTGCGAACATCTAGGCCTCGCCACGGGAGCTTCACTACGTGAAACAGTTGCTGCTGATGCACCAGCTCTGGCCCTGCTTCTCCCTCTGGCCACACCACTGCCTCTTACAACCTGTTCTGGTGCAGCACTCGCCTCCGCCTTAGAAGCACTGTCTTCACTCGGCATATCAACCCAGCTTGGGTCAGTCACCTCGTCATCCTCCGATTCCTCAGTCTGCTCCCCCCTCGGAATTCCTCCCCTAACAACAACTTCACCCCTGTCTGACAACCGTGTCTCCTCATCGTCTGACACCTCTTTACAAACTTCTTCCACTAACTCAACATTGTCATCATCATCACCCACAGACTGCGACAGTTGGAAAACTTGGGCATCGGGAACGAGGTCAACAGCAACCTGAGAAGTGGTTTGTGACTCTGGGAAGGGTCCAGAAAACAGTTCCTGAGAGTATGCCGGATCACATTCCAAATTTTCCTGGGAGGGGGCAGACTGGGGGGAAGGAGGTTGAGGTGGAGGAGCCAGAGGAGTGCTCCCTTGGGTAACGTGGGTGGACTGCGTGGAAGACTGACTGGTGGACAAATTACTTGAAGCATTGTCTGCAATCCACGAGATCAGCTGTTCGCACTGTTGTGGTTTCAACAGTCCTCTACCACGTGTCCCTGTAAGTTGAGACATGAAGCTAGGGAGTGTAACTCTGCGGCGTTCCACAGCTCCCTCATCAGCAGGTACTGTCTCACCCTGCCAAGGACCACGGCCTCTGCCCCCTGCAGTAATTGAATGCCCACGCCCACGCCCACGCCCTCGTCCTCGACCCTTAGCCCTGGGGTTCAACATTGTTTGTATATAAGTGTATGATATAAAAAAAAAAAATAAACGGGCCTGGTGTACTGAAACCCACAAACTTGTTCAGTCTGGTAGAATTAAGTGACGTACAGAAAGTGTCACCTGGACAGTATATACTGATGGGAGCGAATGTGCTGAACTGTGACACACAGAAAGGTTACACGCAGCTGAGTAAAATGGATTTGTATCACTGAGCTAAAACAACTGAAATAATAATTTTTTTTTTTTATATTTTGTTTTTTTGGGAACGTGACGTGCAGGAAATATGGTAGAACTGACTGACACCCTGTTAACGGTGGCTATTTAGTCTGTGACCCAGACAAATGTCACAGAGAATTTTCTGGATCAAGCGGTAGATGATATTGGTAGCAAATGACTTGGTTGTATTGTGTGACGTACAGAAAGTGTCACCTGGACAGAATATACGGATGGGAGCGAATGTGTTGAACTGTGACACACAGAAAGGTTACACGCAGCTGAGTAAAATGGATTTGTATCACTGAGCTAAAACAACTGAAATAATAATTTTTTTTTTTATATTTTGTTTTTTTGGGAACGTGACGTGCAGGAAATATGGTAGAACTGACTGACACCCTATTAACGGTGGCTATTTAGTCTGTGACCCAGACAAATGTCACACAGAGAATTTTCTGGATCAAGCGGTAGATGATATTGGTAGCAAATGACTTGGTTTTATTGTGTGACGTACAGAAAGTGTCACCTGGACAGTATATACGGATGGGAGCGAATGTGTTGAACTGTGACACACAGAAAGGTTACACGCAGCTGAGTAAAATGGATTTGTATCACTGAGCTAAAACAACTGAAATAATATATTTTTTTTTTAATATTTTGTTTTTTTGGGAACGTGACGTGCAGGAAATATGGTAGAACTGACTGACACCCTGTTAACGGTGGCTATTTAGTCTGTGACCCAGACAAATGTCACACAGAGAATTTTCTGGATCAAGCGGTAGATGATATTGGTAGCAAATGACTTGGTTGTATTGTGTGACGTACAGACAGTGTCACCTGGACAGTATATACCGTTTGGAGTGAGTATGCTGAACTGCGTCACACAGAAAGGTTACACGCAGCTGAGTAAAATGGATTTGTATCACTGAGCTAAAACAACTGAAATAATATATTTTTTTTTTTATATTATGTTTTTTTGGGAACGTGACGTGCAGGAAATATGGTAGACTGACACCCTGTTAACGGTGGCTATTTAGTCTGTGACCCAGACAAATGTCACACAGAGAATTTTCTGTATCAAGCGGTAGATGATATTGGTAGCAAATGACTTGGTTGTATTGTGTGACGTACAGAAAGTGTCACCTGGACAGTATATACCGTTTGGAGTGAGTATGCTGAACTGCGTCACACAGAAAGGTTACACGCAGCTGAGTAAAATGGATTTGTATCACTGAGCTAAAACAACTGAAATAATAATTTTTTTTTTTTTATATTTTGTTTTTTTGGGAACGTGATGTGCAGGAAATATGGTAGAACTGACTGACACCCTCTTAACGGTGGCTATTTAGTCTGTGACCCAGACAAATGTCACACAGAGAATTTTCTGGATCAAGCGGTAGATGATATTGGTAGCAAATGACTTGGTTTTATTGTGTGACGTACAGAAAGTGTCACCTGGACAGTATATACGGATGGGAGCGAATGTGTTGAACTGTGACACACAGAAAGGTTACACGCAGCTGAGTAAAATGGATTTGTATCACTGAGCGAAAACAACTGAAATAATAATTTTTTTTTTTAATATTTTGTTTTTTTGGGAATGTGACGTGCAGGAAATATGGTAGAACTGACTGACACCCTGTTAACGGTGGCTATTTAGTCTGTGACCCAGACAAATGTCACACAGAGAATTTTCTGTATCAAGCGGTAGATGATATTGGTAGCAAATGACTTGGTTGTATTGTGTGACGTACAGAAAGTGTCACCTGGACAGTATATACCGTTTGGAGTGAGTATGCTGAACTGCGTCACACAGAAAGGTTACACGCAGCTGAGTAAAATGGATTTGTATCACTGAGCTAAAACAACTGAAATAATAATTTTTTTTTTTATATTTTGTTTTTTTGGGAACGTGATGTACAGGAAATATGGTAGAACTGACTGACACCCTGTTAACGGTGGCTGTTTAGTCTGTGACCCAGACAAATGTCACACAGAGAATTTTCTGGATCAAGCGGTAGATGATATTGGTAGCAAATGACTTGGTTGTATTGTGTGACGTACAGAAAGTGTCACCTGGACAGTATATATGGATTGGAGTGAGTCAGTGCTGAACTGTGACACACAGAATGGTTCCACAGTGCTGTGTGCAATGGATTTGTATTACTGAGATAGAACAAAAAAAAAAAACAGGGTTAGATATGGCGATAGCTGCACTACTAGTGCTAATGACAAAAAAAAAATAAATAAAATGTCTTCTAGCCCTTAGAAGGGCTGTTGGGTTCTTTGTGGGTGATCCCTGACTAACTGAGAACTAAATTCAGGCCCTAACACTGCCCCTGAAAGGCAGCAGCTCTATCCCTATCGATATCCAGACGGCATCTGAGGTAGTATATTCCAGGGTCACCTGATCAGGCCAGCCAACCCCTGCTATCGACATGTAAGGGCCCCACGTGATGCTGGGTGGTACGCAGAGTCTCCTGGCTTGTGATTGGCTGTGTTTTTAGGCGCCAAAAAAGCACGATGCGGAAGTTGCCATTTCCTCGAGCATGGCGAGATACTCGTCCGAGCATCGAGCAGTTACGAGTACCCTAATGCTCGAACGAGCACCAAGCTCGGACGAGCATGTTCGCTCATCTCTAATGGTGGGTGCTTGGCATTCACAAATTAGGGTCTCTGAAGTTCAGACGCATGGTTGTTTTACTACAAGAGATGCAGCACTAAAGGTTAATTCATGTAATAAAGACTCCTGTAAATGATGTTAACAATTAACTCAGGCAGGTCACCTCCTTATCACTTCAAACATAGCAGAAGTTGGTCCAAAATTAAAGCACCAGGCCTTCAACTTTCACGTACATTTTTTTTTCTTTCTTAATATATTGACCTTTTAGACTACTTTAAAACATCTTCTTGTGGTTCCAGTGCTGAAACAGCAGGAATATACAGTACATAACTTTTTTGATGTCCTGTATGACATTTTAGCATCATAAACATGTGGCAACTGTGTCACCATGATGGCATTATCAAGAGGCAATGCAGATACCTCATAGCTGCCCTCCAATAGTCTGCCATTTCCAATAATGTAGCATTTTTTGTATGTTGTAATTTATTTCATGCCTAATGCAGCTCTCCTAATATTCTTTAAGGATTTGTATCAAAGCAAGGATAGTACTCAATTTATGTAGTTGCTGTCCCCAGTGGCTCACAATCAAAGTTCCCTATCAGTATGTCTTTAGATTGTAGGAGAGAACTGAGTACCCAGAGGAAACCCACGCAAACATGAGGAGAACATACAAACTCCATGCAGATGTTGTCCTTGGTCGAATTAGAACCCAGGACCCTGCAAGGTGCTTGTGCAAACCACTGATCCACCATAATACCCACCTACATTTCCGCTATTCTAAATTGGTTTGATGGTCCCAAACCAGCCACACATAACAGGGATCGATTACCCAACATTTATTTTGGTGAATGGAACAAGCAACCAGGCTCGGACTGACCCACAGGGGTACAGGTGAATACCTCGGTGGGCCTTGAGCAAGGTGGGCCCCTAGTCTTCCACCCACTGCAGAAGTGGTGCATAACACAGTAGACTTACTGCACTACATACATATATTCAATGTACAGCACCTCAACCAGCCCATGTTCATATAAAAAACTTGATAGATTATTAAAGAAACTCCCCCAGTGTATTATTCTAGACATGATCAGAGCTGAGATGACTTCTAGGTATAGAGGAAAGCTACCAGTGTCCTCTTCTCCCCAGTTTATTATTATAGACACGATAAGAGCTGAGATGACTTCTAGGTATAGAGGAAAGCTAGCCAGTATCCTCTTTCTCCCCAGGACCTACCTTCTCAAAGTTGCTGCAGGGACCCCCATATTCAATCAGCTGGTAGCATCTTGCTGCTGTGTGAGCAGGTAATATTTGAATGTATCCGTACAGTGGGCCCCCAAAATAAATTTTTCTGGTGGGCCTTAGGCACCTGCAAGCAACATATACAGTGGCGTCTCCAAAAGATCACCTATCTAGGCCAGATTTTATAAATAAAGATTATTATTATTATCTAATATATAAAGCTGAGTGTATGTATGTAGGTGTGTATGTATGTGTGTATGTCCGCTAAAGGAATCCGCACCGTCGCAGCTACAATCACGAAATTTGGCACACAGGTGCATCAGGTGTCTAGGAAGGTTTTAGAACAGGTCTCAGCTCTCCAGGACATACCGTTCCTGAGATATTCCCAAAAAATGCATTAGCCAATAGAAGCTTGGTCACATAACCCTTATCGGCCAATAGAAGCTCACAGGCAGTTAGTCTCCACACACACCAGATATCCATAACAACCTAGCCATTTTCCTTCCCTGCTGTAGGTCTGCTTTAAAGGGGCAGAGCACTGTGGAGGACACTGTTAAAGGGTTATTCTGGTTACCATAAATATACCTTATGTTTTAAACTAATTCATCATCAATCATTACCTAATATAATGTAAATTTCACATATTTACTGTTCAGTAGTAACAAAAGATGTTTTCTTCCACTTCTACCCACTGTGTTTCCTCAAAAATTACCATGGCATCGACCTGTAATTCAGACCACCCTCAAAAGAAGGACAGGCTGATGTTAGGGTGGCCAGACGTCCGGTTTTAGGCTCGACAGTCCGGTTTTCTGGCTCCCTGTCCTCTGACCGGTGCAGTGCCTGGACGGACACAGGGATGTCCACCCTTTCAGTAGCTCACACTCAGACAGCTTCTCCTCTGTGTCATCATGGAGCCAGGGGCGTGGCCTCATGTTTAGGTGTGTGGCTTAATGGGAACCAGGGGCGTGGCTTCACGTTTGGGGGCATGGCTGGTGAGGTCCAGATTTCTGGGGTGAAGACAGTGGCCACCCTAGCTGCTGTGGAGGTCACAGTTAAAGGGGAGGGCGCTGTGGATGTTACTGTTAAGGGGCAGGCTGCTGTGGAGGTCACTGTTAAAGGGGCGGGCACTGTAGATGTCACTCTCGATATCTTTTAACGACACACTCACAAACATTAAATGAAATAGATGAAATATACCCGGGCAAAGCAGGGTCCTTGTGCTAGTTATTATTATTATTATTATTATTATTATTATTATTATTATTTGACAGATTTTGAGTTCTGCCATATATCATGCATACTAACCATCTTCTTTAAAAAGGCAACCTCCCTAAAAGATCACTTTCCAATGCAATTTTGGGTGGTGGTTTTACTGCATATACTTCTGCATATACTGCATTTTCTTGTACCGTGTTTAGGCTATGGCTACACTTGATCTAATGATTGTCAATGGTGTCACAGTTACTCCATTGACTCCAATGTAAGTCACGTGCAACATGCGACTTGCCTGCAACTTGGCTGTGTTTAAACAACCAAATCACAGTTTTAAAACAGTCACCCAACAGCAAGATTTCAGACAAGTCTTACATATTTTCGTTTGTCAGGCGACACATGACGCCGTGTAGCCTCAGCCTTAGGGCTCATTCAGATGGCTGTATGAATGAGTCTGCATCCGTTTCGCAATTTTGCGGAACGGGTGCGGACCCATTCATTTCAATGGGGCCGCAAAAGATAAGGTGCTGTTCGCATCCGTGGTTCCATTCCGTGGCTCCGTGGAAAAGATAGAACATGTCCTATTCTTGACCACAATCGCTGACAAGAATACGCATTTTAGTTTATAATTGCGGCCATGTGGGGATCCTGGGGATTTCCAGCTTAAATGCAGGGTTTCAGCCAGACAAAAACCGTTACATGTATTTTTGTCCTGCCTGCAGCCAGCATTTGTGGATCAGGCTGTTGGAACTCCGAAACTGAGATGTGAATGCAGCCTAAGGGCCCATTAAAACAACCGTATTTTTGTTCTGCATCCGATCCATATTTTGGATTGGATGCGGACCCATTGATTTCAATGGTGCTGCAAAAGATATGGACAGCACACAGTGTGCTGTCTGCATCCGTACGTCCTTCCAGGTCCCCACAAAAAAAATACAAAATATCCTATTCTTGTTCATTTTGCAAACAAGACTAGGCACTTGTTATATACTGCGAGATCCAAGGTCGTGTGAGAGCGGCCTTACAGAGATATCAATTAGGCAGGTTAATAGTTGAATATTGTGGATCACACTGGATAGCATTTGCAGATGGCTTTGTCTTTTAGGTTCATGTCAGTCACAGTTAACACCTTGACTAAACCTCTTTATATTGCTAAGAGATGAACCAGTGTCCACCCCCTGGTTAGTCAGTTAGTTGAGATTCTGTGCTTAACTGAGGAAGAGAGAGAATCTATGTTGTTAGAGCTCCTCTGAGCTACGTCTGAGTTTCAGAGACTACAGCCACCCAAGCAAGCTACTCTCATACAGTATTCCACAGACACTAGAATCCAGAATCTAAAAGGACATGCATTGGAGTCTGACAGCTAGGTATTGGGTACATTTCTTGGCAGAGACAGACTTTGCTGCTCTGAGAGGAAAAATTGCCAATGCACCCTTCCACACATTGAGCCAGTTTGGCCAGCCATGTCCTAACTTTGTACCTCTCAGCCCAGGAATTACAGAAACATTCATAAGAACCTCATTTGCCTGCCTAAGGTTCTGCAGAAAGAGAGAGAGAGACTTTAGAAAGACAGGAGTACCACAACCCTTATCATTGCTGTTATGTATACATTGCTATTGGGGAGGATCTGCACTGTGATTTGCTTGGAAATGTTTCTCGATGGATGTATTACTACTCTAAATCCCACTTTAGTAAAGAGAGACTTCTTCATTTGCTACAACTGGCCTGGTTGCTGACTCCACCATATGCTATCCACTGCATCTACACTTCCTGCCTTGCATCTGGACCAACACTTGACACCCAGGGCACCCCAACTACCACAAGGCAGGAGCCCTATCAGGGTGTGCCCCTAGTAAACAAAAGGCTGTGCCCCACTGTCAATGCACCACCCTAGGTGGTATTGGGTTGAGGATTGTCACTGTGATCCATGTGTACAACTATCATTGCCAGAGCCACTCGCTCCTCCTGGGCATGCAGCTCTGTATTTGTTTGTAATTTTACTATTCTGTATAAAAGCCTATTTCAGCCTTATCCCCACAAAGATGTGGAATATATTCTATGGATCATACTTACAACATATTTCTTGTTAGGTGGTCCTGATAAGGCTAAAGTCATATTTCTATATAACATTGCTCCTCCCTCTTCACACTTCCTAAATAATTAGAGAAGTACATTTTTATAGCCAATTCAATTTTATAAATGTTCATAAGCAATTAAAATGTATATTGCATGATTTGGAGATAAAATTTAACCTCTGAAACGCATTGTTTCCTACAATAAAAGAATCCATTGGTCGGTTCACAAGTTGATGTGGTCTTTTTGCGCTGGGCAGTCCATCACTTAAAGTTCTACATGTCTCCTTGGAAGATTGGGCATCTGTCCTTGAAGTTCCTGTGACTGCGACTGCATTCCCAACAACTTTTGCAATTTTCATATGCTTAAATTAGAGTTGTGCCTAATCAAGCACAACCTATACAGGTGAGCCTCCAATTTACAGGGGGTCTGACAACCTTCTGCATTTGATATACTCACCCTATGGTGGGCTATTTCCTGCCTTTATCTTTGGCCCCAAAGTTAAGAAGACCTCTATTCAGACTTCAGATCAGACCCCCAATGTTAAGATGACCTCAAATCAGACAAAAAAGTGAGATTGAGAGTGACCTCTACAGTGCCCACCCCTTAACAGAAACATCCACAGTGCCCTCCCCTTTAACTGTGACCTCCACAGCAGCTAGGGTGGCCACTGTCTCCACCCCCGAAAGCCGGACCTCACCGGCCATTCCGCCAAACGTGAAGCAGCGCCCCTGGTCCCCATTAAGCCACACCACTAAAAATGAGGCCACGCCCCCTGGCTCCATGAAGACACGGAGAAGAAGCTGTCTGAGCATGAGCTACAGAAAGGGTGGACATCCCTGCGTCCGTCCAAGCACTGCGCTGGACGGAGAACAGGGAGCCAGAAAACTGGACCGTCCAGCCTAAAGCCAGACATCTGGCCACCCTAACATCAGCCTGCCCCTAGGGTGGCCAGAGGTCCAGTTTTAGGCTGGACAGTCTGGCTTTCAGACTCCCTGTCCACTGTCCGGCGCAGGGCCTGGACAGACACAGGGATGTCCACCCTTTCAGTAGCTCACGCTGAAGGGGCAAAATGCGGAACGCACATGGCCGGTGTCTGTGTTTTGCTGATCCGCAATTTGCGGACCGCAAATTTTGCATTTCATTTGGAAATCAAGGATCCAGAGTCTGGAGGAAGAGTGGAGAGGCACTCAATCCAAGCTGCTTGAGGTCTAGTGTGAAGTTTCCACAGTCAGTGATGGTTTGGGGAGCCATGTCATCTGCTGGTGTAGGTCCACTGTGTTTTATCAAGACCAAAATCAGTGCAGCCGTCTACCATGTTAGAGCACTTCATGCTTCCCTCTGCCAAAAAGCTTTTTAGAGATGGAATTTTTATTTTCCAACAGGGCTTGGCACCTGTCCACACTGCCAAAAGTACCAATACCTGGTATAACAACCACAGTATCACTGTGCTTGATTGGACAGCAAACTCTCCTGACCTTAACCCCATAGAGAATCTATCGGGTATTGTCAAGAGGAAGATGAGAGACACCAGACCCAACAATGTAGACGAGCTGAAGGCTGCTATCAAAGCAACCTGGGCTTCCATAACACCTCTGCAGTGCCACAGGCTGATCGCCTCCATGTCATGCCACATTGATGCAGTCATTCATTCAAAAGGAGCCCCAACCAAGTATTGAGTGCATTTACTGTACATACTTTTCATTTGGCCAACATTTCTGTGTTTAAAAAAAAATTACAGTTAGTCTAATATAATATTCTAATTTTCTGAGATAATGACTTTTGGGTTTTCCTTGGCTGTAAGCCATAATCATCCACATTAACAGAAATAAACACTTGAAAAAGTTCACTCTGTTTGTAATGACTCTATATAATATATGTGTTTCACTTTTTGAATTACTGAAAAAAAAACACTTTTTGATGATATTCTAATTTATTGAGATGCACTTGTATATTTATAGGGCATGAACTGTACAAAGTTCAACAGCAGTAAAAGTGTAGAATGGGTCAGTCCCCCCATTAGAAGGGGATACCACCGTAAAAAGAAAAACTACTCGACCGCGAATCCTTTTTGGATTTTCCAGCTGGGTAGTTGTAACCCAACTGGTCTAAATAAAAAATATGACCTGATTCTGCAGTACAATTAATTCTCATGTTATTCTGGATTTTTAATTCCATATTTTGTATATTTCCAAATGTCTCCCTACCTGTATCTTCACATGTGTTGTGATTGCTGGCGAGATATATGAGGATGTAATGTTTACCACAGCATTGTCATGAGTAAGGCTCACATTTTAAGATACAAAACGTGTAGACGCTAACACTGTGTGTGTCTGTACTGTGTCATTGGATATTTTATCGCTTTAAAGAATAAAGGCTATCACTTTTTTATGGGAAGCTGGACATCTCTCCTTCTTAGGGCATGAACTGTGTATGCTAGGTAAGCTTGTACAAGGTAAGTAGACTTTGAGTTTTCCCTCGAGTTACATCATCATGTTATCTGAAGCATTTCACCCTATAATATAAGTGTTCTACATTACACCAAGTAAGGACATATCTGAAGAACTTCCTGCAAGCTGTGAGAACAAAAGCGGATTACAGCTGTAATTTGCATATTGTTGTCCATATGCCCAGAATAGGTATTCCTTCATGTTCAGAAAAATGTGTCATTAATGTGATTAAAGAAATGAATCAATCAGCTAGACGACAAATTGCACAGAATTGATAATCCCTGGGAGCTGGCATGAAAGCAAATTGTGGATTATATACTAGTTGGTCTTTTGTGGCTGAACTAGAGCCTGCATTTTAATCCCTTGTTCCTTAAAATACATATCCACCACTTTTTTATCATCAGGACCAAAATTCTGTGATGATTCATGTTATATATTTATAAGGGCTTCAAATAGAGAAAAAGAAGCTGCTCTCCAAGGCAGGAGTGTAAATAGAAATCATTGGGACCCATAGCAAGAATCTGAATTGGACCCCCATGCCCTGTCACTGTCCCCTCCCACTACCTGCACTGTCCCCTCACACTATCTGCACTGGCTCCTCCCACTACCTGCACTAGCTCCTCCCTGCCCTGTCCCCTTAAATGTACTATGCAAGTCCAAATTTTTTTCAAAATCTAATTGCAAGTGTGCACCTAGTCTTACTTGATGAACTGAGCCCGCTGCTTTTTATATAGTGTGCCATCTTTTGCCCCATGAACTGTGCTTGTTGCTTATTATATAGTCTGCTTCTGTCTCACCCCCTTCCCACCCAGTGCTGACTTACCGCACATGCCTCCTTCAAGTTCATCAAGTAAGGAGCACACTTGTGATCAGATTCTGGTAGTCCGTTCCAGCATAGGAGCTTAATACCAGAATCACTGGATCTGGCCTATACTGGACACCTCCAGCATCCGCTGGATCCCATTCACAATAATGGCATGAGTACAGGCGTATTGTCTGACAAAATACCGCTACATGCAGCATTCATTTGCCCTTTATTTTTATTTTTGCAAAAATCTGTGACAGAGGCTCCTGCCAGAACCTGAGCAGCAGAAGATGTGCACATACCTTGAGGGGTTTTATGGATGAACATGATAAGACTGCAGTAGTTCATGATGGTGGGTGGGGGTAAGTGGGGGGTAAGTTTGTAGCAGTCCATGATGGGGTGGTGGAAGTTTGCTGACAAGAATTTGGATTTGCAATGCATGAATAGCTGGGTGGTGGTTAAGAAGATTGAATGGTACATTTTTTTTCTTTGTATGTGAAAGGGGGCGGGGCGGGGAGGAGCCAGTGCATGTAGTGGGAGGAGTCAGTGAAGGTAGTGGAAAGGAAAGGGACAGGGCATGGGGGTCCAATTCAGATTCTTGCTATGGGGCTCAACGATTTCTATTTACACCCCTGCCTTGGAGCGCTGCTTCTTTTTTCTCTATTTGAACCCCTTGTAAAGATATAACATGAATCATCACAGAAATTCGTGGATATTTATTTTAAGGAACAAGGGATTAAAAAATCAGGCACTAGTTTAGCCACAAAAGACCAACTAGTTTATTATCCACAATTTGCTTTCATGGCAGCTCCCAGGGATTATCAATTCTGTGCAATTTGTCGTCTAGCTGATTGATTCATTTCTTTAATCACATTTTCTGAACATGAATGAATACCTATTCTGGGCATATGGACAACAATATGCAAATTACAGCTGTAATCCGCTTTTGTTCTCACAACTTGCAGGAAGTTTTCAGATATGTCCTTACTTGGTGTGACGTAGAACGCTTATATTATAGGGTGAAATTCTTCAGATAACATGATGATGTACTGTAACTCGAGGAAAACTCAAAGTCTACTTACCTTGTACAAGCTTACCTACTGTAAGATATATATATATATATATATATATATATATATATATATATACACATATATATATAAAATCATATTTTTCTCCCTATAAGACACACTTTTTTACCCAAAGTGGGGGGAGGAAGAGCCATGGATCTCAGGAGTGGAGGCAGCATCCGGAACAGGGGTGGTAAATTGTTTTTTTTAATTTTTTTCTGATTTGAGGTCTGATTAACATAGGGGTCTGATCTTAGGTCTGATTGGAGGTCTTCTTAACATTGGAGGTCTGATCAAAGATCTATTTGGGGGTCTTCTTAACATTGGGGGTCTGATCTGAGATCTGAATTGGTGTCTTCTTAACGTTGGAGCCAAAGATGAAGGCAGGAAATAGTCCACTATAGGGTGAGTATGTTAAATGCAGAGGGTTGTTAGACCCCCGTAAATTGGAGGTTCACCTGTATAGGTTGTGCTTGATTAGGCACAACTCTAATGTAAGCATATTAAGAGCAAATATAATTAAGCAAAAGTTGTTGAGAATGCAGGGACAGATGCCCAATCTCCCAAGGAGACATGTAGAAGTTTAAGGGATTGAATGACCAGCGCAAAAGGACCACATGAACTTGTGAAGCGACCAATAGATTATTTTATTTAAGGAAACAACACGTTTCAGAAATAAAATTCTCCTCCTTCAGGTTGTTAATCTGAAGGAGGCGATTTTTTTCTCCGAAACGTGGTTTCCTACAATAAAAGAATCCATTGGTCATTTCACAAGTTGATATAGTCCTTTTGCGCTGGTCAGTCAATCCCTTGCAGTTTTACAGTGGAAAAAACAGTCAAGTATCCATTCATTTGTTATATTAGGCCACTCATAGGGGTTCCCTGAGTTTCTAGATAACTCAGAAAACCCCTTTAAAGGTACATTAATATATTGGTGAGGTCATTAGAAATAGTATGGAAGATCTAGGCAGCATAATAGAAGGTCAGTGTACAAGCTTTAAAGAGGCTCTGTCACTAGTTTTCAACATATAGCATTAGATATATAGGCACATAGGGCTATTAATCCTTTCCCCAAAAATGCCTTTATTTCCCTGAAGGAATCAGCCATTAGCCTGGAAAATGCACTTTTAAAAATATGCTAATGAGGCATCGGAGCACCGGAAGGCATGTTCTTCTCGTCTGAGCACCGCATCTGCGACACCCTTCTTGCTCCTAACACCGCCCTGCATTATACAAACCTTCCCCCCTGCTTAATGATGGACACAGCTGTGTAGCCGAACGCGCCGTCATTTCCGGGCTCAGTGAAGTGACGGCGCGTGCACACTACAGAGAAATGGCTTGCAGAGTTCAACGGGTCAATTCGCAGGAGCTGGATTTCAGCGCTAGACCCTCCGGTCTAGCGCTGTCCATCATTAAGCGGGGGGAGGGTTTATATCATGCAGGGCGGTGTTAGGAGCAAGAAGGGCGTCGCAGATGCGGTGCTTAGAAGAGAAGAACACGCCTCCTGGTGCTCCGATGCCTCATTAGCATATTTTTAAAAGTGCATTTTCCAGGCTAATGGCTGATTCCTTCAGGGAAATAAAGGTATGTTTGGGGAAAGGATTAATAGCCCTATGTGCCTATATGTCAGGACCGGCAGTCATTGCACCCGTTCTGCTGGTCCTGTCTCTGACTCTGGTGGCGATGTGGTTGCTTGTGGCCAGGCTTCTTCCGCTATTTCGCCAGGCTCCTCCTCCAGCCGACGGTCTCTGGCTGTGGATGCGCGTCCCAGGCAGGGGACGCGCGCTATGATCATAAGTGCCAGGGACGTGGCTGGTGTGCACACTCGCTCGCGGCCTGTTTCTGGTCGCCGGAAAACGCGAGCAATATAGTCTGTTTATTTTCTGTTCATTTGGTATCTCATGAGTTAAGTTTTGGTTCCTTGCTTTCTCCTCCCAGTTAGCTGGTTGGGTGGGGTCTGCTAGGTATTTAAGGTCCTCAAATGTTTACCTTGCTGCCAGTGTTTGGAGTTTCCCTGCTACTACCTGGTTTGTCATTTGTGCTCTGCAGTTTGGATTCTAGTTGTTCTTTGACCCTTGGCGTGTTTTTTGACTACTCTTTGCTTGCTGATTTTGTTCCTGACGTACTCTCCTGGTTTTGACGCAGCTTTCTGACTACCCATTTGGTTGTTTGTCTGTCTTGTTTGTTTTCCCTTCCCCTGCACTTTTACTAGTGTATTTCGAGTCATCTGGTTGTCGACTCAGGGGTTAGCCTGAGTAGGCAATAGGCAGGGAAAGGGGTTGGGATTAAGCTTAGGGATCACTTTCCCCTTGTCTGTGTATCCCAGCTCTGACACTATATATCTAATGCTATATGTTGAAAACTAGTGACAGAGCCTCTTTAATGCCTCTTTCACACGAACGTTGTGTTTTGCGGTCCGCAAATTGCGGATCTGCAAAAAAACGGATGCTGTCCGTATGGCATCCGTTTTTTTTGCAGATCCATTGTAACAATGCCTATCCTTGTCCGCAAAGCGGACAAGAATAGGACATGTTCTATTTTTTTTTGCGGGCTACGGAACGGACATACGGATGCGGACAGCACACAGTGTGCTGTCAGTATTTTCTGCGGACCCATAGAAATGAAAAAATGCAGATCGGAGCCTGCAAAAAATAATGTCGTGTGAAAGAGGCCTAAAAGTGTTCTCCAGGTCAAGCCTTAAAAAATCAATTCAAAATGCAAGAGGTTCTTACAGTACTTACTGTTTCCAAGTTGTGTTGACTCCCCTCTCTCTCTCTCTGTGTATGTTCACTGACCTGCCTTTCCGGAAATGTGATCCTGTCTTCCGGTCCTATGTAATGTACAGGCATCATCAATGACATTCATAATCTGCAGACAGGAAGCCTTCTTGGAGATGCACAACTTCACGTGTGGCCGGTGCTGGGGCAAACGGAGCCCTTGTAGTGAAAGAATTCAGTGCTCAGCATGGTGAATTTGCTCACAAAAAAATGTATTTGGGGTATAAATCAGGAATAATAGTGGCGACATATTAGAGATGAGTGAATCTTCCAAGATTTTCTTCAGCGAATATTCGCCGAATTTTTAAAAAGATTCACCTCGGATAAGATTAGTTTCGGTTCAAGTTGCGTTAAAAAAAAATTGTGTTCTACGAACATTCCCGCGAATGAGTGTACAAAGTGCGTAGGAAGCTTTAGTTTATTATTCTCTAGGCCCACAAAAATAACGAACATACAGTAAAAGTACTCTACTTAAGTGAATACCTACGCATTAGCGTACAAATTATTAGATGCGTAGCATTAGCGTTCAAATTATATTATGCGTAAGTAGCGTTAGCATACAAAGATTTAAGAAGAATCTTCTGAAGCGAATCTGAAAAGATTCAGATTCGCTTCAGTGTAGAAAAAAACAAACATTCGTATCGAATCTACAAAGCAGCGAATGGATTCGCTCATCTCTACAACATATGCATTGGTGGGATAAAACGCATTCTTTCACTAAAGTGCCCACAAAAAAGAATGAACGTGTCACACAAAAGAACCTTACAGGGATATGGGCTATCACAAGTCTTCTGCAAAGGAAGGAGGGCCTCAACCTATTCCCTAAATCTCAGAAGTCACAATACTTACCTGTGGTCTGGCATCACCCAAGACTGCAGCCTAAGTATTTCCCAGAGCTCAAAAGTCAAGTTTGACTCAAAGTTGGTGCCACGTTGCAAAAAAAAAAAAATAAAACACCCAGAAGGCCTGAAGCAAGCTTAGATGTGTATTCAAATAATGTGACATAAGTGCTATGTAAGGGCTGTTTCACACAAGCGAGTCCATTGCTGGAATCACGCTCAATGTGTGAGCATGTTCTCTATTCTGAACTTGCAGGAGCACACGTCCTCTACAGGTAGCGGTTATGCCAGCCTGCATACACCCTGATCCAAACCAATATATGTACAATGCAACTGATCTATATGAATGTTACCTTGTATAAGAGCAGATATGTGCTAAAAGCAGAAATTGTGGTATAAAAACAACCACAAATTAAAATGTCAAATCCTACATCATGCCAGCGTTAATGCTCCGGTTGTCCCCATTGATCTTTGTTGTCTTTCCTGCAGCGATAAACTGTCATACCTCCATGTGACCATTGCAGCCAATCACTGACCTCAGTGAGCTTGTGCCATGCATGCTGGCATCAACACTAAGGGCATGGATTGGCTGCAGTAGTCATGTGGGTGCATAGGACATCATCTCTACAGGAAAATAAACAAAGGCCTAGGGACCACCAGAGCATTGGTGTTGGAGTCCTGGAGGATTTAATTGGGGAGTAAGAGCTTTATTGACACAACCATGTCCAATTATCCGTCAACAAAAAAAATTTATTTGTCAAAACTGGATAGCTTCTGTACACATTCCATTCTCTTCTCACTCTCATCAATAGAAACGGCTATACTGATCTTTAACCCTTTCAGTACCGGGCCACTTTTCACCTCAAATCCCAGGCCGTTTTTTTCAAATCTGACATGTGCAGGCCCTAATTTACTAAGACTGGCATTTCATACACCAGCCTTAGGCCTCATGCACACGGCCGTTGCCTGGCCGTGCCCGTGTTGCGGCCCACAAACAGCTTGAATGGAGCATGTTCTATTTTGTTGCGGTGTGGACGGATCATGGACCCATTCAAGGGCCTTGCAAAACAGCAAGGGTTAACAGCAAACTAAACCTCAATATACATTACTCTGATTCTGCAGTTTACAGAAATACCCCATATGTGGTGGTAAACGTCTCTATGAGTTTGTGGCAGTGGTCAGAAGGAAAGGAGCGCCATACGGATTTTGGAGGCAGATTTTGCTAGAATGGTTTTTAGGCACCATTTTGTAATTCAGGAGACCCTGACGTACCCCTACAGTGGAAACCCTCAAAAAGTGACCCCATTTTGGAAACTACACCCTTCAAAGAATATATTAAGGGTGGTACTGGCCACTTTGACCCCCTAATCGTTTTACGGAATTTGGAAACACTTGGCTGTGAAAATGAAAAGTTTCATTTCTTCCAATAAAATGTTGCTTTAGCCCCAATTTTTTTCATTTTCACAAGGGGTTACAGGAGAAAAGCACCCCATAATTTGTTACCCATTTTCTGCTGAATACGGCAACACCCCATATGTGGTGGTAAACTGCTGTGGGGGCACAGAAGGAGCGCCATATGGATTTTACAACACAGATTTTGATGGATTGGTTTGCGGGAGCCATTGATTTTTATTTTTTAGAGTTATTGTCTTATGTGGGGGCTAATTTTTTGAGGGATGAGATGACGGTTTGATTGGTACCATTTTGGGGTATATACACCTTTTTGATCGTGTGGTATTACACTTTTTGTGAGGCAAGGTGAAAAAAAATGGCTGTTATGGCATAGTTTTTTTTTACATTTTTTTTACAGCATTGGCCTGGGGGGCCATCTCATGTAATATTTTTATAGAGCAGGTTGTTACGGACGCGGCAGTACCCAATATGTGTAACTTTTTTATTTTTGGAAAGTTTTACACATTAGATGCATTTTTGAACAGAATAAAATCTTTTTTTTGTGTTGCCATTTTCAGAGAGCCATATTTTTTTTATTTTTCGGGCGATTGTCTCAGGTAGGGTATCATTTTTGCGGGACAAGATGACGGTTTGATTGGTACCATTTTGGGATAAATACGCCTTTTTGATCGCCTGCTATTACACTTTTTGTAGAAGGTGACCAAAAAATGTCTGTTTTGGCACTTTTTTTTTTTTTTACTGCGTTCACCTGGATGACGTGATATTTTTATAGAGCCAGTCGATACGGACGCGGCAATACCTAATATGTTTATCTTTCTTTTTTTTACCTTTTTTTAACAATTTTTTTTTAACTTTTTTTTGGAAAATGGCTTTTTTTTAACTTGAAACTTTTATTATTATTTTTTTTTAGGAAACTTTATTTTTTAACTTTTTTTTTTTCCACTTTATTTAACTTTTGGGGGTCTGATCCCCTTTCCAATGCATTACAATACTTTTGTATTGTAATGCATTGGCTATAAGTGTATTACTCAATGCAATACACTTAGGCCCCTTTCACACGGGCGAGATTTCCGCGCGGGTGCAATGCGTGATGCGAACGCATTGCACCCGCACTGAATCCTGACCTATTCATTTTAATGGGGCTTTTCACATGAGCGTTTTTTTTCACGCATCACTTCTGCGTTGCGTGAAAAACGCAGCATGTTCTATATTCTGCGTTTTTCACGCAGCCCAGGCTCCATAGAAATGAATGGTGGTGAGTTAAAAACGCAACGCAACGCATTGCATCCGCATGCAATCCGCACGTTTTTAACGCAACGCATCCGCAACGCATCCTGAGCAAATCCGCGACGCTCGTGTGAAAGAGGCCTTACAGCCTGCTTCCTGTGCGATCCAGGGGGCTGGATCGCACAGGCACGCAGGGATAGCAGCCACGATGCCTAAGGAAGACATCGGGCTGCTATCCGAGCCATCGGGTCCCTGTCACAGCAGCGCGGGTACCCGATGGCCCCCCGCTCGCCATCCTGAATCCCTTAACTCCCGCACACCACATGTGCCGTGGTCAGCGCAGAACTCGGCACATGAAGGGTTAACGCACCGGCATCGGTGTTTTCATCTATGCTGGCGCATTCAGCAGGGGTCCGGCACCTGGGCACAGCCGGATCCCCGCCACTGATCGGGCGGGCGCAGCTCCTGCGCCCGCCCGATCAGAGCGCCGTACATGTACGGTGCTGGGACATGCGGCAGTGATGTTTACACCGTACATGTACGGCGCTGGGAGTCTAAAAGTTAAAAATGGATAGGAATAGCACCTGAGATTCTTGGATTGGGCACATCTATCTGTTATAGAAAGGGAATCTCCCGCTCCATGCCAGCGATGGGGTCTCTTCATTGTTTACCTGCTCGCCATCTACATTGCAGTGGTGAGCAGGTGTCATTACAAGCTGTCCCATTTAGACCTCTTTCACATGAGCGTCACGGATTCAGTCCGGATGCGTTCAGGGTGCGATCCGGAAAATCCGCACTCATCTGCACCAATCCGCAAGCAATCACAGTCAGTTTTGACTGCAATTGCGTACGTTCGTTCAGTTTTTTCCGCGCGGGTGCGAAGCGTTTTGATACGTTTTTCACGCACGTGATAAAAAACTGAATGTTTACAAACAACATCTCTAAGCAACCATCAGTGAATCATGCATTGCATCCGCACTTGCGTGCAGATGCAATGCGTGATTCACGCAGACCCATTCACTTCAATGGGGCCAGGGCTGTGTGAAAAACGCAGAATATAGAACATGCTGCGATTTTCACGCAACGGCGAACTAAAGCGTGAAAAACATCGCTCATGTGAAAAGCCTCATTGAAATGAATGGCTCAGGATTCAGTGCGGGTGCAATGCGTTCGCATCACGCATTGCACCCGCGCGGAAATCTCGCCCGTGTGAAAGGGGCCTTATTTCTATGGGACGGCTCGCTTCTATACACTTGAATAGGAACGAGCCGTCCCATAGAAGTGAATGAGACGGCTTTTAGTAACTACACCTGCACATTGCTGCTTTTGCGATGGCAAGCAGGTAAACAATGAAGAGAAGGCATCGCTGGCACGGCACGCGCCTTCTCTTCAACCAGCTGATCGACGGGGGTGTCGGATCCCCATTAATCTGATATGGATGACCTATCCAGAGGATAGGTCATCAATAAAAATAATTTGGACAACCCCTTTAAGGGTCTGATGTATTATAGGCTGTTTGTAAAAGAAAGTGGTGCATGTTACATTTTCTACAACTTTTCGATGCCAAAAGTCGCTTCCCTTTCCCTTTTTTATACCACGGGCATTGCGGGGGCAGGATGGGGGTTTTAAGAGGTCAGGCCATTGCAGCCCAGCATATTTACTATCATTTATGTAAAAAAAACTGGTGGAAATTATAAATGAAAATTTGTCAGTTTCAAGTTGGTGTAGATATCACAGCCAGAGTTTAAAATTGGTGATGCACCAAAAGTATTAAGGGGCGTGTGTCTCTCAATAAATTTGGTGTATTCTGAGCAAGCAACCCTGATAACTTAGGCCTCATGCACACAGCCGTTGCTTGGCCATTCCATGCATTGGAGCCCGCAACTAATGGCTGCCGCGACGGATCTAGACTCTTTCAACTTGAATGGGTCCATGATCCGTCCACACCGCAACAAAATAGAACATGCTCCATTCAAGCTGTTTGTGGGCCGCAACACGGGCACGGCCAGGCAATGGCCATGTGCATGAGGCCTAAGGCTGGTGTATGAAATGCCAGTCTTAGTAAATTAGGGCCTGGGGCCTAGTTGTCGTTATAGTCCTAACTATAGGAGGACCAATTCCAGTCATTAGATAAATGATTTTTTTTTTTATGAGAAAGATCTAGAAGTATTTTGGTCCAGATTTACTAAGATGAGATTTTGTATGCCAGTCTTAGTAATCAGGTTCACTTGTTCTAGATGGACCAAATTTATTAAGACCATTACCTTGCAATAATTGTGGTGCATTTCTGACTCTAAAATCTACAAATCTGAAATCTACACTAGCTGGAAGCTGGCATAGATTTCAGCTATATCATTTGACAGTTTTCTGCCGTAAAATTATAGTAAACATGCAGAGCCGCTATGGCTCCTCCTACCCCATCCTATCCTTGACTCATTTGTTTTGTTTTTTTTAATAGAAAAGTACAGGCTGCAAAAAGTCCAAAATGTGAAGTGTGTGTACTTATGTTAGACAAAAAAGGGAAATTATGCATTTATAGTTTGCACAAAAAAGTGACAACCTTGTGAGTGGAATTAAATGCTTCATAGGAGAGAAATGTCTGAGCAGATGAAAGAAGTAGGTCATGGATTCTTTTTAATATGCAATGGAGCGGTGGCAAACCTGGAACTATAGCTCATAATATTGCCTTTAATATAAAGAATCAAAATATTAATAATAGTACTATACTATTAGGTTTCTAATACAATCTGCTTCACAGTTTCACAGTATTACACCAAAAAAAAAGCACGTCCACTAGAGGGCGTCATAATCCTTAGTATTAACTATAGTTTCACAACTGTTGAAATGTTTCTGTACAGTACATACAAATATTAACCCTATACAACCCAAGATCTTGACAAAATATTTTATTGTCTTGGTACTCTGCCGAGCTGTTTTGCAGGATACTAGCCAGTTCTGTAGAATTATACTTTAGAAGACATTTTTATTTTTTCTGACTTCTTTCTGTACAGTAAACTGTGGCACTTGATGGCTTCCAAGGTTAGAAACCTTTACAATGAGTATAAATGGAACATACAATGTTAAAACTATCCCTTGAGGTTAACCCCTATAAAGGCATGCTGAGGAGGAGGGGGTGTGTGTCACATAATTTCATTGTGGATTCTGTGCCAAAATCTGCATCAAATCGGACGACAATGCGTATCCCATACACAACCCCACTCGAATGTAGTGGAGAATTTCCTTACAGATTTCTGCAGCTGTCAATGATTAGCTCCACTGTATGACAAAAGGCCTAATCCTCATGTGGATCTGCAAACCGCAGCACATCCATGGCCTCCGAGGATCCTGTAGTAAAATATGTTGCAGAACTACAATATGCAAATCCAACACATTTGACCATAGCCATTAAAAGGGGTCAATCCAAACTAGTATTAGACATTGCCTATGCATTTGAATAGCTATATTACAACTTCTCCTGCTCTCTGACAGATGGAGAAGCTGAACCCACATCTAGATAGAGAGACAGCCAGACCGACAGACAGACTGTGTCTCAAGAAGAGGCGGAACTCCACGTGAGTGCCACTTCCTGTTCATTACACTGTCCATTGTCTCGGAAGTGCAATGTAATGACGAGTACTCGCTCTATTCACTTGAATGGAACGAGTACTTGTAATTACACTACGCCACCGCTCCACAGGAGACAACCTGTAGTGTAATGAAGAGGAAGTAGCACGTGCATGGAGCGTCGCCTTCTCTTCTCAAAATAGGTCATCAATATCTGACCGGCAGGTGTCCGACACCTGGCACCCCCTCCGATCAGATATTGATGACCTATCCTGAGGATAGATAATCAATCTAAAACCCCTGCATAACCCTTTTAATGCTCAGGGCCCAACATCAATGTAGATGATGGCATTAGACTTCTAGAGTTCATTTTGAAGTCTAAGGGTCCATTTACACGTCCGCAACTGCTTTGCGGTCTGCAAATTGCAGATCTGCAAAACACAGGCATCGGCCATGTGCATTCCGCATTTTGCGGACCGCAGATGGCCTGCACTATGGTAGAAATGCCTATTCTAAAAAATTCTTGCGACCAATAACTACCCCATGTCAATGTGCCAAATGCTCGTTTACCAGGTGATCACATCTATCATGCAACCATAATAAAAACCATTTGTCATCAGGTCATGTGAAAGGCTCTTTAGATGAGCAGTGATTGACTTGCATCGTCGAATGCTCATTATTGCCCAGGTATCAGTGCAGGTAGTAGGGCCCTAACTTACATGTGAGGACATCTAAATACATGATAGAGATGATAGAGCCTCTTTCTTCTGATTTCAACCTAGAGTGCAACTGAGGGCATAGAAAAGCCCTACTGCGAGCTCATGAGGGCATACAAGTTTTTACATTCGTTACAGAGGAAACCTTTACTCCTGAACCCTGATCGTCTCAGAGTGCACATGACTGCACATTTCATCCGCTGGCTGCCGGTAGTAGGTGAGGAGTTCAGTCCAGTTCAGCTTTGTGCACAGCTTCATATAGAAAAACGCAGCCTCATGTTTATCCGATGGCTTTGTGATGTGGCTCTGAGACATTCCTGAATCACTAACGGCTTTGAATTGCTTGTAAAATTGAATGCAGCTTTGACATTCGAACATTGTTACTATTTTAAGCAGAAATTATAAGTGAAGTTGTTATTCTTGCTTTGTCCCTGCACAGGAAACATCAAAGACATCTTAAAATATCCCTAGGTTTTGGATTAAGATAAATCAGTATAATTTTAAGCTAACAACAAAGTTCAGTGCAGGGGAAGCAAAGATCCAATTACTTTGGTAGCAGTGGAAACACTTAGTGGCTCCTTGTTTAATGTGTCAAGAGCAGACGCGGTTAAATGATGCAATGTGCAGTTTTCTAGTGCCAAGATGTAAGTACAGTATATATAAAAGTGGTAAGGGGAGTAAACAACTATTACAGTATGCTAAAGTTTCTGGACACAAAAGGTTTTAAGCCTAGATGTGGGAATGAATTACTAATAAAGCACCCATAACCGGCTATCAACCCAAACTGCATACCAGGCTGCCAATTTTACATGAAGACCGTATTATGATGGTATAAGTCTCTACCAGCATTGCTTCTAAAGGTGACTAATCCATACACTTTTGATGAATGTTGGCCAAGCCCACCATTTTCAACAGGACAGGTCAACCTTCTAATATGTATGGTGGTGTCCCAACTCTCCCCCAATGGCAGAAGTAGGGAGAATGAAGTATCAGGCATTTGGACAAGCCAAGTATGCATGTGTATTGTTTATGATTGTTTTAATTTGCCCCCCAGTCAGCTGTATCAGTCGAGAATCCATACTCACCTGCTCCTGCCACTCCGTTCCTGTTCCGACTCCCTAGAGTGACATGGAGCAGGTGAGTATGGATTTCTCCACAGGTACAGAAGGCTAGTGGGCAAATAAAAAAAAAAAAAAGCTGAAAAAATAAGACATCACATGTCACAGGTTTTCATCCATTTGATTATGAAAAGTTCTGCAACTCTTTGCGCCTTTCTAGATATCTGCTTGCCGTCATTGGATGAGGAACCTCATTATGCCTTTCTAGATATCTGCCTGCAGTTACTGGATGAAGAACCTCATTGTTTACTTGTGGAACTAAAGACCTCTTTACAATGGCCAATGTTCAGTGCAGTTATCGGAAAGGAGTGTTCCAAGGAACAGGCAATTATTGGGAGGGAGTGGATCATTCCCAATAATTGCTTGCTGTGTCCTCCTTTAGATCTGGCCCTGAAAGTAAATATTGAAGCATCCCAAGGTGTATTTGCTGCAACTATCCAGATATATACATTAGTAGTGTTGAGCGAAGCAAAGCATTCAAAGCGGCATTCTGCCTGAAGTTTAGGAAAACTTTGATTTGCAACTAATCTGAATTTCCTCTCGCTTCATGGTAATGAATCAGGTTTTCCTAAAATAGCGGCCGCACGTGTTACAAAGTGAAACTAAGTGTAGAGGATACAAGTCCAGGATCGTGAGATCACCCATAATTCTGTGCAGCCAGCCAATCAGCCATCCACTGTGAAGTCACAGCCCTATAAAACCCTCATCCTGCACTGTCTCCACTATTGTCCTGTGAGCTGAGCATAGGGAGAGACGTGGCAAGCGCTCATGCCCTAGGGACAGTGTTGCTGAAAACAATTAATAGAAGAATATTGGAGAGGGAGAGTACAGCGAGAGTGCAAGGAGCGTGCAGGGAGATTTATACTGCGTTAGTTTTATATATTTATTCCTACATTTAAATAATTCGTAAATCAGCCATAAACCAACATATGTAATTCAATGCCAATAAGATAGAAGTCTTTATTATTCCAGTGCCAGCGTACTAACCAATGCTATCCAGTCTGCACCCCTTAGGGGGGCCAGGTCTTAATGATGACCCTCCTCATCTTTTGCTGGCTTTACTTCTTCCAAATCATCCTTCAAAGTCTCCATGTCCTAGAAAATTCAGCAAAATTCAGAGAGAGTAGTAGCTGGCTGTTCCTGATGACATATTCTCATCCATATTAGATGATGTGGAAAAGGAGGAAAAGCAGATGGCAGAAGAAGGGCTCCCACCTGTAGGGCAGGAGAGCGCTGGGGTTGGAGAAATGGGTACAGCCCCTGTTTAATGGTGCATTAAAAGTGCCACGTGGCCATTAACATAAAAGGCAGCTGCTGACTAATTGGCTATGCAGTTCTTCACAGCAGCACTGTCGCAACCCGCCCACAGCACGACCACTCCGTGTGGCCATACCGTAAGGCTGAGTGGCCTGGATATACCTGATTTATAGCAATTCAAAATCAAATTTGTTGTGGAACCTCGGCAAAGTAACCGAATAGAGTTTTTCAAAACTTGACTCATCTCTACACATAAGGCAAAAGTCAGCCAAACCTGACATTTTTTATGGGACCAGCCAACAAGCTTATATTTATGGGGGCCTCCAACTGCTTACCAACTTAATATAGGCCTGTTGGTGAGTGAAAGTAAATTATTTGTTCACTTTTTCGCTTGCATTCTACTGTTCCTAAAGTTTGCGTGCTGTGTAGGGCATTTAACTCAAAGCTTCTCTGTGCCATTATTGGAATGCATTTGCTCATAAAATAAGTAATTCAAATGGAAACCTATTAATAAATTACATATGCAATTCTGTTGAACTACAGCAAACATTAGTACAGTATACAATGCCTTTAGTTTCATATTTGGGATGAATCAGTTACATATACAGTTTCTAGCTCTCCAATATTGTAATATTTGCTTGTTTTGATACCTAATAAAGTTTCTAAGTACTTTTGATTTCAGTTTCAGCTAGCATGATGAATACAAGATGAAGTTCTGAAAATGAATAATTAAAAATGGAAGGTTAAAAGTCACCCTTCATATTGTCTTTGCAATACTAATATTCACTAGGGGGAGATTTATCAGAACTGGTGTAAAGGAAAACTGGCTTAGTTACAACCAATCAGATTTCACCTTTAATTTTTCAAAGTAGCTCTCAAAAATGAAAAGTGAAACCAGAATCCCAATATTTTGTACAGACAATTAATGGAATGTGTCCATATTTAGTGTCACAGTATCCTCTCATGCTCTGGTGGGTTTATATTCTGACCTAGGAAACAGTGGTGTACATAGAGAAGTAAGGGCCCCATAGCAAGGATCAAACCAGGCCCCCACACAAGACAGAAGGGTTTCTGCCTAAACCCTTTTCAATGACCCTTGGGCCATTTCTCCACTGCTTCATTTGCCAAAAGTTGTTCCTTTAGAGGGTAGAGTCCTGACCAAGTTTTCACCCCCAGTAGAAGAGGAGATGATCCCAACTGTGCCCCCTCTTGCCCTGGGCCCCATAGCAGTCGCATGGTCTGCCGCTATGGTAGTTACGCCCCTGCTAGGAAAGGTCCAGCAGAAGACAATACCGCAAAAATTCAATTTGGAGTTTACCACTTGCCACTAGAGTCTATTTCTTATGGCATGATTCACAGATAACCTACAGTCATGGCCAAAAGTTTTGAGAATGATACAAATATTAATTTTTACAAAGTCTACTGCTTCAGTTTTTATAATGGCAATTTGCATATACTCCAGAATGTTATAAAGAGTGATCAGCTTAACAGCAATTACTTGCAAAGTCAATATTTGACTAGAAAATGAACTTTATCCCCCAAAACACATTTCAACATCATTGTAGCCCTGCCTTAAAAGGACCAGCTAACATCGTTTCAGTGATTGTTCCATTAACACAGGTGTGGGTGTTGATGAGGACAGGGCTGGAGATCAATCTGTCATGATTAAGTAAGAATGACACTACTGGACACTTTAAAAGGAAGCTGGTGCTTGGCATCATTGTTTCTCTTCTGTTGACCATGGTTATCTCTAAAGAAACACATGCAGTCATCATTGCACTGCACAAAAATGGCCTAACAGGGAAGAGTATCGCAGCTAGAAAGATTGCACCTCAGTCAACAATCTATCGCATCATCAAGAACTTCAAGGAGAGAGGTTCCATTGTTGCCAAAAAGGCTCCAGGGCGCCCAAGAAAGACCAGCAAGCGCCAGGACCATCTCTTAAAAGTGTTTCAGCTGCGGGATCGGGCTACCAGCAGTGCAGAGCTTGCTCAGGAATGGCAGCAGGCAGGTGTGAGTGCATCTGCACGCACTGTGAGGCGGAGACTCTTGGAGCAAGGCCTGGTCTCAAGGAGGGCAGCAAAGAAGCCACTTCTCTCCAGAAAAAACATCAGGGACAGACTGATATTCTGCAAAAGGTACAGGGAGTGGACTGCTGAGGACTGGGGTAAAGTCATTTTCTCTGATGAATCCCCTTTTCGATTGTTTGGGACATCTGGAAAACAGCTTATTTGGAGAAGACGAGGTGAGCGCTACCACCAGTCTTGTCTCATACCAACTGTAAAGCATCCTGAAACCATTCATGTGTGGGGTTGCTTCTCAGCCAAGGGAATCGGCTCTCTCACAGTCTTGCCTAAAAACACAGCCATGAATAAAGAATGGTACCAGAATGTCTTCCGAGAGCAACTTCTCCCAACCGTCCAAGAGCAGTTTGGCGATCAACAATGCCTTTTCCAGCATGATGGAGCACCTTGCCATAAAGCAAAGGTGATAACTAAATGGCTCAGGGAACAAAACATAGAGATTTTGGGTCCATGGCCTGGAAACGCCCCAGATCTTAATCCTATTGAGAACTTGTGGTCAATCATCAAGAGAAGGGTGGACAAACAAAAACCTACAAATTCTGACAAAATGCAAGCATTGATTGTGCAAGAATGGACTGCTATCAGTCAGGATTTGGTCCAGAAGTTGATTGAGAGCATGCCAGGGAGAATTGCAGAGGTCCTGAAGAAGAAGGGTCAACGCTACAAATATTGACTTGCTGCATTAACTCATTCTAACTGTCAATATAAGCTTTTGTTACTCATAATATGATTGCAATTATATTTCTGTATGTGATAAAAACATCTGACAAACACACATAAAAACCAGAGGGCAGCAGATCATGTGAAAATATAATATTTGTGTCATTCTCAAAACTTTTGGCCATGACTGTAGAACGCATTAATGATGTGACCTTTGATCATAATAGTTTGACACTTTTTTTGTACAGAACGATGGAGAATCCTCAGTCCGACACTGTCTGTATTGGATATATATAGCATAGTACACAAGATCAAAGAGATCAAATAAATATATCTAAATGTTTGCATTGAATGTGCTATAAGAGGACCCTTCAGTAGAAAAACAAAGAAAAAGATGTCAAAGATGTTGTGTCTTTATTCAAGTGCCTCTGGATCAAACACTCTGAGCCCTATATGCATGATCGTCTTTGTATTTGATCTGTGCTGAGTGAGGGATTTACATACATTTGTACCTGTCCAACTCTCATATATCCAGCCACTCGTCAGGTGACATTCCTTCTTGGCTTCTGTTTCATCTTTCCTACATCAAAGCTAGAACAATATGGGAGGTTGTGACTATTGTAGAAAAAGAATGGAAATGGGGCATCAGCCTTTTTTTGCATGCATTCTCCTGTGATACCAAACTTAAAAAGACATTTGTTCACAGCAGCTTGAATGATATAAAATATCAGACGGCTTTATATAGAAAGTGATACATCCTACAGTATAATGGAACGGTTGTAGGCATTCTTTTATGTGTGATGATGACATTCTGCTATAATGTGTCTGCTGTGAAAGATTAATGTAGAATGAAAAAGGCAATGAATTGCAGGACATCTGATCCCACTTGATGTTGAACCATGGCAGCTAAATGACTAATCATGAGATCAATGCGCAGAACATCACACTGAATATGCAATAAATCCAACTCACCATAAAAGGATAAATGGATGGCTCCAATTTCAGTGATGCTTTCCTTAGATAGTAATGTGGGGATGAAGCCAGGTTTTCTATTAACTGGGGCGAAGATCCAGTTTAATGCCCTTCCCCCACAAACTAATAAATAAGAATCCTTGTGTGCTGATATGTCTACACGGATTTGCCCTTCAGTGGCTCTACTCTGCCCCCAGCACTGCTGACGGTGCTTGGTCCTCATGTTTTCCACCACCGTGAAAAGTGAGTCCCTTTGAATATGTATCCAAATGCCTATTATTATAACTTCCCTATTAATTTTGTTATTGGTGCCAGTTGTGCCCCTCCTCTACAGTCAGCACCCACTAGAACCCCATTCAATGATGGCCTTGATTAATTTGAATATTTTTGAAACTTCTAGCCATTTGTACAATGATAACCTGTTTTAGGTTTTTGTTGTTTTTTTTTGTCTTTTTTTTGCTTTGCACTTCAGCCAATTTTTACAGACCAAAAAATTGGATTTTGATATATATGCAAGCAGACTTGCATCTCCTGATGGACTGATATGAGTAATGGTAATTGGTACTTCTGCAAACAAGGTGATGGTTAATATTACTTAGGACCCATTTACACAGGGTGACGCACAAGGCAATGTTCAGGAACTAATCTGTTTCAGATCATTGCTGATTGTTCAGCTAGATTTACATTCAGAAATGATCACATCGGAATGGGGATGAACAATCGCTACTGTAGGGCAATCTGTTAATCATGGGTTACTGTCCAATGTTAGTGTTAATGCATGTTTTCTAGTTGATGTTTGTTATCCAAGGGCTGAAATGGCAACACCGTTTAGCTTTTGTGCCCTACTCAGAAGAAGGAAGGCTGGACCTGCCCCTTCTGATGGAAAAGATGGGGAGTGTAGCTCAAGATGCAGAGAGGAAGGAGATGCATGTTGCCTGTGCAGTGTAAGGAACTTTTATCCTTGGATGCCAACCAACTACCACCATTCTCTGAGAAAAAAGAAGTACAGAACTTATAGATTCTGTGGGACCAAAGTGCAAATTGGTGTAAAGGGTACTTCACCTCAGGTGTCTTCCATGCTTTTATCATCAATTAGCTAACCATTGGAGAATCTACACCCCACTGTGGCAATTGTATTACATATTGTGAATGTGCACCCTTCTGGTTGATCTGGAAAGTGGTCTGGATCTAATGGATAGAAATTCAGAGTCAGCAATCTCACTGCCGATTATACCATGTTTAGCTTTGGAAGTATTGCGTATGTATCCTGGGATGACTGAATACTGTCATTGTCTGTGTTATGAACCGCCTAAACCCAGTAAAAGGACTGTTTGATGTTTAACAGAACAGACCTCATTATTACCCTGCATCCATCACTTTCACTGCCCCACCATTGCATGACCTACATCACGAGGGAACCCTGCCATGCACCTTTAAACCTCACAACATCAAGGGCACCCCACCTAACACCAGACAGGAGCCCCGCAACTCAGGGAGTGCCTCAAAGGAAGAAAGGGTGCACCTTTCATTAATTGCTGCACATCTCCAGGGAGCGCCTGAGTGAAGACAGCCAATGTGAACCACTACTACTGTTATCAGTGCCACTACCACTCCTATCCTTCTCACTCTCCCCTGCGGTCTGCCTTCTGCACTACTACAATCATTCATCTCCAAGCAGATTCATTGTTTGCCGGCAGCACATCACTGTTAACACAGGGCAGTGTGCTGCCAATAAACAATGACTGTATGTGCCATATTACAGGGTCACCCGACAAACAAGCGCTTTACTTTTGGCATTTGTTGGGTGATCGTTGGTATATTTACAAGGGGGGTGTAAAAGGGCCTTTACTATATGTATTTGTGAGGAGGTTGTTGTTCTTAGAGGAGTGCTGCAGCCTTCTCAAATAGCTGGGCTATTGATCTGACATTGATGACTTATCCCAAGAATAGGTAATCAATATTAAACACCCAGAAAATCCTTTTAAATGCTCAAAGGTAACAACTAGAGATGAGCGAGCATGCTAGTCCGAGCTAGGTGCTCGTTCGAGTATTAGGGTACTCGTAAGTGCTCGCTGCTCGGACGAGTATCTTGCCATGCTCGAGGAAATGGCAACTTCCGCATTGTGCATTTTTGGCGCCTATAAACTCTGCCAATCACAAGCCAGGAGACTGCGGTACACCCAGCATCACGTGGGGCCCTTACATGTCGATAGCAGGGGTTGGCTGGCCTGATCAGGTGACCCTGGAATATACTAGTGACTGCCCGCGGTGCTCGGCTCAGATGCTGTCTGGATGTCGTTAGGGATAGAGCTGCTGCGTTTCAGGGAGAGTGTTAGGGCCTGCATTTAGTTCTTTGTTAGGCAGGAGTAATCTCAAAAGAACCCAACAGCCCTTCTAAGGGCTACAAGACATTTTTTTTGGTCTCCTGGCTGGGCTGGCTGGCTGGCACTAGTAGTGCAGCTATCGCCATATATAACCCTTTTTTTTATTGAAATATCTTAGTGATACAAATCCATTTCATACAGCAGTGTGGAACCATTCTGTGTGTCACAATTCAGCTGTCCACTCACTACAATCTGTATTTTCACTGATACAGCTAGATTCCAAAAATCTCTGTGCGACATTTGTCTGGGTTGCAGTCAAAATAGCCACCGTCAGCAGGGGCTGAGTTTGCTGTCTGATAGTTTCTGCACGTAGCGTTCCAAAAAAACAAAATATAAAAAAATATATATAAAAAAATATATATATATAAAAAATAGTTTTTTGTTGTTTTATCTCAGTGATACAAATCCATTTCACACAGCTGCGTGGAACCATTCTGTGTGTCACAGTTCAGCTGTCCACTCAACACAATCCGTATTTTCTGTCCAGGTGACACATTCTGTACGTCACTTAATTAAAAAAGGTCTTTTGGTTTCACTTATACAGCTAGATTCCAAAAATCTCTGTGCGGCATTTGTCTGGGTTGCAGTAAAAATAGCCAAGGTCAGCAGGGGCTGAGTTTGCTGTCTGATAGTTTCTGCACGTCACGTTCCAAAAAAAAAAAATATAAAAAAAAATATATAAAAAAATAGTTTTTTTGTTGTTTTATCTCAGTGATACAAATGCATTTCATACAGCTGTGTGGAACCATTCTGTGTGTCACAGTTCAGCTGTCCACTCAACACAATCCATATTTTCTGTCCAAGTGACACATTCTGTACGTCACTTAATTAAAAAAGGTCTTTTGCTCTCACTTATACAGCTACATTAGAAAAATCTCTGTGCGACATTTGTCTGGGTTGCAACTAAGCAGACCAAGTCTGCCTAATCTAATAGTTTCCGTGTAATTGCTCCATACTGCACAGTATGTAATAACATATGTAATTTTGATCTAACTTATCCACCTATATATTTACTTGTTCAGACTGAACAAGTTTGTGGGTTTCAGTACAGCAGGCCCATTTATTTTATTTTTTTTATATAATACACTTATATACAGAAAATGTTGAACCCCAGGGCTAAGGGTCTAGGACGAGGGCGTGGGCGTGGGCATGGGCATTCAATTACTGCAGGGGGCATAGGCCTTGGTCCTGGGCAGGGTGAGACAGTACCTGCTGATGAGGGAGCAGGGGAACGCCGCAGAGCTACACTCCCTAGCTTCATGTCTCAACTTACAGGGACACGTGGTAGAGGACTGTTGAAACCACAACAGTGCGAACAGCTGATGTCGTGGATTGCGGACAATGCTTCAAGTAATTTGTCCACCAGTCAGTCTTCCACACAGTCCACCCACGTTACCCAAGGGAGCACTCCTCTGGCTCCTCTACCTCAACCTCCTTCCCCCCAGTCTGCCCCCTCCCAGAAAAATTTGGAATGCGATCCGGCATACTCTCAGGAACTGTTTTCTGGACTTCAGGAACTGTTTTCTTCCCAGAGTCACAAACCACTTCTCAGGTTGCTGCTGACCTCGTTCCCGATGCCCAAGTTTTCCAACTGTCGCAGTCTGTGGGTGATGATGATGATGATGACAATATTGACTTAGTGGAAGAAGTTTGTAAAGAGGTGTCGGACGATGAGGAGACACGGTTGTCAGACAGTGGTGAAGTTGTTGTCAGGGCAGGAAGTCCGAGGAGGGAGCAGACTGAGGAATTGGAGGATGACGAGGTGACTGACCCAAGCTGGGTTGATAAGCCGAGTGAAGACAGTGCTTCTGAGGCGGAGGCGAGTGCTGCACCAGAACAGGTTGTAAGAGGCAGTGGTGTGGCCAGAGGGAGAAGCAGGGCCAGAGCTGGTGCATCAGCAGCAACTGTTTCACGTAGTGAAGCTCCCGTGGCGAGGCCTAGATGTTCGCAAGTCTGGAGGTTCTTTAAAGAAAGTGAGGATGACCGACGGACTGTGGTGTGCAACCTGTGCCACACCAGGATCAGCAGGGGTGCCACCACTACTAGCCTAACCACCACCAGCATGCGCAGGCATATGAGTGCTAAACACCCCACTCAATGGAACCAAGGCCGTTCACCACCTCCTGCGGGTCACACCACTGCTCCTTCCCCTGTGTCACTCGCTGCCTCTGCTAGTCAACCCCCTGCCCAGGACCCCGGCACGAGCGCCTCACGCCGGAAAACCACACCTTCGCCTCCACGATCCTCCACAGTGTCCACCAATGTGTCCCAGCGCAGCGTTCAGCTGTCTTTACAGCAGACGCTGGAGCGCAAGAGGAAATACAGTTCCACCCACCCACATGCCCAAGCCCTCAACGTCCACATCTCCAAATTGCTGAGCCTGGAGATGCTGCCCTATAGGCTGGTAGAGACCGAGGCCTTTCGCAATCTCATGGCGGTGGCTGCCCCTCGGTATTCGGTCTCCAGCCGCCACTATTTTTCCCGATGTGCCGTCCCAGCCCTACACCAGCACGTGTCACAGAACATCATCCGTGCCCTGACCAACGCTGTTTCTGAGAAGGTCCACCTAACCACGGACACGTGGACAAGTGCTGCCGGGCAGGGACACTATATCTCACTGATGGCACATTGGGTTAACTTGGTGGAGGCTGGGACCGAGACTGACCCTGGGGCCGCTCATGTACTGCCCACACCGAGGATTGCGGGGCCTACCTTGGTCACGGTCTCTCAGACGTACTATGCCTCCTCCTCCGACCCCTCCTCCGGGAGGTCCACCTACAGGCCCTCTCTCCAAACAATTTTACCGGAGGTCCACCTACAGGCCCTCTCTCTAAACAATTTTTCCGGAGGTCCACCTACAGGCCCTCTCTCCAAACAATTTTTCCGGAGGTCCACCTACAGGCCCTCTCTCCAAACAATTTTTCCGGAGGTCCACCTACAGGCCCTCTCTCCAAACAATTTACGTCTTTTTCCTCTCTTTCGCTCTATTTTTCCGGATAGGTGCCATATACGGTATTAAACTGAGAAGAATACATACCACACTTGATCGAGCTCATAGTTGACAACTGTACCGGTTGATGCTAAATTTTTAAGTTGGGGTCCTGCTTCGTCATTCGAACTCCATCCGGCTGTTGTCACCACCACACACGCTAGCCAAGGGGGCACTCCTCTGGCTCTTCCAGCTCAACCTCCTTCCCCCCACCTACAGGCCCTCTCTCCAAACAATTTACGTCTTTTTCCTCTCTCTCCAAACTATTTTTCCGGATAGGTGCCATATACGGTATTAAACTGAGAAGAATACATAGAACACATACCACACTTGATCAAGCTCATAGTTGACAGCTGTACCGGTTGATGCTAAATTTTTAAGTTGGGGTCCTGCATCGTCATTCGAACTCCATCCGGCTGTTGTCACCACCACACACGCTAGCCAAGGGGGCACTCCTCTGGCTCTTCCAGCTCAACCTCCTCCAAACAATTTACCCGGGTAGGGGACGTATTAGATAATGTACAGATTTTTTTTTGGTTCTTCTTTTAATTGCCTAGTGCAACAGACGGGAATCGAACCCGGGTCAACTGCTTGGGAAGCAGCTATGCTCAACACTTTACCACCAACAGCCACAGCAACTGATAAGAACAGATACTAATCTTGATGTAAGCCAACATTTCGACAATCGATAACGCCGTCGAGCCCGGCGTTCGGCCACCCTGAACATTTCACATACTCTGACCGAGTCTGACCCTGGGGCCGCTCATGTACTGCCCACTTGGAGGATTGCGGGGCCTGCCTCGTTCACGGTTTTTCAGAATTACTATACCACTTTCTCCAACCCCTCCTCCTCCACCTTCGAATTACCATCCATGCTTCACCTCCTGCTACCTCAGTCTAACTCGGTCACTTGTTGGTGTCACCGCCATGCTGTGTCAGGCTTATGCCTGCATCGTGTGGCTGGGGATAGGAGAGCAGTGCCAGCATGGGCATGGGTGATGGACCTTCGTTGCACCTAGTTGGGTGCTTCCCTATATATTCCCACCATGCCAGCCATGGGTTGTACATTAACTAATAACAGGGAAAACAAAAAAAATATTTTACAGGAGGGTCAACCGCAGACACTCCAAAACAATTTTACATGAGGGAGTGTCTCCCCGTCTGCCATCGTGTTCGGTCAGGCTGTCAGTAGGTACACCACCTCTGTCGTCCGCAGATGCGGCCACTATGTGGAAGGCCACGGCGAGAACATCCCCTTTTCAATTGAGAGCAAGTGTAGAATTGTAGGAGGATGACACTTTTCTTTCGCAGTGGATTCACCTTCCCCTTTGTCATTGCCAGACAACAGTTGGTGAAAAAGTAATTGGCAATGATGGAGAAAATGTAACGGTGCAGTGGACCGTCTGTGACGCAAAACCTATATATTCCCACCATGCCAGCCATGGGTTGTACATTAACTAATAACAGGGAAAACAAAAAAAAATATTTTACAGAAGGGTCAACTACAGACAGTCCTAAACTATTTTTTTGGAGGGTCAACTTCGGACACTCCAAAACAAATTTTTGGGAGGCTCGCCTACAGACATTTGACTGCTACCTCAATCTAACTTGGTCACTTGTTGGTGTCACTACGCTGTCACCATGATGTGTCAGGCTTATGCCTGCGTCGTGGGGTGGGGGATAGCACAGCAGTGCCAGCATGAGCAGTGGTGTCACCTGCAGGCGGTGATGGACCTTCGTTGCACCTAGTTGGGTGCTTCCCTAACATGTGATGGGCATGTGCCTCGCCTTTCTTTGTCTAGGTGAGCACAATTGCCATGAGGGTAACCACCAGGCTGTTGCCTGAGAATTTGGGGTAATGGTGGGATTAGGCAGCCTCAGAGGAATCCATGCATGCTGCCCCTGCTGTTTCCTGTCCATTTCCGTGGTGTTTCCATCATTTTCTGAGGTTTCCAGGTTTTCACCCAGCCTTCCCTAGGCAGAGCCTTGGTCCCCTGCAAAAATGCTCGAGTCTCCCATTGACTTCAATGGGGTTCGTTATTCGAAACGAGCACCCGAGTATCGGGAAAAGTTCGACTCGAACAACTAGCACCCGAGCATTTTAGTGCTCGCTCATCTCTAGTAACAACATAAATGGGACACAAATTGCTCAACAAGCTAATCTAGGAATCCAGCATTGTTTCATATTGGCTATGTGCATGAAGACCAAAGTATGAGAGTCCATCCTAATTAACCATATATACTTTGGGGATATTTATCAAACTACTTGGTCTAAACTTGGTCTAAAAATGTTGCACAACATGCCAACTGCGAATGTTTTGCTACATTTCTGCGACATTTTGGAGACATGCCACCTTTTAATGTGGTCTATGTTTAAGGCAGAAATGTGAGATTAGACTTGGATTATGGCACATTTAGGGCCCATTCACACGACCGTGTGAATGGGTCCGCATCTATTCCGCAATATTGCGGAATAGATGCGGCCCCATTCACTTCGATGAGAGCGGGAAGCCACGGCACGGAACCAGCTCCATGCCACGGCTCCGCATAAAAAAATAAAACATGTCCTATACTTGTCCGCAAGAGCGGACAAGTATAGGCATTTTCAATGGGGCGCCTGGCTTTGTGTTCCGCAGCGTTGCGGAACACATGCCGGGCAGCACCCGTAGTATTGCAATAATACGGTCATGTGAATCGGCCCTTACTGTCTGCAAGACTTGAAATGTTGTAGAAAAGTCTCATCCTAAGCCAGGCAGCCCCCTGGTGTATTTTTTAAAACTAAGTCATACAACACAATGCTGTACCTCAAAAACATGAAAACTGCACCATTTCATAAATTTGGTCCAACCACACAATGCAAAACCATGACGGCCATGTGAAAGTTGGATAATTTAGCTTGCATGCAAATTAGTAGTCCTGTTCCAGACATGTACCTCCTTATCTCTTACAGCCTTGTAGGGATAGCGACTCATGAAACATGGGCTGGAGCATGGCATATTAGCTGACAAGCCATTTTCACACATCAGTATCATGTACCATTCAATCTTTTCTTTAAAAGTTCAAAGACATGAAACATATGTTTCGTAACTAAGAGTCTCATCCTGCAAAAGAGAACAAAACCAGGTACTAGGACACAGAAAAAAAAGCAATGTATCATGAAAGCTGACTCTTTCCTGCAGGCCGCCTATAAAGTAGTAAGGCACACAGCACCATCTGCCAGCTGTCAGGGCTGCACAGATGCTGGCTTCCTTACTAGAATTATTTTCTCTCATTCCCTTGAGCATTAACACCAGACTTTTGACAAGGTCTCCCCCTGCACAAAAAAGTTGTTTTTTTTTCATAAGGGTTGAAGAAATAATCTAGCATGTAAAGATAAATAGATACATGTGTACACCCTTACACCAAAACACATGCATGGATAAAACAATTATCTTCAAATGTGACACTATTAAGAAATGTGCGAGATGGATACATGTAAATGATTATAGCACTTCATCTATCTCTAGAAAGGGCCCCTCAAAGTGAATGAGAGTGCAGTGTCCTCTCTGTTCACTTTATGAAAGTTGTAACAATAGCCAAAAACAGCCGAGTAAGTGGCTATTTCGTAACAAGCTGTCATGACACTCGGAGCATCAGGTTCTGGTTCCACCAGTGTGGATCAAGTGTTCCCTTGTGTGCATGAGATTTTTTTATTTTATTTAAGGATCAGCACTACTAGGGGTAGGGGCTGAGAGGGGGCCACAATGGGGAGCAAAAATATTTACTGGGGAGCACTAAGGGGGGCATTATGGGTTGCATTATTTATACAGGGGGCCACTATGGGGGCCATTTGATGTCCTGGGGGCACTATGGGAGGGCATTATATATACTGAGGGCACCGCAGGGGTTGATATGTTTAAAAAAATGCTAATTAAATTCATCCATTTTTATTGGTCATTTATAATAGCCTTTAAAAAACGGATGCAAAATGGCCAGAAAATGGATGCAGACACTGATGCAAAATGGCCATGAAGAATGTAGCCTAATAATCTGTATTTAACCACGGCCAGCAGGAAGAAACATAGGTAGTCATTTACTATCAGATATACTATCAGTTTTCTGGCATATATCTGTTGCAGATTGTGGCGCAAAGGTTATTTGCACCGCAATCTACGACTTTTACCCACTCACGCCAGATCTAAAAAAGGGGATGTGGCGTGGGCATGGAAGGGGACAGGCCAGAAGGCTTGTCTCATTTTTCAATTTCCATGCCTGTTTTAGGCATAGAAAATGGTCTAAATTTCAGCCAACAAGGAAGCTGGCTTACAATTAGACCGGCGGTGGATGCGTCAAAGTTATATAGAGGCCATCCCCTCTTCATAGCTTCGGCGGATCCACCAGTGCACGGGATATTAAGACCAGCATCTAAAACGCTGGTCTTAGTAAATGACCCCCATGGTCTCCATATTATTGTATGCATGTGACTCATCCATTTCTGATAACCCTGAGATCATCTTAGTATGGTACCTATGCCTAATAGACCCTCACCTCAGCATACCAGAACATAAAGTAGTAGTTTTTTCCTTCAGAACTGCAAATGGGCACAAGATTGTGGCTTTACCTTATTGCTAGAGATTTAAAAGTCGTGAAATGACGCCAGGACAACTTACTTAGCACAGGTAAATATTTTGGAGGTCAACCATAAGCTGAAGCCACAGTGCTTTCTGAGGCTATTCTTTGAAACTATTAATAAGCTAAGTGAGTCATTATGGCTGAATGTTTTGAAGCTTTTAAGGACTGTAAGTCAGAAAAAGAACCTGTTAAAATAAGTCCACAAAGGGCCTTTCATGTGGAGCTGTACACAATAAAGAGTCAAGGTTTTTTGACAGGACAGCTGCAAGGTTCTTACCTGTGCTGAGCATCAGGTTACCTGTTCTGTCAGATCTTCTTACTTTCTTTACTCTGGTCTCTTATACTTACTGTTTCATGCTAAGTAAGCCACATCAATCCTGCAGGTGAGTTTCCCTGAGTCACACTCTTTGATATCTTCACACCTGTTCTTCAACACGGAAAGTTTGTCCTGTTTCATGTGTGCTATCACAGGAACGCCAGGCTCTGTAGTTCAAAACTGTAAAAATAGGGTACTTTAATTTTTGGACTTTGTTCTTCTGAGGACAGAAATGGAATTCCATGTAAGTTCTTTTTCCTTAGGGTATGGCTACACAGCTTGGTCGTGTGGTGTTCAGGGTGCAGCCATGCTGCAGTCGAGTACTGTGTGATGGCCTCTTATTTAAAGGGGTTGTCCGTGCTTTTTCTATTGATGACGTATCCTCAGGATAGGTCATCAATATCAGATTGGAGGTGATCCCCCGCCGATCTTCTGTTTGAGGAAGAGGAGGCACGTGCAGTGCAGTCTACCTTCTCTCTTCCTGACCACTGCTGCTGTCCTATAGACATACAGCAGTGGGCAGGAAGAGAGAAGGCACGTGCGCACTGCGCATGCCATCTCTTCAAACAGCTGATCGTTGGAGGGTCTGGGGGTGCCCAGACAACCTCTTTAACTAATGGAGACTGCACTGTATAGCCAGACTGCATTATTAAAGGTTTGAAGGTGCCGCACAGCGATTAACAATGTAGACCGGCTGTACAGTGTGGTCTTCATTAGTTAAATGAGTTCTCCGAGTTTTATTTATTAATGACCTATCCTCAGGATAGGTCATCAATATCAGATCGGCAGGGGTCTGACACCTGGCACCCCCGCCGATCAGCTGTTTGAAGAGGAGGCGCGCGCCGTGCCAGCGCTGCCTCCTCTTCATTGTTTACCTGCTCGCCGTAACATCAGTAGCGGTGAGCAGGTATAATTACACCCAAGCTGCCAGATTCATTTCAATGGGGTGGCACTTTAGTATACACTTGTATAGGAACAAGCCGTCCTATTGAAATGAATGGGGCAGCTTAGGTGTAATTACACCTGCTCACCGCTACTGATGTTACGGCGAGCAGGTAAACAATCAAGAGGAGGCAGCGCTGGCACGGCGCTCGCCTCCTCTTCAAACAGCTGATCGGCGGGGATGCCGGGTGTCAGACCCCCGCCAATCTGATATTGATGACCTATCCTGAGGATAGGTCATCAATTAATATAAAACGGATAACCCCTTTAAATAACAGGCAGCTGCAGCCTAATTGCCCATGCGGTACTCAACTTCAGCACGGCTGTGTTCTAAATGTCCCACGTCGTACCCTTACATTCCTTCAGCATGACCAAAAAAGTCTAATTCACACAAATATATTTATATCCATGTGCTGTTTGTATGTACATAGTAACATAGTAACATAGTTTGTAAGGCCGAAAAAAGACATCTGTCCATCCAGTTCAGCCTGTTTTCCTACAAGTTGATCCAGAGGAAGGCAAAAAAAAACCCTGTGAGGTAGAAGCCAATTTTCCTCACTTTAGGGGGAAAAATTCCTTCCCGACTCCAATCAGGCAATCAGAATAACTCCCTGGATCAACGACCCCTCTCTAGTAACTATAACCTGTGATATTATTACCCTCCAGAAATACATCCAGGCCCTTCTTGAACTCTTTTAGTGAACTTACCATCACCACCTCCTCAGGCAGAGAGTTCCACAGTCTCACTGCTCTTACCGTAAAGAATCCTCTTCTATGTTTGTGTACAAACCTTCTTTCCTCCAGATGCAGAGGATGTCCCCTTGTCACAGTCACAGTCCTGGGGATAAATAGATCATGGGAGAGATATCTGTACTGATCCCTGATATATTTATACATAGTTATTAGATCTCCCCTCAGTCGTCTTTTTTCTAAAGTGAATAACCCTGATTTTGAAAATCTTTCTGGGTACTGTAGTCCACCCATTCCAGTTATGACTTTAGTTGCCCTCCTCTGAACCCTCTCCAGCTCTGCTATGTCTGCCTTGTTCACAGGAGCCCAGAACTGTACACAGTACTCCATGTGTGGTCTGACTAGTGATTTGTAAAGTCGCAGGACTATGTTCTCATCACGGGCATCTATGCCCCTTTTGATGCAACCCATTATCTTATTGGCCATGGCAGCAGCTGTCTGGCACTGGCTTCTACAGCTTAGTTTGTTGTTCACTAAAATTCCTAGGTCCTTTTCCATGTCAGAGTTACCCAATGCTTTACCATTTAGTATGTACTGGTGACTTGCATTATTCCTTCCCATATGCATAACCTTACATTTGTCAGTGTTAAACCTCATGTGCCACTTTTCTGACCAAGCCTCTAGTCTATCCAGATCCTGCTGTAGCAGTGCACTGTCCTCCTCTGTGTTAATTACTTTACGCAGTTTAGTGTCATCTGCAAAAATTGATATTTTACTATGCAAACCTTCTACAATATCATTAATAAATATATTGAAGAGAATAGGACCCAATACAGACCCCTGTGGTACCACACTAGTGACAATGACCCAATCTGAGTATCTATCGTTAATAACCACCCTCTGTTTTCTATCACTGAGCCAGTTACTTACCCACATACAGACATTTTCTCCCAGGCCAAGCATTCTCATTTTGTATACTAACCTTTTATGTGGTACCGTGTCAAACGCTTTGGAGAAGTCCAAATATACGACATCCATTGAGTCGCCGCGGTCAAGTCTAGAACTTACCTCCTCATAGAAACTGATTAAATTGGTTTGACATGACCGATCCCTCATGAAGCTATGCTGATACGGAGTTATTTGCTTATTTTCATTGAGGTACTCCAAGATAGCATCTCTCAGAAAACCTTCAAACAGTTTACCCACAACAGAAGTTAAACTTACCGGCCTATAGTTTCCAGGCTCTGTTTTTGGACCCTTTTTGAATATTGGCACCACATTTGCTATGCGCCAATCCTGTGGAACACTCCCTGTCAGTATAGAGTCCTTAAATATCAGAAATAAGGGTCTGTCGATGACATTACTTAATTCCGGTCCTGGTGATTTGTCTATTTTAATATTTTTAAGGCGTTGCTGTTCCTCTTCCTGGGTCAGAGAGGACACTTTTAAAGGGGAATTTACTTTTATACTCTGCATTTCATCTGACAGATTATTTTCCTCAGTGAATACAGTGGAGAAAAAGTTATTTAGTAGCTTCGCTTTCTCCTCATCGCTCTCTGCAACTCCCCCCTCATTACTCTGTAAGGGGCCGACACCTTCAGGTTTATACTTTTTAGTATTTATATAATTGAAGAACATTTTAGGGTTAGTTTTACTCTCTTTGGTGATTAATCTCTCGGTCTCTAGTTTGGCTGCTTTTATTTGTCTTTTACATATTCTATTTTTTTCCTTATAGTTTTTCAATGCTCTATTCCTCGCTCTCCTCCTGTTTTAGTGATTTAAATGCTTTCTTTTTGTCATTTATTGCTTTCTTTACAGCTCTATTTATCCACGTTGGTTTTTTCTTGTTCCTTAACCTTTTATTCCCATAAGGTATGTACCTCTCACAATTAGATATTAGGATGCTTTTTAAAAATATCCCATTTTGTGGCTGTATTTTTATTTTTGAGGACTTTGTCCCAGTTAGTTAGGCCTATGGCCTCTCTTAGTTGGCTAAATTTAGCTTTTTTGAAGTTTGGTATTTTTGTTCCTCCCTGAAGAAACACTCCTTTGAATGAGAATTGGAAGGTTATTATGTTATGGTCACTGTTTCCCAGGTGTCCCCCAACCTGCACATCTGTTGTTCTGTCAGGTCTATTGGTTAATACTAAGTCCAGTATGGCCGTCCCTCTAGTTGGGTCCTGAACCAGTTGGGAAAGGTAATTGTCTTTGGTTATTGCCAAGAACCTGTTTCCTTTATGAGATGTACAGGTTTCAGTTTCCCAGTCTATATCTGGGTAGTTGAAGTCCCCCATAATAATGACCTCATTATGATTTGCCGCCTCGTCTATTTCGTTTAGAAGTAGATTTTCTGTGGTCTCTGATATATTGGGTGGTTTATAATAAACCCCTATTAGTATTTTAATATTGTTTTTGGCTCCATTTATTTCTACCCACAGTGACTCCACATCTTTATGTCCCTCACTTATATCTTCCCGGAGTGTGGGCTTTAGGCACGACTTTACATAAAGGCAGACCCCTCCCCCTCTCCGGTTTTGACGATCCTTTCTAAAAAGATTGTAACCCTGTACGTTAACTGCACAGTCATAGCTATCATCCAGCCATGTCTCAGTTACTCCCACTATGTCATAGTTCTCCTCACACATCACTAATTCCAGTTCACCAGTTTTATTAGCTAGGCTTCTGGCATTAGTATATATACAATTAAGAGGTTGATGTATATTTCTTACCCTACACCTTTCCTTCTGATCTGTTCTAGTTCCTCCTTCCATTCCTCGCCCAGTTCTATTACCTTGCCCCAGGTCTCTATCGGCACTATCTTCCCCTCCTATAATGTAGTTACCCTCCCCCCCAGTCCCTAGTTTAAACACTCCTCCAGCCTTCTAGCCATCTTCTCCCCCAAAACAGCTGCTCCTTCCCCATTGAGGTGCAGCCCATCCCTACGGTAGAGCCTGTAGCCGACAGAGAAGTCGGCCCGGTTCTCCAAGAGCCCAAATCCCTCCTGCCTACACCAGTTCTTGAGCCACTTGTTTACCTCCCTAATCTCCCGCTGCCTTTCTTGTGTGGCTCGTGGTACAGGCAGTATTTCGGAAAACACTACCTTGGAGGTCCTTGCCCTAAGCTTATGCCCTAAATCCCTAAAATCATTTTTATGGACGCTCCCCCTACCTCTAACTTTGTCATTGGTACCGATATGGACCATGACTGCTGGATCTTCTCCAGCCCCTCCCAGTAATCTGTCAACCCGATCCGCGATGTGCCGAACTCGAGCGCCTGGAAGGCAGCACACCATCCGACGATCCCAGTCTTTGTGACAAATTGCCCTCTCTGTACCCCTAATAATTGAGTCGCCCACTACCAGCACCTGTCTAGCCTGCCCTGCTCTCTTGGCCCCCTGCTTACTGGAGCTGACATTCCCCTGACTGGCAGAGGAAGTGTCCGGCTGCAGCAGTGCTATCCCTGAAGTAACATCCCCCTAATCTGCCAAACTTGCAAACTTGTTGGGGTGTGTCAGATCAGGGCTAGCCTCCCTGGCACTTTTCCCTTTAACCCGCTTTCTAACTGTTACCCAGCTAGCTACCTCACTTTCCTGGGCCTCCTCACTACCACCCTCCCCCATATCTACCCCATAGAGTGCTTTCTCACTGAGCAGCAAACTCTTTTCCAAATTGTCAGTGCTTCTCAGCGTTGAAATTCGCCCGCTTAGATACACGATGTGCGATTCCAAGCGGACAATTTGCTCACATTTTGAACAAATATATGCACCCTTAAACGGCTGTTCCAGGACTGCATACATCAGACAAGATGTGCACTGGACTGCGCTGTCAATGATGGAAGCCATGCTAATGGGGATTACACAAGCAAAAGCGAAAAAATACTTACTGTAGTCCCTTTTAAAGTTCCCGAATCTGAAGTCACATAATCTAAAGTCACACACTTAATTCAACCACACACTTAAAAGTCAAACACGCGAACGCTCAAACTCGCGTATTGTCTCGCAACCAGTCTGTTTTTTTTTTCCTCTGGATTAAAAAAAAAAAAAGTACAACTGACTGCACACAGAGAGCACAATAGAAGCAATAGTGCTATTCACCACAGTCCGTGGAGCGAAACAATTGCATCCAATGGTCGCCAGGTCCATGTCCTATGTGGACATACAAAGCTGATTACCGTATTAGAAATCATCCTCCACCCACATAATTTTCAATATGGTAGTCCCAATCAGGCCTAAATCATGAAACCTTTGACACCTACACTTTGTTGCGCCATTCTGTTTTTTCTATATGCTGGCATTATAACAAATCATAATGCTGTGCAGGTACCAAAAATGCCATGAACTGGAGAAAACAGAAATGTAAAACCCAAATTTTTATGAATGTCATTGACAATGGCGTCTTTCAAACGGTCAGTATTTGGTCAGTATTTTGCATCAGTATTTGTAAGCCAAAAACAGGAGTGGGTTCAAAAAAGAAATAAAATATAATGGAAAAATTTGCATGTCTTCTGTGTTTTGGACCCACTCTTGCTTTTGGCTTACAAATACTGATCAAATACTGACCGTGTGAAAGAGGTCTCAAAGGGAATCTGTCAAGAAATACACTGGTAAACCAGACACAATATCTTGTAGGGGTAGATCAGCTGAATGTAATGATACCTTTCACTTGCTGATTCATTGCTTCATTCTGGAGAAAACATGCTTTTAATTAATATGCAAATGAGCAGGTAATTGCAACATGGGCGAGTTCAATCAACTCTGTCCACCCTTACTCCACCTGCTTCCTCTGCCAGTCCCTCGTTTACCTTCTTGATAGACAGGACCAGGTGAGATGACTATGCATGAAGCTGGTCCTGTCAAACAAGAAGGAGGAGGAAGGGCTGTCAGTGGAAGCAGTGGTTCTACCTGCCTTTGGTGCACTTAACTGTTCATTTGCATATGGATTAAGAGCACAAAGTTAAAGGTATCATAACAATGAGTTGATCTAACCCTACATGGCACTGTACCTGGTTTAACAGTGAATTCCCTGGTGACAGACTCCTTTTAAAAGTAAATAAACCATTTGGAGAACAGTTCAATTTCTGACCAAAATTATATTTTTAGTTTATGCCCAAGATCCTTGTCCTAAATATGGTCCCTTAGTGACCAGAGTGTTTTGGTTGAACGTCACAAATCTTCTGACAAATATGGTGGTCCCAACAGACTTTTAGAATGAGGGGGCCACATTTATAAAAGGGTATGGCTTCATTGCAGTGCATGGGACATGCTAACTGCAGACTCACAGGGGGGAATTTATCATTAGGAAAATATTTGAAGTCAGTTTTGCTTCAGTCTGTGTTGGAGTACTTTCTGCCACATTTATCAAACGTCACAGGTTGTTTGATAAATGTGGCTTGTCCTTAAACCTAACACTTCTGTCTAGAGAAGCTACTCCACTTTTCCTACTCCACCCTCCTCCTGGAGTGAGATTGCGACTATTTTGCGACTTTTTAAAAAAAGTCGCAATGATAAATCTGGAGTGAAACTCATTAACATGGCTAACCACACCCACTTTTCCACCCATATTACAAACTGGAGTGAGTGGTGTACACATGCAAAAAGTCGCAAAAAAATGCGCAAAAAAGTCGCAAAAGCCCTATCGTGCGACTTTTTGAAGACAGAATTCTGGAGTGAAGGTGTGATAAATCAGGGCCACACTATCTGCTCAATGACCCCTTTATTCCCTCAGAGCATAGACACTGATTAATTATATTTTTTATATTTTTACTGATCCGCTCTTCAAGCAGGCTTATGGATGTAAAAAATGAATATACTTATTCACTGAAAGCAAGCAGTGATAATAAAAGGAAAAGATGCACAACCTTTCACTACATAGCAGTGGCGTAGCTACCGGGGGGGCAGGGGGGGGCGACGGCTCCGGGCCCAGTGACTCAGGGGGGCCCCAGCAAGGATGACCTTGCCTTCTATCAGGCGAATACAAGTGAGCGCTTCCATTATGGAAGCGCTCACTTGTATTTAGGGACCCCCATCAGACCTCAGATCAGCCCACCCAGCCACATAGGATTAAAATAAAAAACTTTACTTACCTGTTCTGCGCTGCGGCTGCCCTCCGGTCCGCGCTCTGCTCTCTTCCCTGGCGGCGCGCACTATGACCTGACGCTGCACGCAGCGTCAGGTCATAGTGTGCGCGGGCCAGGGAAGAGAGCGGAGCGCGGACCGGAGGGCAGCCGCAGCGCAGAACAGGTAAGTAAAGTTTTTTATTTTAATCCTATGTGGCTGGGTGGGCTGATCTGAGGTCTGATAGGGGCACAATACGCTGATCTGAGGTCTGATGGGGGGCACAGTAGGCTGACGTGAGGTCTGATGGGGGCACAATACGCTGATGTGAGGTCTGATGGGGGCATATTCTGCTGATCTGAGGTCTGATGGGGCACAATACGCTGATCTGAGGTCTGGTGGGGCACAATACACTGATCTGAGGTCTGATGGGGGGCACATTCTGATGATCTGAGGTCTGATGGGGGCAGGGGACTGTTAGTTTAGTGATGTAAAAACTGTGGACAGGTTTCCTTTAACATAGGAGTCCTCTTGTTTTTTACTCCTATTACTCCTATATTTCACTGCATTATGTGGTAGAGTATTTAGAGTAGGGTATGTAGAAAGTCTATTGTACTGTACTTAGCAGCATAGATGATCTAGCAGTTTATATAGTAATCTTTCTAATACAATATTTTAACCACAACTAGTAGTATGTGCCTGTGAAGTTGGAAACGTGCGTTTGGGAAGCCAAGTGGGGGGCCCACTCAAGTATGTTTCGCCCCCCTGTGCTGAACCTCTAGCTACGCCTCTGCTACATAGTAAGTACATATTGTTTGCATATAAGTGGACAATCTCTACAAGGCTACCAGGGGGCAATTGTTACCAATTTGCCAGAAGCTCTTTTGGTTTAAAGCGGCTCTGTCACTAGGTTTTAACCTATGTATTTAAATACATAGGTTAAAACCCCTTAACTTGTACAGTTAGAACATACCTGTATTGCAGAGTACAGCGCAGCGGTTGTGCTGAAAAAAGACCTTTAAACTTTATGTTAATGAGCCTTCGGAGCACCGGGGGGCGGGCTCTTTCTTCCTGAGCACCGCTTCTTCACCGCCCCCCGGGTCCCGAGGCTCTCCCCGATGCCGACGTCCACGCCCCTCTGAAAATTGATTGACAGCTGAAATCCCGCCGGCGCATGCGCAGAAGCGCTTGCAGTGCCGAACACCGCAAGCGCTTCCATCCTTGTGCGCACGCGCCGTCACTTCCGGGTTCAGCGAAGTGACGGCGCGTGCGCACAAGGATGGAAGCGCTTGCGGTGTTCGGCACTGCAAGCGCTTCTGCGCATGCGCCGGCGGGATTTCAGCGCTAGGCCAAACGGCCTAGCGCTGTCAATCAATTTTCAGAGGGGCGTGGACGTCGGCATCGGAGAGAGCCTCGGGACCCGGGCTCCGAAGGCTCATTAACATAAAGATTAAAGGTCTTTTTTCAGCACAACCGCTGCGCTGTACTCTGCAATAAAGGTATGTTCTAACTGTAGAAGTCAAGGGGTTTTAACCTATGTATTTAAATACATAGGTTAAAACCTAGTGACAGAGCCTCTTTAAGAGTAGAGATGAGCGAGCATACTCGTCCGAGCTTGGTACTCGTTCGAGTATTAGGGTACTCGTAAGTACTCGCAGCTCGGACGAGTATCTTGCCATACTCGAGGAAATGGCAACTTCCGCATCATGCTTTTCTGGCGCCTAAAAACACAGCCAATCACAAGCCAGGAGACTCTACAGTACACCCAGCATCACGTGGGGCCCTTACATGTCGATAGCAGGGGTTGGCTGGCCTGATCAGGTGACCCTGGAATATACTACCGACTGGCCGCGGCGCTCGGCTCAGATGCCGTCTGGATGTCGTTAGGGATAGAGCTGCTGCCTTTCAGGGACAGTGTTAGGGCCTGCATTTAGTTGTCTGTTAGGCAGGGATCACCCACAAAGAACCCAACAGCCCTTCTAAGGGCTAGAAGACATTTCATTTATTTTTTTTTTGTCACTTGGCTGGCTGGCACTAGTAGTGCAGCTATCGCCATATCTAACCCTGTTTTTTTTTTTTTTTTTCTATCTCAGTGATACAAATCCATTGCACACAGCACTGTGGAACCATTCTGTGTGTCACAGTTCAGCACTGACTCACTCCAATCCATATATACTGTCCAGGTGACACTTTCTGTACGTCACACAATACAACCAAGTCATTTGCTACCAATATCATCTACCGCTTGATCCAGAAAATTCTCTGTGTGACATTTCTCTGGGTCACAGACTAAATAGCCACCGTTAACAGGGTGTCAGTCAGTTCTACCATATTTCCTGCACGTCACGTTCCCAAAAAAACAAAATATAAATAAAAAAAATTATTAGTTCAGTTGTTTTAGCTCAGTGATACAAATCCATTTTACTCAGCTTTGTGTAACCTTTCTGTGTGTCACAGTTCAGCACATTCGCTCCCATCCGTATATACTGTCCAGGTGACACTTTCTGTACGTCACACAATACAACCAAGTCATTTGCTACCAATATCATCTACCGCTTGATCCAGAAAATTCTCTGTGTGACATTTGTCTGGGTCGCAGACTAAATAGCCACCGTTAAGAGGGTGTCAGTCAGTTCTACCATATTTCCTGCACGTCACGTTCCCCAAAAAACAAAATATAAAAAAAAAAAAATTATTAGTTCAGTTGTTTTAGCTCAGTGATACAAATCCATTTTACTCAGCTACGTGTAACCTTTCTGTGTGTCACAGTTCAGCACATTCGCTCCCATCCGTATATACTGTCCAGGTGACACTTTCTGTACGTCACACAATACAACCAAGTCATTTGCTACCAATATCATCTACCGCTTGATCCAGAAAACTCTCTGTGCGACATTTCTCTGGGTCGCAGACTAAATAGCCACCGTTAACAGGGTGTCAGTCAGTCCTACCATAGTTCCTGCACGTTACGTTCCCAAAAAAACAAAATTGTAAAAAAAATATAAAAAAACAAATATTTAAAAAAAATATTTTTTCAGTTGTTTTAGCTCAGTGATACAAATCCATTTTACTCAGCTTTGTGTAACCTTTCTGTGTGTCACAGTTCAGCACATTCGCTCACATCAGTATATACTGTCCAGGTGACACTTTCTGTACGTCACACAATACAACCAAGTCATTTGCTACCAATATCATCTACCGCTTGATCCAGAAAACTCTCTGTGCGACAGTTCTCTGGGTCGCAGACTAAATAGCCACCGTTAACAGGGTGTCAGTCAGTTCTACCATATTTCCTGCACGTCACGTTCCCAAAAAAACAAAATATAAAAAAAAAAAATTATTAGTTCAGTTGTTTTAGCTCAGTGATACAAATCCATTTTACTCAGCTGTGTGTAACCTTTCTGTGTGTCACAGTTCAGCACATTCGCTCCCATCCGTATATACTGTCCAGGTGACACTTTCTGTACGTCACACAATACAACCAAGTCATTTGCTACCAATATCATCTACCGCTTGATCCAGAAAATTCTCTGTGTGACATTTGTCTGGGTCGCAGACTAAATAGCCACTGTTAAGAGGGTGTCAGTCAGTTCTACCATATTTCCTGCACGTCACGTTCCCAAAAAAACAAAATATAAAAAAAAAAAAAAATATTAGTTCAGTTGTTTTAGCTCAGTGATACAAATCCATTTTACTCAGCTTTGTGTAACCTTTCTGTGTGTCACAGTTCAGCACATTCGCTCCCATCCGTATATACTGTCCAGGTGACACTTTCTGTACGTCACACAATACCACCAAGTCATTTGCTACCAATATCATCTACCGCTTGATCCAGAAAACTCTCTGTGCGACATTTCTCTGGGTCGCAGACTAAATAGCCACCGTTAACAGGGTGTCAGTCAGTTCTACCATATTTCCTGCACGTCACATTCCCAAAAAAACAAAATTGTAAAAAAAATATAAAAAAACAAATATGAAAAAAATATATATTTTTCAGTTGTTTTAGCTCAGTGATACAAATCCATTTTACTCAGCTACGTGTAACCTTTCTGTGTGTCACAGTTCAGCACATTCGCTCCCATCCGTATATACTGTCCAGGTGACACTTTCTGTACGTCACACAATACAACCAAGTCATTTGCTACCAATATCATCTACCGCTTGATCCAGAAAACTCTCTGTGCGACATTTCTCTGGGTCGCAGACTAAATAGCCACCGTTAACAGGGTGTCAGTCAGTTCTACCATATTTCCTGCACGTCACGTTCCCAAAAAAAGAAAATATAAAAAAAAAATAATAATTTTTTCAGTTGTTTTAGCTCAGTGATACAAATCCATTTTACTCAGCTTTGTGTAACCTTTCTGTGTGTCGCAGTTCAGCACATTCGCTCCCATCCGTATATACTGTCCAGGTGACGCTTTCTGTACGTCACACAATACAACCAAGTAATTTGCTACCAATATCATCTACCGCTTAATCCAGAAAACTCTCTGTGCGACATTTGTCTGGGTCGCAGACTAAATAGCCACCGTTAACAGGGTGTCAGTCAGTCCTACCATAGTTCTTGCACGTCACGTTCCCAAAAAAAAGAAAATATAAAAAAAAATAATTTTTTCAGTTGTTTTAGCTCAGTGATACAAATCCATTTGACTCAGCTGCGTGTAACCTTTCTGTTTCTCAGTTCAAAACATTCGCTCACATCCGTATATACTGTCCTGGTGACACTTTCTGTACGTCACTTAATTCTACCGGACTTAATTTTTTTTTTTTTTATCATACACCTATATACAAAATGTTGAACCCCAGGGCTAAGGGTCGAGGGCAAGGGCGTGGGCGTGGGCGTGGGCATTCAATTACTGCAGGGGGCAGAGGCCGTGGTCCTGGGCAGGGTGAGACAGTATCTGCTGATGAGGGAGCTGTGGAACGCCGCAGAGTTACACTCCCTAGCTTCATGTCTCAACTTACAGGGACACGTGGTAGAGGACTGTTGAAACCACAACAGTGCGAACAGCTGATCTCGTGGATTGCGGACAATGCTTCAAGTAATTTGTCCACCAGTCAGTCTTCCACGCAGTCCACCCACGTTACCCAAGGGAGCACTCCTATGGCTCCTCCACCTCAACCTCCTTCCCCCCAGTCTGCCCCCTCCCAGGAAAATTTTGGAATGTGATCCCTCATACTCTCAGGAACTGTTTTCTGGACCCTTCCCAGAGTCACAAACCACTTCTCAGGTTGCTGCTGACCTCGTTCCCGATGCCCAAGTTTTCCAACTGTCGCAGTCTGTGGGTGGATGATAATGACAATGTTGAGTTAGTGGAAGAAGTTTGTAAAGAGGTGTCGGACGATGAGGAGACACGGTTGTCAGACAGTGGTGAAGTTGTTGTTAGGGGAAGAATTCCGAGGGGGGAGCAGACTG
>ONZH01028762.1:0-50553 GCA_900303285.1 Rhinella marina
CTCCTGAGCTCCTCTAGTGGTGGCTGTATATATCTGTAATCAGTATCTCCTGATGCTCCCTCTAGTGGTGGCTGTATATATCTGTTATGTAGTAATCTCCTGAGCTCCTCTAGTGGTGGCTGTATATATCTGTATCTAGTAAATCTCCTGAACCCTCTCTAGTGGTGGCTGTATATATCTGTATGAGTATCTCCTGAGCTCCCTCTTGTGGTGGCTGTATATATCTGTATGTAGTAATCTCCTGAGCTCCTCTAGTGGTGGCTGTATATATCTGTATTAAGTAATCTCCTGAGCTCCCTCTAGTGGTGGCTGTATATATCTGTATGTAGTATCTCCTGAGCTCCCTCTAGTGGTGCTGTATATATCTGTAATGTAGTAATCTCCTGAGCTCCTCTAGTGGTGCTGTATATATCTGTATGTAGTAATCTCCTGAGCTCCCTCTAGTGGTGGCTGTATATATCTGTATGTAGTAATCTCCTGAGCTCCCTCTAGTGGTGGCTGTATATATTCTGTATGTAGTAATCTCCTGAGCTCCCTCTAGTGGTGGCTGTATATATCTGTATGTAGTAATCTCCTGAGCTCCTCTAGTGGTGGCTGTATATATCTGTATGTAGTAATCTCCTGAGCTCCCTCTAGTGGTGGCTGTATATATCTGTATGTAGTATCTCCTGAGCTCCCTCTAGTGGTGGCTGTATATATCTGTATGTAGTAATCTCCTGAGCTCCCTCTAGTGGTGGCTGTATATATCTGTATGTAGTAATCTCCTGAGCTCCCTCTAGTGGTGGCTGTATATATCTGTATGTAGTAATCTCCTGAGCTCCCTCTAGTGGTGGCTGTATATATCTGTATGTAGTAATCTCCTGAGCTCCCTCTAGTGGTGGCTGTATATATCTGTATGTAGTAATCTCCTGAGCTCCTCTAGTGGTGGCTGTATATATCTGTATGTAGTAATCTCCTGAGCTCCCTCTAGTGGTGGCTGTATATATCTGTATGTAGTAATCTCCTGAGCTCCCTCTAGTGGTGGCTGTATATATCTGTATGTAGTAATCTCCTGAGCTCCCTCTAGTGGTGGCTGTATATATCTGTATGTAGTAATCTCCTGAGCTCCCTCTAGTGGTGGCTGTATATATCTGTATGTAGTAATCTCCTGAGCTCCCTCTAGTGGTGGCTGTATATATCTGTATGTAGTAATCTCCTGAGCTCCCTCTAGTGGTGGCTGTATATATCTGTATGTAGTAATCTCCTGAGCTCCTCTAGTGGTGGCTGTATATATCTGTATGTAGTGAGCTCCCTCTAGTGGTGACTGTATATAGTAATCTCCTGAGCTCCCTCTAGTGGTGGCTGTATATATCTGTATGTAGTAATCTCCTGAGCTCCCTCTAGTGGTGGCTGTATATATCTGTATGTAGTAATCTCCTGAGCTCCCTCTAGTGGTGGCTGTATATATCTGTATGTAGTAATCTCCTGAGCTCCCTCTAGTGGTGGCTGTATATATCTGTATGTAGTAATCTCCTGAGCTCCCTCTAGTGGTGGCTGTATATATCTGTATGTAGTAATCTCCTGAGCTCCCTCTAGTGGTGGCTGTATATATCTGTATGTAGTAATCTCCTGAGCTCCTCTAGTGGTGGCTGTATATATATCTGTATGTAGTAATCTCCTGAGCTCCCTCTAGTGGTGGCTGTATATATCTGTATGTAGTAATCTCCTGAGCTCCCTCTAGTGGTGGCTGTATATATCTGTATGTAGTAATCTCCTGAGCTCCCTCTAGTGGTGGCTGTATATATCTGTATGTAGTAATCTCCTGAGCTCCCTCTAGTGGTGGCTGTATATATCTGTATGTAGTAATGAGCTCCCTCTAGTGGTGGCTGTATATATCTGTATGTAGTGAGCTCCCTCTAGTGGTGGCTGTATATATCTGTATGTAATCTCCTGAGCTCCCTCTAGTGGTGGCTGTATATATCTGTATGTAGTAATCTCCTGAGCTCCCTCTAGTGGTGGCTGTATATATCTGTATGTAGTAATGAGCTCCCTCTAGTGGTGGCTGTATATATCTGTATGTAGTAATCTCCTGAGCTCCCTCTAGTGGTGGCTGTATATATCTGTATGTAGTAATCTCCTGAGCTCCCTCTAGTGGTGGCTGTATATATCTGTATGTAGTAATCTCCTGAGCTCCCTCTAGTGGTGGCTGTATATATCTGTATGTAATAAGCTCCTCTAGTGGTGCTGTATATATCTGTATGTAGTAATCTCTGAGCTCCTCTAGTGGTGGCTGTATATATCTGTATGTAGTAATCTCCTGAGCTCCCTCTAGTGGTGGCTGTATATATCTGTATGTAGTAATCTCCTGAGCTCCCTCTAGTGGTGGCTGTATATATCTGTATGTAGTAATCTCCTGAGCTCCCTCTAGTGGTGGCTGTATATATCTGTATGTAGTAATCTCCTGAGCTCCCTCTAGTGGTGGCTGTTATATATCTGTATGTAGTAATCTCCTGAGCTCCCTCTAGTGGTGGCTGTATATATCTGTATGTAGTAATCTCCTGAGCTCCCTCTAGTGGTGGCTGTATATATCTGTATGTAGTAATCTCCTGAGCTCCCTCTAGTTGGTGGCTGTATATATCTGTATGTAGTAATCTCCTGAGCTCCCTCTAGTGGTGGCTGTATATATCTGTATGTAGTAATCTCCTGAGCTCCCTCTAGTGGTGGCTGTAATATCTGTATGTAGTAATCTCCTGAGCTCCCTCTAGTGTGGCTGTATATATCTGTATGTAGTAATCTCCTGAGCTCCCTCTAGTGGTGGCTGTATATATCTGTATGTAGTAATCTCCTGACTCCCTCTAGTGGTGGCTGTAATATATCTGTATGTGGTAATAATCTCCTGAGCTCCCTCTAGTGGTGGCTGTATATATCTGGTATGTAGTAATCTCCTGAGCTCCCTCTAGTGGTGGCTGTATATATCTGTATGTAGTAATCTCCTGAGCTCCCTCTAGTGGTGGCTGTATATATCTGTATGTAGTAATCTCCTGAGCTCCCTCTAGTGGTGGCTGTATATATCTGTATGTAGTAATCTCCTGAGCTCCCTCTAGTGGTGGCTGTATATATCTGTATGTAGTAATCTCCTGAGCTCCCTCTAGTGGTGGCTGTATATATCTGTATGTAGTAATCTCCTGAGCTCCCTCTAGTGGTGGCTGTATATATCTGTATGTAGTAATCTCCTGAGCTCCCTCTAGTGGTGGCTGTATATATCTGTATGTAGTAATCTCCTGAGCTCCCTCTAGTGGTGGCTGTATATATCTGTATGTAGTAATCTCCTGAGCTCCCCTCTAGTGGTGGCTGTATATATCTGTATGTAGTAATCTCCTGAGCTCCCTCTAGTGGTGGCTGTATATATCTGTATGTAGTAATCTCCTGAGCTCCCTCTAGTGGTGGCTGTATATATCTGTATGTAGTAATCTCCTGAGCTCCCTCTAGTGGTGGCTGTATATATCTGTATGTAGTAATCTCCTGAGCTCCCTCTAGTGGTGGCTGTATATATCTGTATGTAGTAATCTCCTGAGCTCCCTCTAGTGGTGGCTGTATATATCTGTATGTAGTAATCTCCTGAGCTCCCTCTAGTGGTGGCTGTATATATCTGTATGTAGTAATCTCCTGAGCTCCCTCTAGTGGTGGCTGTATATATCTGTATGTAGTAATCTCCTGAGCTCCCTCTAGTGGTGGCTGTATATATCTGTATGTAGTAATCTCCTGAGCTCCCTCTAGTGGTGGCTGTATATATCTGTATGTAGTAATCTCCTGAGCTCCCTCTAGTGGTGGCTGTATATATCTGTATGTAGTAATCTCCTGAGCTCCCTCTAGTGGTGGCTGTATATATCTGTATGTAGTAATCTCCTGAGCTCCCTCTAGTGGTGGCTGTATATATCTGTATGTAGTAATCTCCTGAGCTCCCTCTAGTGGTGGCTGTATATATCTGTATGTAGTAATCTCCTGAGCTCCCTCTAGTGGTGGCTGTATATATCTGTATGTAGTAATCTCCTGAGCTCCTCTAGTGGTGGCTGTATATATCTGTATGTAGTAATCTCCTGAGCTCCCTCTAGTGGTGGCTGTATATATCTGTAGTAATGTAGTGAGCTCCCTCTAGTGGTGCTGTATAATCTGTATGTAATGAGCTCCCTCTAGTGGTGGCTATATAATCTGTATGTAGTAATCTCCTGAGCTCCCTCTAGTGGTGGCTGTATATATCTGTATGTAATGAGCTCCCTCTAGTGGTGGCTATATAATCTGTATGTAGTAATCTCCTGAGCTCCCTCTAGTGTGGCTGTATAATCTGTATGTAATGAGCTCCCTCTAGTGTGGTGGCTATATAATCTGTATGTAGTAATCTCCTGAGCTCCCCTCTAGTGGTGGCTGTATATATCTGTATGTAGTGAGCTCCCTCTAAGTGGTGGCTGTATATATCTGTATGTAGTAATCTCCTGAGCTCCCTCTAGTGGTGGCTGTATATATCTGTATGTAGTAATCTCCTGAGCTCCCTCTAGTGGTGGCTGTATATATCTGTATGTAGTAATCTCCTGAGCTCCCTCTAGTGGTGGCTGTATATATCTGTATGTAGTAATCTCCTGAGCTCCCTCTAGTGGTGGCTGTATATATCTGTATGTAGTAATCTCCTGAGCTCCTCTAGTGGTGCTGTATATATCTGTATGCAGTAATCTCCTGAGCTCCCTCTAGTGGTGGCTGTATATATCTGTATGTAGTAATCTCCTGAGCTCCCTCTAGTGGTGGCTGTATATATCTGTATGTAGTAATCTCCTGAGCTCCCTCTAGTGGTGGCTGTATATATCTGTATGTAGTAATCTCCTGAGCTCCCTCTAGTGGTGGCTGTATATATCTGTATGTAGTAATCTCCTGAGCTCCTCTAGTGGTGGCTGTATATATCTGTATGTAGTAATCTCCTGAGCTCCCTCTAGTGGTGGCTGTATATATCTGTATGTAGTAATCTCCTGAGCTCCCTCTAGTGGTGGCTGTATATATCTGTATGTAGTAATCTCCTGAGCTCCTCTAGTGGTGGCTGTATATATCTGTATGCAGTAATCTCCTGAGCTCCTCTAGTGGTGGCTGTATATATCTGTATGTAGTAATCTCCTGAGCTCCCTCTAGTGGTGGCTGTATAATATCTGTATGTAGTAATCTCCTGAAGCTCCCTCTAGTGGTGGCTGTATATATTCTGTATGTAGTAATCCCTGAGCTCCCTCTAGTGGTGGGCTGTATATACTGTATGTAGTAATCTCCTGAGCTCCCTCTAGTGTTGGCTGTATATATCTTATGTAGTAATCTCCTGAGCTCCCTCTAGTGGTGGGCTGTATATATCTGTATGTAGTAATCTCCTGAGCTCCCTCTAGTGGTGGCTGTATATATCTGTATGTAGTAATCTCCATGAGCTCCCTCTAGTGGTGGCTGTATATATCTGTATGTAGTAATCTCCTGAGCTCCCTCTAGTGGTGGCTGTATAATCTGTATGTAGTATCTCCTGAGCTTCATCTAGTGGTGACTGTATATATCTGTAGTAGTAATCTCCTGAGCTCCTCTAGTGTGGCTGTAATATATCTGTATGTAAAGTATCTCCTGAGCTCCCTCTAGTGGTGGCTGTATATATCTGTATGTAGTAATCTCCTGAGCTCCCCTAGTGGTGACTGTATATATCTGTATGTAGTAATCTCCTGAGCTCCCTCTAGTGGTGGCTGTATATATCTGTATGTAGTAATCTCCTGAGCTCCTCTAGTGGTGGTGTATATATCTGTATGTAGTAATCTCCTGAGCTCCCTCTAGTGGTGGCTGTATATATCTGTATGTAGTAATCTCCTGAGCTCCCTCTAGTGGTGGCTTGTATAATCTGTATGTAGTAATCTCCTGAGCTCCCCTCTAGTGGTGGCTGTAATATATCTGTATGTAGTAATCTCCTGAGCTCCCTCTAGTGGTGGCTGTATATATCTGTATGTAGTAATCTCCTGAGCTCCCTCTAGTGGTGCTTGTATATATCTGTATGTAGTAATCTCCTGAGCTCCCTCTAGTGGTGGCTGTATATATCTGTATGTAGTAATCTCCTGAGCTCCCTCTAGTGGTGGCTGTATATATCTGTATGTAGTAATCTCCTGAGCTCCCTCTAGTGGTGGCTGTATATATCTGTATGTAGTAATCTCCTGAGCTCCCTCTAGTGGTGGCTGTATATATCTGTATGTAGTAATCTCCTGAGCTCCCTCTAGTGGTGGCTGTATAATATCTGTATGTAGTAATCTCCTGAGCTCCCTCTAGTGGTGGCTGTATATATCTGTATGTAGTAATCTCCTGAGCTCCCTCTAGTGGTGGCTGTATATATCTGTATGTAGTAATCTCCTGAGCTCCCTCTAGTGGTGGCTGTATATATCTGTATGTAGTAATCTCCTGAGCTCCCTCTAGTGGTGGCTGTATATATCTGTATGTAGTAATCTCCTGAGCTCCCTCTAGTGGTGGCTGTATATATCTGTATGTAGTAATCTCCTGAGCTCCCTCTAGTGGTGGCTGTATATATCTGTATGTAATAATCTCCTGAGCTCCCTCTAGTGGTGGCTGTATATATCTGTATGTAGTAATCTCCTGAGCTCCCTCTATGTGGTGGCTGTATATATCTGTATGTAGTAATCTCCTGAGCTCCCTCTAGTGGTGGCTGTATATATTCTGTATGTAGTAATCTCCTGAGCTCCCTCTAGTGGTGCTTAATATCTGTATTAGTATTCCTGAGCTCCCTCTAGTGTGGTGTATATACTGTATGTAGTAATCTCCTGAGCTCCCTCTAGTGGTGGCTGTATATATCTGTATGTAGTAATCTCCTGAGCTCCCTCTAGTGGTGGCTGTATTAATCTGTATGTAGTAATCTCCTGAGCTCCCTCTAGTGGTGACTGTATATATCTGTATGTAGTAATCTCCTGAGCTCCCTCTAGTGGTGGCTGTATATAATCTGTATGTAGTAATCTCCTGAGCTCCCTCTAGTGGTGGCTGTATATATCTGTATGTAGTAATCTCCTGAGCTCCCTCTAGTGGTGGCTGTATATATCTTATGAGTAGTCTCCTGAGCTCCCTCTAGGGGTGGCGTATATATTGTAATGTAGTAATCTCCTGAACTCCCTCTACGTTGGTGACTGTATATATCTGTATGGAGTATCTCCCTGAACTCCCTGAGTGGTGGCTTGATATATCTGTATGGAGTAATCTTCCTGAGCTCCCTCTAGTGGTGGCTTTATAATCTGTATGTAGGTAATCTCCTGAGCCGCCCCTTAGTGGTGGCTGTATATATTCTGTATGTTAGTAACTCCATGAGAATCCCTCTAGTGGTGGCTGTATATATCTTGTATGTAGTATCTCCTGAGCTCCCCTCTAGTGGTGGCTGTATATCCTTTATGTAGTGAGCTCCCTCTAGTGGTGTTCCTGTATAATCTGTATGTAATGAGCTCCCTCTAGTGGTGGCTATATAATCTGTATGTAGTAATCTCCTGAGCTCCCTCTAGTGGTGGCAGTATAATCTGTATGTAATGAGCTCCCTCTAGTGGTGGCTATATAATCTGCATGTAGTAATCTCCTAAACTCCCTCTAGTCGTGTCTGTATAATCTGTATGTAATGAGTTCCCTCTAGAGGTGGCTATATAATCTGTATGTAGTAATCTCCTGAGCTCCCTCTAGTGGTGTCTGTATAATCTGTATGTAGTGAGCTCCCTCTAGTGGTGGCTGTATATATCTGTATGTAGTAATCTCCTAAAATCCCTCTAGTGGTGGCTGTATATATCTGTATGTAGTAATCTCCTGAGCTCCCTCTAGTGGTGGCTGCATATATCTGTATGTAGTAATCTCCTGAGCTCCCACTAGTGGTGACTGTATATATCTGTATGTAGTAATCTCCTTAGCTCCCTCTAGTGGTGGCTGTATATATCTGTATGTAGCAATCTCCTGAGCTTCCATCTAGTGGTTGCTTGTATATATCTGTATGCAGTAATCTCCTGAGCTCCCTCTTGTGGTGGCTGTATATATCTGCATGTAGTAATCTCCTGAGCTTCCTCTAGTGGTGGCTGTATATATCTGTATGTAGTAATCTCCTGAGCTCCCTCTAGTGGTGGGCTGTATATATCTGTATGTAGTAATCTCCAGAGCTCCCTCTAGTGGTGACTGTATATATCTGTATGTAGTAATCTCCTGAGCTCCCTCTAGTGGTGGCTGTATAATCTGTATGTAGTAATCTTCTGAGCTCCCTCTAGTGGTGGCTGTATATATCTGTATGTAGTAATCTCCTGAGCTCCCTCTAGTGGTGGCTGTATAATCTGTATGTAGTAATCTCCTGAGCTCCCTCTAGTGGTGGCTGTATATATCTGTATGTAGTAATCTCCTGAGATCCCTCTTAGTGGTGACTGTATATATCTGTATGTAGTAGTCTCCTGAGCTCCCTCTAGTGGTGGCTGTATATATGTATGTAGTAATCTCCTGAGCTCCCTCTAGTGGTGACTGTATATATCTGTATGGAGTAATCTCCTGAGCTCCCTGTAGTGGTGGCTGTATATATCTGTATGGAGTAATCTCCTGAGCTCCCTCTAGTGGTGGCTTTATAATCTGTATGTAGTAATCTCCTGAGCTCCCTCTAGTGGTGGCTGTATATATCTGTATGTAGTAATCTCCTGAGCTCCCTCTAGTGGTGGCTGTATATATCTGTATGTAGTAATCTCCTGAGCTCCCTCTAGTGGTGGCTGTATAATCTTTATGTAGTGAGCTCCCTCTAGTGGTGTCTGTATAATCTGTATGTAATGAGCTCCCTCTAGTGGTGGCTATATAATCTGTAATGTAGTAATCTCCTGAGCTCCCTCTAGTGGTGGCAGTATAATCTGTATGTAATGAGCTCCCTCTAGTGGTGGCTATATAATCTGCATGTAGTAATCTCCTAAACTCCCTCTAGTCGTGTCTGTATAATCTGTATGTAATGAGCTCCCTCTAGAGGTGGCAATATAATCTGTATGTAGTAATCTCCTGAGCTCCCTCTAGTGGTGTCTGTATAATCTGTATGTAGTGAGCTCCCTCTAGTGGTGGCTGTATATATCTGTATGTAGTAATCTCCTAAGCTCCCTCTAGTGGTGGCTGTATATATCTGTATGTAGTAATCTCCTGAGCTCCCTCTAGTGGTGGCTGTATATATCTGTATGTAGTAATCTCCTGAGCTCCCTCTAGTGGTGACTGTATATATCTGTATGTAGTAATCTCCTTAGCTCCCTGTAGTGGTGGCTGTATATATCTGTATGTAGCAATCTCCTGAGCTTCATCTAGTGGTTGCTGTATATATCTGTATGCAGTAATCTCCTGAGCTCACTCTTGTGGTGGCTGTATATATCTGCATGTAGTAATCTCCTGAGCTCCCTCTAGTGGTGGCTGTATATATCTGTATGTAGTAGTCTCCTGAACTCCCTCTAGTGGTGGCTGTATATATGTAATGTAGTAATCTCCAGAGCTCCTCTAGTGGTGGCTGTATATATCTGTATGTAGTAATCTCCTGAGCTCTCTCTAGTGGTGGCTGTATATATCTATATGTAGTAATCTCCTGAGCTCCCTCTAGTGGTGGCTTTATATATCTGTATGTAGTAATCTCCTGAGCTCCCTCTAGTGGTGACTGTATATATCTGTATGTAGTAGTCTCCTGAACTCCCTCTAGTGGTGGCTGTATATATGTAATGTAGTAATCTCCTGAGCTCCCTCTAGTGGGTGGCTGTATATATCTGTATGTAGTCATCTCCTGTGCTCCCTCTAGTGGTGACTGTATATATCTGTATGTAGTAATCTCCTGAGCTCCCTGTAGTGGTTGCTGTATATATCTGTATGGAGTAATCTCCTGAGCTCCCTGTAGTGGTGGCTGTATAATCTGTATGTAGTGAGCTCCCTCTAGTGGTGACTGTATATAGTAATCTCCTGAGCTCCCTCTAGTGTTGTCTGTATATATCTGTATATAGTAATCTCCTGAGCTCCCTCTAGTGGTGGCTGTATATATCTGTATGTAGTAATCTCCTGAGCTCCCTCTAGTGGTGGCTTTATAATCTGTATGTAGTAATCTCCTGAGCTCCCTCTAGTGGTGGCTGTATATATCTGTATGTAGTAATCTTCCTGAGCTCCCTCTAGTGGTGGCTGTATATATCTGTATGTAGTAATCTCCTGAGCTCCCTCTAGTGGTGGCTGTATATATCTGTATGTAGTAATCTCCTGAGCTCCCTCTAGTGGTGGCTATATATATCTGTATGTAGTAATCTCCTGAGCTCTCTCTAGTGGTGGCTTTATAATCTGTATGTAGTAATCTCCTGAGCTCCCTCTAGTGGTGGCTGTATATATCTGTATGTAGTAATCTCCTGAGCTCCCTCTAGTGGTGGCTGTATATATCTGTATGTAGTAATCGCCTGAGCTCCCTCTAGTGGTGGCTGTATAATCTGATATGTAGTGAGCTCCTCTAGTGGTGGCAGTATAATCTGTATGTACTGAGCTCCCCTCTAGTGGTGTCTGTATAATCTGCATTGTAATGAGCTCCCTCTAGTGGTGGCTGTATAATCTGTATGTAGTAATCTCCTGAGCTCCCTCTAGTGGTGTCTGATATAATCTGTATGTAGTGAGCTCCCTCTAGTGGTGGCTATATAATCTGTATGTAGTAATCTCTTGAGCTTCCTCTAGTGGTGTCTGTATAATCTGTATGTAATGAGCTCCCTCTAGTGGTGGCTATATAATCTGTTATGCAATAATCTCCTGAGCTCCCTCTAGTGGTGTCTGTATAATCTGTATGTAGTGAGCTCCCTCTAGTGGTGGCTATATAATCTGTATGCAGTAATCTCCTGAGCTCCCTCTTGGTGGTGGCTGTATATATCTGTATGTAGTAATCTCCTGAGCTCCCTCTAGTGGAGGCTGTATATATCTGTATGTAGTAATCTCCTGAGCTCCCTCTAGTGGTGGCTGTATATTATCTGTATGTAGTAATCTCCTGAGCTCCCTCTAGTGGTGGCTGTATATAATCTGTATGTAGTAATCTCTGAGCTCCCTCTAGTGGAGGCTGTATATATCTGTATGTAGTAATCTCCAGAGCTACTCTAGTGGGTGGCTTTATATATCTGTATTAGTATCTCCTGAGCCTCCTCTTAGTGGTGACTGTATATAATCTGCTATGTAGTAATCTCCTGAGCTCCCTCTAGTTGGTGACTGTATATATCTGTATGTAGTAATCTCCTGAGCTCATCTAGTGGGTGGGCTGTATATATCTGTATGCAGTAATCTCCTGATGCTCCCTCTTGGAGGTGGCTGTATATATCTGTATGTAGTAATCTCCTGAGCTCCCTCTAGTGGTGGCTGTATATATCTGTATGTAGTAATCTTCCTGAGCTCTCTCTAGTGGTGGCTGTATATATATTGTATGTAGTAATCTCCTCAGCTCCTTCTAGTGGTGGTTGTATATATCTGTATGTAGTAATCTACTGAGCTCCCTCTAGTGGTGGCTGTATATATCTGTATGTAGTAATCTCCTGAGCCCCCTCTAGTGGTGGCTGTATATATCTGTATGTAGTAATCTCCTGAGCTCCTTCTAATCGTGGCTGTATAATCTGTATGTAGTAATCTCCTGAGCTCCCTCTAGTGGTGGCTGTATAATCTGTATGTAGTAATCTCCTCAGCTCCTTCTAGTGGTGGTTGTATATATCTGTATGTAGTAATCTCCTGAGCTCCCTCTAGTGGTGGCTGTATATATCTGTATGTAGTAATCTCCTGAGCCCCCTCTAGTGGTGGCTGTATATATCTGTATGTAGTAATCTTCCTGAGGCTCCTTCTAATCGTGGCTGTATATATCTGTATGTAGTAATCTCCTGAGCTTCCTCTAGTGGTGGCTGTATATATCTGTATGTAGTAATCTCCTGAGCTCCCTCTAGTGGTTGGCTTTATATTCTGTATGTAGTGAGCTCCCTCTAGTGGTGGCTGTATATATCTGTATGTAGTAATCTCCTGAGCTCCTTCTAATCGTGGCTGTATATATCTGTATGTAGTAAATCTCCTGAGCTCCCTCTGGTGGTGGCTGTATATATCTGTATGTAGTAATCTCCTGAGCTCCCTCTAGTGGTGGCTGTATTTATCTGTATGTAGTCATCTCCTGAGCCCCCTCTAGTGGTGGCTGTATATATCTGTATGTAGTAATCTCCTGAGCCCCCTCTAGTGGTGGCCTGTATATATCTGTATGTAGTAATCTCCTGAGCTCCCTCTAGTGGTGGCTGTATATATCTGTATGTAGTAATCTCCTGAGCTCCCTCTAGTGGTGGCTGTATATATCTGTATGTAGTAATCTCCTGAGCTCCTTCTAATCGTGGCTGTATATATCTGTATGTAGTAATCTCCTGAGCTCCCTCTGGTGGTGGCTGTATATATCTGTATGTAGTAATCTCCTGAGCTCCCTCTAGTGGTGGCTGTATATATCTGTATGCAGTAATCTCCTGAGCTCCCTCTAGTGGTGGCTGTATATATCTGTATGCAGTAATCTCCTGAGCTCCCTCTGGTGGTGGCTGTATATATCTGTATGTAGTAATCTCCTGAGCTCCCTCTAGTGGTGACTGTATTTATCTGTATGTAGTAATCTCCTGAGCTCCCTCTAGTGGTGGCTTTATAATCTGTATGTAGTAAACTCCTTCTAGTGGTGACTGAAGGTAACAAATCTTATCATCTAACAGTCTCATCAGGAAGTTGGAGCAATGTATATATATGGACTCGGAGAGCAGTAAGCGATTTTTATCAGTTATTTTGATCCAAAACCAGGAGTGGAGCCTATAAAGCAATGAGGTATAAATGAAAGATCTGCACCTGTTCTGCGTTTTTGGCCTACACTGCGACCAAACCCAGACCGTGTGAAAGCAGCTTTATTCTGATAACGGAGATGTAACATTCATTAGATTCATGACAAAAAAAAAAAAAAAACTAAATAAAAATCTTAACTTTATTTTTTATTAAAACCCCACATTATCTCATTAGAGCTTCTTTTAATTAGATATTTACAGGTTTCCATTAGATAATACATATCATTTCATTAACATTGACACTGGGCAGTCGCGGCTGTGGTGGCGGCACTATGGCGGTGGATCCCACACTATAAGACCACCGAGCACCAGAAGAAGTGCAGCGAGGTCTTCACCTGCCATAATACATAGCGTGGAGAATACATGATCAGCCGGGGCCCCTGGAAGCAGCACCACCTAGTGGAGGATGGTAACCACGGGAGGGGCCATGAAGCGCCCATCCCTTTAATCGCTGCTGCTCAGTCCCTGTATAACAAGTCCTGTAACTTTCTAATACGGCCCTTACAATTTACAAGAGCTCGGCTTGCAGTCAGTGAATGGGAACACTGGAGGAAATTTATCAAGTAGAACGGTGACAAAAAGCTGGAATTTTTGGGGTAAACCAGACGAGATGTGACCCAATATATGCCACCCCAGAAATGTGTGAATTCTTTTATTTTGGCTTGTAAAAAAAGAAAACACGTAGAGGAAGAAAGATGTTCTAACGCGTACGCACAAGGGGGAGGCGGGGGCGTGCCACTGTGATAAATGTGGTACAGCCTCTGCTGATCTAATTTAAAGGAAAACCAATAAATCTGCACCCTTTGCATCCAGAGGTGGAAAACCTGCACCTACCTAATGCATTCGCAGCTGGGGGTTTGTTACAATTGCATCCAGTCTATAAAATCCTCAGATTTTCATAATGCTTCCATTCATTAACAGCAAGCAGAGATCTTAGAGAATTGAAGCCCTGAGCCTGTCAGAAAGCTGCAGTCACAGAGATTTAGTTCCATAAAACCCGGAGACCCCCCATAGGTCAAGTGTCCGTGTTATAAAGGGTCAGTAAAGTGCTGGTATATTCAGAGAAGACGTCACAGAACTTTCCTCATCGGGATCCGGAGAGCCATTCAGCAAAGAACTTCTCCATGGTCGTGCGGGATTTCCAGTTCCCCACATTGACCGTCGGGATGATTTTCTGAGGTTTTATAAAACTGCACAAATCTCTTCATCTCGGAGAAGCTGCTGTGTTCGCTGTAAGGGATCCCTGAGAGGAGAAGAAGGGCAGAAGATCAGAGACGGCAGGAACCCAGGGCAGAGACGGCAGGAACCCAGGAACCCAGGGCAGAGACGGCAGGAACCCAGGGCAGAGACAGACCCACCACATACCATAGATGGTCACTTTTCCTCGGATTTCCGGACGGATATCGGCCACTGAACCGCAGCCCTCAGAATACGTCCATCCTGTCGGCTTGAAGGCCAAAATGCGGTCGTATCTTCCAGAGAACTTGTTGAGGTGCGCATTCAGACCCTGCAAGAGACACGACGCATACACCTAGGTAAGACAATGGTACTATGCAAGATTTTTGGCATAAAAAAAAAAAAAATTGCTGCAAAGCACATTTTGTGCAAAAAACATTGCAACTGTTTTCCACCACCCCCTCACCCCTTGTTTAAAAAAGTGCACAGAGCTTAGCGGAAGGGGCGGGGACACCTCTGCCAGTCTTAATTAAAGAAGAACTCCCCCCAAAATTTTTATTCTCTGACCTGTTAGAAAGATGCATGATGTAATCTATAGTGAATGTAATCTTATCAGTGACTGTATTTGTGAGTTATCCCCTCTCTTCTTATTGTAGCTGTGTCATGTGACCAACTCCCTGACCTCCAACTGACCCAGGACAGGAAGCCAGTAACTGCTCTATTCATTCCTATGAGACTCAGAGTGAGGCTCCCATAGGAATACATAGAGAAATAGACTTCCTGTCCACACACAAGATGCTGTGTTGTCTGGTGAGTCTGATTGCTGGTCACATGACAGAGGAGAAACATCAGGGAGATATAACTCACAAATACAGTCACTGGTAAGAAAATGACATTCACTACAGATTACATCATGTACATTTCTAGCAGGACATGGAATAAAATTTTTTGCAGGAGTTTTTTTTTTAACCCCAAACATTAACCCTTTCACTATCGGAGGTGCTGTCGGTTATTTTTTTTTCTTCTTCATTTTCCTTGTACTTTCTAATGCCACCATTAATTATGCCATACAATGTAGTGGGAAGCAGAAAAAAATGGGGTGGAATTGGAGGAAAAAAAAACAAAAACACACACAATTCCTCCACCGCTTTACGGGTTTTGTTCCCACGGCGTTTTGTTTGCGGCAAAACTGACCTGTGCCCTTCATTCTCTGGGTCAGTACAATTACAACGATACCACATAAGTATAGGTTTTTTTATGTCTAAACAGCGTAAAAATAAATTTAAACTTTGATTTAAAAACAAAAAAAAAAAAAAAAACAAAAACACAATCATTCTGACCCCTATAACTTTTTTTATACTTGCGTCTACCGAGCTGTTTAGGGGCTCATTTTTTGCGGGACAACCCGTAGTTTTTATTGATACAATGTTGGACTGTGTGTGACTGTCACACTTTAGCAATGATAAAAATGGCCGTTTTGACCCCTTTTTTCCATTACACCATTGGATTTTTTTTAAATATTTGAATAGTATGGGCATTTTTGGTTGCGGTGATACCCATGATGTTTATATCTGATCTGTTATTCAGGGTTTTTTTTTTTTTCAAATTATACGGAAAGGGGAGGGGCCATTTAAACTTTATTTTCATATTTACTTCATTTTATATTTTAACTTTGTTTTATTTTTTGTGATGATTTTGAAGCTCATATATGAGCCTATAAATTATGTTTTTTAATTTTTCATTCTATACTATCAGGAATTTTTAAAATGGGGTTTGGATTGGAAACTGCTCATTTCTTACCCTGGCCTGCCATCTGGTGGCAAAAACTAAGAATTGCAGCATGAACATTATCAGCCTCCTCAGCCAGGCTCATAGTGTTCAGCGCAACTACCGATGCCTCCATTGGCCGAACAGGGCATCGGTAGGAAGCCCGGAAGCGTGAGCTTCTGGATTTTTGCACATTTAGATGCCGTGATCTCGGCACCTAAAGCCTTTAATTACCGCAATCGGCATTATTGCCAGTCACGGTAATTAGCCACAGGTCTCTGCTGTTCGTACAGCGCTGGTAGCGAAAGGGTTAATACCCGATATTACTTGACAAATCAACATGGCCACCACTGCAGCCTCCAATGGGGTTGGCACTTGGCTTTCCCCAGATTCCTGAACTGTGATTTGGGGAGAAGGCAGCGCTGCCATTGAGGAACGTCATCCGTACAATGGAGACCTTACCTTAAAATTAACCTGCATCATGGGGAGGACGTGCAGCGCGGTGCTGTGCCAGTCTGTGGTCACCAGCGCACGGATCTCATCGGACTCCAGACACTGCATGGTTTTATATTTGTCTTGGGACATGCAAACCTTACAGCCCAAGACGTCGGCGATCGCTGCAAACAGGAGACAAGATGCAAATAAATAAATACACTGTATGGCGGTACTTTTTATATAACTCATCTACTATACAGATCCAGTGTCCATACACCCCTCCCCCATTATAACTGGAAGACCTGTACGATACAGATAAACGGAGTACACCACCCCGCAGTCTCTAAGGAGCTGCTGAAGGGTTACAGGCCAGAGGACTGGAAGCAGAGACTGGAGTGAGGAGGGCGAGCAGAGGGGAGATCGCCCCCGGTCAGAGTTATGGTCAGTCAGCGGCCGGTCCGGTCATGAACCATAGAGGCAGCAGTGAGATTTGCTGCTTGTACATATGATGCCATATTCGGGGGATGGGTCCACTTTATATAGGATCTGTCCAAGATGAAGATATGCTTTATCCCAAAATAATTACCTAAGAAGACCTTCTCCTTTCCTACAGAATACGTGCCGCAAACCACCAACGTTCGAGGATGTAGAGTCACCATCTCAAACGCAGCATTCACAGCAAACTGCACCGCTTCCTGCTGCGGGGGGAAGGTGTACTCCGGACTGCAGTATCTGCAAGAGAAAGTACACAGCCGACGGTGTAAAGAACGCCGGGAGACCGAGAATAACAGATCTGCCTGCAGAGAGTGTACTGAACACATTCCTGTATTATACTCCAGAGCTGCACTCACTATTCTGCTGGTGCAGTCACTGTGTACATACATTACTTACCCTGTACTAATCCTGAGTTACTTCCTGTATTATACTCCAGAGCTGCACTCACTATTCTGCTGGTGCAGTCACTGTGTACATACATTACTTATCCTGTACTGATCCTGAGTTACATCCTGTATTATACTCCAGAGCTGCACTCACTATTCTGCTGGTGCAGTCACTGTGTACATACATTACTTACCCTGTACTAATCCTGAGTTACTTCCTGTATTATACTCCAGAGCTGCACTCACTATTCTGCTGGTGCAGTCACTGTGTACATACATTACTTATCCTGTACTGATCCTGAGTTACATCCTGTATTATACTCCAGAGCTGCACTCACTATTCTGCTGGTGCAGTCACTGTGTACATACATTACTTATCCTGTACTGATCCTGAGTTACGTCCTGTATTATACTCCAGAGCTGCACTCACTATTCTGCTGGTGCAGTCACTGTGTACATACATTACTTATCCTGTACTGATCCTGAGTTACATCCTGTATTATACTCCAGAGCTGCACTCACTATTCTGCTGGTGCAGTCACTGTGTACATACATTACTTATCCTGTACTGATCCTGAGTTACATCCTGTATTATACTACAGAGCTGCACTCACTGTTCTGCTGGTGCAGTCACTGTGTACATACATTACTTATCCTGTACTGATCCTGAGTTATATCCTGTATTATACTCCAGAGCTGCACTCACTATTCTGCTGGTGCAGTCACTGTGTACATACATTAGACATATACACGGCTCTGTCTGTAGGGGACTACTCCCACATACAGAGGGGTCTGGTTCTTACGTGGTGTCCAGGTACAGGGTGTGGATCTTCCGGCCGAGCAGCGCTGGATACCTCTCCATTGAGGGTTCTGCACGGAAGTCTCCGGTGTGTAATATCGAGGTCCCGTTGGGGAGGATGAAGAGCAGCAGAACCGCTCCGGGGCAGCTAAAAGTGACAGCAAAGGTGAAACATGAGCCAAGTGAAGAACGGGGTCTATCCCTCCGAAATATAGTAACTGTGCCCCATAATCCATATAGGATCCTAGGCTGTAATGTCGAGAAGACTTCTCACAGCTGAGGGTATGCTGCAGTTGTATCCGGTCTACACAATCATCTGAAGTCTATTAGCAGCACAGATCTGTCACAATGTATCAGTCTGGAGTCCAGGCCGTGTCCATCACATTGGATTGTCTACACTGGATACAACTGTAACAAACCTCCAGCTGTGAGCAGTAAGTCAGGACAGGAGTTCAGCCTCCCGACAAAGAAAGTTCCTATTCACTGACAGTAAGAGGAGATAGTGAAAACGGATACGCACTGGTTGGCGTCCAGCAGCACCACCTTGACGCCGTTCACGGTGCACTCCGTGTACATGGGCAGGCAGTTAATGAACTCCTTCTCTACTCGCAGCTTACTCTGCACCAGGTTCCCTGTGATCTGAAAGAGAAGAGCGGTGACTGCATGTATGACACACGTATGTACAGGATGTGGACAGGCAGGTCTGCAGCTTTATAACAGGCTCTGCGCTGAAACACTGTAACAAGCAGGAACCTGTAGACTAGATGTACACAGCTGTGAGAGTGTCAGAACCATCGCAGTCTATGGGGCCAATCACAGTGCCGGGGGCCACCATGGGGGACACTACCAATGCCGGGGGCCACCATGGGGGGACACTACCAATGCCAGGGGCCACCATGGGGGGACACTACCAATGCCGGGGGCCACCATGGGGGGACACTACCAATGCCGGGGGCCACCATGGGGGGACACTACCAATGCCGGGGGCCACCAGAGGGGACACTACCAATGCCGGGGGCCACCAGAGGGGACACTACCAATGCCGGGGGCCACCATGGGGGGACACTACCAATGCCGGGGGCACCCTGGGGGGACACTACCAATGCCGGGGGCCACCCTGGGGGGGGACACTACCAATGCCGGGGGCCACCCTGGGGGGGGACACTACCAATGCCGGGGGCCACCAGAGGGGACACTACCAATGCCGGGGGCATTAATGAATACCATCTACTTTTAAAGGGAGTTAAAAACAGACAGAAAACAGATGTAAAAATGTCCATGAAAAGCTTAAATTGTGTCTTTTTCATGCTTTTTTTAGTGTTGTGTGAATGAAGTCTTAATATAGTAAGAAACAATCCGCCCGTGAGAAACTTCTCATTGTAATCAGATTAAGCGTTATTTACAGCGGACTGGCCCTTTAACCCCTCAGTGACCGGCCTGTTCTGGGTCGTCTCATTCCAAGAGCTGTAACTTTATCTTTCCATCGACGCAGCCGTACGAGGCGCGGTTTTTGCAGGACACGTCGTAGTTTTTAATTGCACCATTTTGGTGTCCACAAAACTTACTGATTAAGGGCTCATTCAGACGGCCGTATGCTGTCCGCAAAAATACGGATCTGTTTTTTTCCCGGATTAGACGCCGCCCCAGTCACTTCTATGGGCCCTTTTCTTTCGTTCCACGGCTCCGCAAAAACACTGGAACACGTCCTGCACTTGTCAGTGACAATCAGGACATGGCACAATTGAAGTCTATGGGTCCGCAAAAATACGGAAAGCAATCTGTTTTTTGGTGGACATGCTGAACTGTTTTTTGCGGACAGCATACGGCCGTCTGAATGAGCCCTAACTCTTCAGGGGCACAAACAACGGCTTATTCCCTGGCTCAGTACGATCACAGTGAGAACAAATACATTGTATTTAAAGGGTAACTAAACTTTTGTATGATTCTTTTATGAAGGTGTCCCTAATGCCCCAATAGTTCTTGTAATGTAGTTTATTCACGTATTTTGATTCCACGTTTTCCTCCCTAAAGTGCACCAGTCCCTGAGCGCTTAAAATTCACTTTGGAGTACGGACTGTACACTGTATGAACGGGGCCAACATGCAGCCTGATGGGGATCCTCTGCAGGGAGGCCTGGAGCTGTCATTAGGATCGGGTGATCTCATACAGATGGGCGACATAGCGAGCTCCCTCTAAACCACTTAGATGCAGCGATCGCTATTGACTGCGGCATCTAAGGGGTTTAATCAGCCCAGACTAATGCTTCTGCCCTGACAGCCCTGCTCTCCACAGACTAGGCCTCGGTACAAAGGTGCACTGCCGCTCACTACCAGAAAGAACAGAAGCGCGTGGTTCCTACCTTGCTGCAATAAATTGGGAAGCGGAACTTCTTGGTGAGACCGCCGTAGTGATCCGAGTGAAAGTGGGTGAGGAAGTACGCCGAGCAGCCTTCTATTTCACCATACTGGAAGGCGTCCACTGCAAAACCAGTGCCTATAGGACGACCAGAGGGAAATCAACATTAGTACGGAGAAGAGAGAAGAACTGGAAGCAACGGGATCCGAGAATTCCTGAATATCGGACGGTCGGCAGCGAAGCTTAAAGGGAACCGGTCTTCTCTCTCAGGCTTATGTAACAGATGGCGATGCACTTTAGGTCGTTTTATCATCACATTTGTTACGTCCGGCAGAAAATTAAGGTTGTGTGAGATGGTAATTGGACTTCCAAGTGCTCGGCTGTAATCATGGGTGTGAAACCGCAGCCTTAGGGCCCATTCACACGACCGTGGAGCACAATCCGGGACGGCCTGTGAAAACCCGGACCGTGCTCCTTCTGAGGGCAGGAGCGCATGGGGTCATTGGTTGCTATGACGCCGTGCGCTTCCTGAGGACGCCGCTGTACAGTGATACAGTCTATACGAGTGTGTACAATGTATCGCTGTACAGCGGCGGGTCTCAGGAAGCGCACGGCGTCATAGCAACCAATGACCCCATGTGCTCCTGCTCTCAGAAGGAGCACGGTCCGGGTTTTCACGGACCGCGCTCCACGGTCGTGTGCAAGAGCCCTTAAAGAGGATCTCCATCACCTTTCAGTTCATCTCAAGACAAGACACTTCCGGGCACATTTACTACAGTTTCCGCACCCGTTTTCGGGAGTAAAGCCTCTCTCAGACTGTCTATTTACAAGTCTCTTTTACTAACTGATTCTGCGTCTTGTTTGTCTAATTCTTACTTTGAGACTATTTTCGGGGTGGTCTCCGTTTTGCACCTTATTCCTGATGCACTTTTTTTTTGCACCAGAATTACCATTTATTAACAGTCTTCTTTACACTCCGTTCCTGGATTATTTTCTGTTTTGACAGAGAACTCACACAATACTTTGCACAGACAGAGCTGCAACTTGTATTTTCTTTTCCAGTCATTTGCAAACCAATGAGACAAGTCTTAGTGAATATGAACCCGTCTTACAAGAAAACGACCACTAGAGGTCAGACTTAAACCGATTTATTAAGGGAATTTGAAGGTCTCAAGTACTCCAGGCGGCGAGCTTCTATGTGCCGCACTTTTAGTGTGACCGCCGGCGGGCTCTTCCTCTGAGGGCACGACCAGATGTGCTCCTCCTCCTTCCTGTTCAGCTACGTATTGTACATGTAGATAAACAGTAAGAAATATGAGCACGTCCGGTCACAACGTCAGAGGAAGAGCCCGCCGCCGGTCACATGACTGCAGCCGAGATCACGGAATAAGAAGGGTACGTACTGCTCAAAATGCCTTCATCCAGCGGACAGGTTTGTACGGTACAGGCCCGGAGAACCCCTTTAGGATTTATTCACACAAAGGTTGTTTGAATCCGAACTACATTTCTTTTTTGTGGCTCGGATGTGGACGCATTCACTTCAATGGGGCTGCAAAAGATGCGGAGAGCCCTCAGTGTGCCGGCTGCATCTGACGCTCCGTCTGTGGCCGCCCATAAATAAATACAACATGTCCTATTCTGGTCCGTTTGGCAGACAACAGGCATTTCTATTATGGGCGACCCGTTCCGTAAATTGTGGAACGCACATGAGCGGCATCCGTGGTTTGCAGATATGCAATTTGTGGACTGCAAAAAACAGTCAGGTGAACGTAGCCTTAACCGGAGGAATTCCCTGTCTGCTCAGCCGCACGCTTCTGGTCTAGAGTCAGGAGTCAACATTAGTGTCAAGAGAACTGGTGTTCGGATTATCTAAGAATTCCGTACCGCGGACCATAACGGAATTGTATGACGGCGTGCACCACGGAAGCCTATAAGAGGCATTCCCTATGGCCGGCATAGACTTCTATTATGACGGAACGCCTCCTGTAGGTTTCCGTGGTACGCGCCATCACAGAATTCCGTTATGGTCCGTGGTAGTGGGATCCAGAACGGAATTCTTCGATCACCCATACACCAAACACAAGTTTACTCATTCCCACTCAACACAGAGGAATGTTACTGCATAGTATGTATAACAGCACACCGTACAGGGCACGCAGAAAAAAACAGCAGGTGTGAACAAAGGCAAAATCCGTAACACGCAGGTTTTTGTTTTTTTTTTAACTCTGAACCGGATTTAAACGGATCGGCTCCATTCACACTCCGCAGTGACAGTACCTGCAGGTCTCATCACTTCTGACATTGTTCTTCTAATCACAGCCCTATTTATCACAGTTTTCCAAAAGGACATCAAGAGACTTTCAGATACAGCAGAAAAAAAAAAATGCAGATTTTTCAGATTTTTTTTTTTTTTGGCAAAACCTCAGCAATTCAAAGTAAACCTGCAGGAGGCTTTCACTGCCGAGTTCATACCTGGATCACGTCCATACACCCTTAGGGCTTGTTTACATGGCTGGTGGACGGCCGTGCCTGAGCTGTGGACCACAAATTGCGGTTCTTCCGCATGCGGATCGTGGACCCTTTCCCTTCAATGGGCCCCGCAATCCACATCTTTTGCGGTGCGTAGGCACGGACTCCGTAGTGCTTCCGTGGGGTTCGGATCCATGCCTCCATTCCACACCGCATCTCCGTGATTGCGGACCCATTCAAGTGAACGGGTCCGCGATCCGTGATGCACACGGCCGATGTCCGTGTATTGTGGACCCACCGTACGCAGGCCGCAATACGCCCACTGACACACAACAGCCGTGTGAACAAGCCTTAGTAAAACCTACAAAAAAGAAACAAAAAAAACCCAGCACGACAGGGGGAGCGGAGACACTGACCTGGGATCTTCTTGTAGAAGGGGCACTGCTTCTTCCCCCTCCCCCCCTCCTCAGTAGTAACGTTCTGCCTGAACCTCTTCCCTCCTCTTCTCTGGGTTCCTGAAGCCGCCGGCACCGGGACCTCGCTAACATTTTCCACAACTCCACCGGCATCGCCAAGAGAAGCGCTGGCCTTCCTCTTCTGGGCTGGCCTCTCGTTCTGCGAGGACACGGCATTGGGGCTCTGGGATTTTAGGGGCACCTTTTCCTGAGTCTTTGTGGTCAACGCTTTAGGTTTTAACCCAAAGAAAACCCCAATGTCCATCTGCTTCATGGCTTTGGCTGAGGAGGTCATCTCCTGGGACAGTCCTTCCTGAGCGTGGACTGCGGGACGCTGCAGGTGAGGCTGGGAGGTTACGGATGAGGCCGCGTCTTCTTCTGTCTTAATATGAGATAGAAGGAGGCGATTATCAGGGCCGGGGTCGCTGAGATGTGAAGCAGCTGTGCCGCACCCAGACCTACAATCAGCAGTCAGCCGAGTCCACTCACCGGAGCTGCCACGGTTATGGGGAAGGCCGTTGCTAATATTGCACTGAGAAGGGGTTGTTACTGCTGCATTCTTATGTGGAGGCGATCTTCTGGGACGGGGGGTCCGGTCACCCTCCTCATCACTGAACAGCTCCTCATCACTGACCAGTGGAGAATAGGAGATGGTTCGGTCACATACGTCTTCGTCTTGTTGGGGCAGAGGGCGGCTCTCAGCGGCAGTGACCCGGCTGGAGGTGTCCTGAGAGGCCTTAGATGGTGAGGAGAGCCAGACCTCCAGCGGGGTCCTCCTCAACGACTCCTGGGAGCTGGAGGGGGACGGGGACTTGGGCGACTTTGGCTTTGTGTTCTTTTTAGTGGCCGAGGTGTTGGATTTTGCTGGACTCAAACCATTGAAAGTAAGTGAAGCTTTAGGTAAAACCAGATCGGGGGTAGAAGGCGGAGACGGCGGGGGCTGATCCAGGGCGCGGCTCTGTGCCAACAGGAAGTGGGAGAATCGCTTGTAGTGAGAAGGGAGAGTCGACAAGCAGCGCACGCCATCCGGGCATTCTGCAAAAATATCAGAGAAATCAGAAAAACTCCAGGAATAGAGCAGCGATTTGACTCCCCAAATCTAGGCCTCATCCCAATGTAAACCCTTCTCCGTGCGGTCACAGGGCACCGGCGGGAAGGATCGCTCAGTGACAACCACAGATCACCAGGGATAATGGCGTGGAATACGTGGACTGTTACTAAGCAACCACCCGACACCTTCTGACAACTATCGAATTATGTCAGAGAAACCACGCAGGCCGGACGCACGAGGATTCACAAGGGAGCGCGGCTTTCATACTGACCCCCTATTCTTCAGTCAGCTGATCACTGGAGGGCAGAGGTCGCACTATTTATTTATTTTTTTTCCGGAAGAGTTTTAACAGAAATACAGACGTACGGAAACGGAACGCACACAGAGTACCTTCCGTTTTTTTGCAGATTCATTGAAATGAATGGTTCTGCATACGGTGTGCAAAAAAAAACCGGAACGGACACGGAAAGAAAATACGTTCGTGTGTATGAGCCCTAATAGCGCGTCTCCTTATAGCGCCGGATTCCATGGTCCAGAACTCATTGGTTTTTGCGCTGCTGCAGCGGTATGGGGCTCGACAGGATAACGCTACAAGCATTGTTTTTCTGTCTGTGATCGGGTGCGGAGAAAGACGAATCCGTCCCGACTCACAATGTAAGTCAATGGACACAAAAGAAAACGGATCCGTCCCCCATTGACTTACAGAGATAATACAACCGGATCCGTTAAAAATGGCCGCAGGCGGTTGTATTATTATGACGGATCCAGCCTAACTGATATTTTTTAGGGTGAGGTCAATAGGAGTTTTTGGTGGTCTTTCTTAGGGCTCATGCACACGAACGTGTGTGGTCAGTGCAATTTGCGGTCCACAATGCGCGGGAACTGACAGTGGGGCCACTGCATTTGGATCGCGGACCCATTCACTTCGCAATCCGCATCTGACGGTCCGCACCACAAAAAAGTACTGCATGCACTAATTTTTTGCGGTGCGGAGGCATGGCCAGAAACACCGCAGAAGCGCTCTGTAGTGCTTCCGTGGTGTTCTGATCCGTGTCTCCGTTCCGCATCTCCGGGTTTGCGGACCCGTTCAGGTGAATGGGTCCGCGATCCCTGATTCAGGGTGCACCCGGCCGGTGCATGGGCCCTTACGCTGTTAACTGGGCAGTTTTAATAATATGTTCCTCTAATTGCCTAAATGTAGAGGTTAAGGCCTCATTCACACGTCAGTGTTTGATCAGTGATTTCCATCAGTTATTGTGTGCCAAATCCAGGACTGGAGACTACACAGAGATCCGCTATAAGGGCTCATTCACACGAATGTATTTTCTTTCTGTGTCCATTCCGTTTTTTTTTTTGGACCATATTCGGAACCATTCATTTCAATGGGTCAGCAAAATAAAAAAAAAACGGAAGGTACTCCGTGTGCATTCCGGTTCCGTTCCGCAAAAATACAGAACATGTCCTAATATTGTCCACATTACGGACAAGGACAGTTCTGTTCTATTAGGGGCCGGCTGTTCTGTTCTACAAAATACGGAATACACACAGACGTCATCCGGATTTTTTGCGGATTGCAAAATACATACGGTCGTGTGAACAAGCCCTAAGGGAAAGATCTGCACCCGTTCTGTGTTCTTGATCCGCACCTGATTTTGGCTCACAATAAGGCTACTTTCACACGAACGTTGTGTTTTGCAGTCTGCAAATTGCGGATCCGCAAAAAAAACAGATTTTTTTTTTTTTTTTTGCAGATCCATTGTAACAATGCCTATCCTGGTCCGCAAAACGGACAAGAATAGGACATGTTCTATTTTTATTTTTTTGCGGGCTACGGAACGGGCACACGGATGCGGACGGCACACGGTGTGCTGTCAGTATTTTTTGCGGACCCGTAGAAATGAATTCGTCCGCATCTTATCCGCAAAATATGCGGCTTGGAGCCCGCAAAAAATACTGTTGTGTGAAAGAGGCCTAACGGACAGAAATCACTGCCGCCTAATGCTGATGCTGGCCGTTAAGACCGTAAAATTTCCAGGAGGCGCCGTGAGTATCAGACTCCTGTAAGAATCCTAGAAGGTGAAGCTGAGGAGCAGCCGCCGCGTCCTGACCGCAGACTGACCGCCCTGGTGGACATCTTCTCCTGGGGCTAAGGGTGAACTGAGACAAGACGTCCCCCGGAAATGACCCAGAAAACCCTCCAGGGCTCTGTTCACACCGACAGAAAACCATGTCCCAGAGCTGACCCCAGTGTTAATATGGGAGGTGTATCCGCCGGCTGCTGTACCTGTCTGTGCGGTTGACGCTGCGTCCAGGCATTCGCTCACGTGCCATCGCGGTGTCTGCACCAGTAATATGGAGAACGGCATCTGGCAGCTGGGGCAGTGGCCGCTGTTCGTGTTTTGAGGGGTCGCGGGGCTCGGGGTCTTCGCGGTTTCCGCTTTGTTTCTCTTCGGTGTGGAGAGTTTGTCTTCCTGGGGGGCAGGCGGGGCCGGGACGTGGGTCGTCGTCCTCTGTGCGCTTCTCTTATTACCCCGGCTTTTCGCCTGTGTCCGTGGTTTTCTCGCCTGCTCCTGACATCCTGCCTCCTCCGCGTTTCGATCTCTGCGTTTCCGGATGGATTTATAACCCCAGATCTCATCTTCGTTGTCGGACATCGCTCAGCACTAAAGAAAATGAGGAGAAAAAAAAACGTTCAGGACGAAACGCAGAATCAACTGCACCCGGAGGACGATTCCCTGTACAGGAAATAGTCAGACCTGAGAGCTGCGGGGCTGTTACAGTGTATCAGTCTACACTCCAGCATGCTCCATTCACCTCTATGGGAGTTCTGAGCAGGGGTGTCTGCTGGGAGTTGTAGTTTCACAACAGCTGACCCCTGGACTAGACCAGTGATTTTCAACCAGTGTGCCTCCAGCTGTTGCAAAACTACAACTCCCATCATGCCCAGGCAGCCTACAGCTATCAGCCTACAGAAGGGCATGGTGGGAGTTGTAGTTTTGCAACAGCTGGAGGCACACTGGTTGAAAATCACTGGACTAGACAATCCTGTCAGGTAAACCCAGCAGCAGCACACATCTCTCTCCTGCTCTGATAGTTTGTTACAGTGTATCAGTCCTGATCCACACGACTGTGCCCAGTGCTGCAGAGCGCAGCCCGTATGGTGCCTGCCTCTCTGGCGGATCACGTTCCTATGTGATGGCGGGTCTATTGCGCACAAGATAATGATGATGAGTGCAGTACAATAGACAGCAGAATAAATCAGTGTGGTGCGGACAGGGGGGCGCGGTCGGTGCAGCCGACACACGGGACGTGTTTCCTGGACTGGGCACGGTCGTGTGAATGAGACCTCAGAGTGGATACAACTGTAACAAACTCTCAGCTGTGGGACGTATAAAGCCATGTTCACACAGGTTTTATTTAATCTAGAGCAGGGATGCGAAACCTGCGGCCCTCCAGCTGTTATAAAACTACAACTCCCACCATGCCCTGCTGTAGGCTGCCCGGGCACGTTGGGAGTTGTAGTTTTGCAACAGCTGGAGAGCCGCAAGTTGGGCATCCCTGATCTACCAGCAGAAACTGGAGGCTGCCGCTGATTGTTGCTGTGGACGTCCTCGTTGCGATGGATCGGCACCAGGCTTATCCCGCGACCACTCAATAATCCGCGGCTTCTCCGTGCAGAATCCATGGAAATAAATAGCGCACTTATTTTACACACCGCAGCGTAAAATGAACGTGAAAATACTACATGACAGGTGAACGGGTTAGTGGACACTGGACTGGACACAGACGAGGCGAATCCAATAAGTGTGAACGGAAACTTATGTTCAAACTGAAGAAAATCCGTAGAATTCTGCGCTCGGCCTTGTATTTCTTCCGCAGATTCGCACCATATAACGGGGTAACTGAGTCAGGACTTGACATCGCTTCTTTTTTCCCCACGATGTCCAGTGGTGTGCAAAAGTTTTAGGCAGGTATGTGGGGGGGGGCGGGGGTCATTTGCGCAGTAAGAATACTGCCAGAACTTGAAGTGTTAATAGTTTATTTCCATCAAGGGAATGAGGAGAAATCAGTATTTGGGGCGACCGCCACTGACTACTTGGGATATGTGCACAGGCGGGGGGGTTGTCAGACATCTTGGAGACCTGACTGCAGATCTTCGGCAGTGTTTTCCCCTCACCCGCCTTAGCGCCTGCCCAGGGCCGCAAAAGTCAGATCCCCAGCGGGAAAATCTGTGACGTCCACGGGAGGCAGTATGTGGGATATGCGCCAAAATGCAAGTGAAATGTCCATGATGTAAACCTGTCACATCTGTGCTGGAGGTGGGGGTCCTGGGGGTCACTCAGAGCCGTTCAGATATTTTCTACGTAGAACAGGTGTGAACCTGTCACAAACCTCTGCATGTAAACAATGTTCCCATTCACTGACAGCAAGCACAGATAGAGAAAATGATTACTATGACTAAATTTTGTTTTTTAATCAATTTTCCAACTGCTGTTAATTACAACTTATGCGTAAACGATGTCACAAAAAAAAACTAGTGGAACAAAATTAAATATTCTGTGTTTTCTGCTTTTTCCCATTGTTTGATAATTATTATAATTCTTCCCCTATGAATTGACTATAGATAAAACCCCCGGGAATTACCGCTTCGCGCCGCCAGCCTCCCGTCAACTCCTCGGTCTTTTCCCGGCCATTCCGAGCGCCACCCCCGGCCCAGCCCGCACATCCGCCGCCGCACTTTCCTCTTATTTCATCACACGATAAATCTGAAAATACACACTTCGTCCTTTGAATTTGATGTATTTTCTTTGTCCCAATTTTATTCCAAATTTACAAAGTTCTCCAGTTATAGTTTTATCAAAGTTGTGTAATAGTGTCGAATCGAGAGTCACGGAAGAGAAACTAGATCTCCGACGTAAATCGTATCAACCCATCCGCAGATTCGCCAAAACAGTGAATATAGAAATTGTTTTTACATCATAAACTTGAATTATGAGAAGTAATCCTGAGGTTATGGATTAATGTGGATTTTTTTCGTTACTAATTTCTATGTATTATAAAGGTTTGTGCTGAGGCGGAGGCGCGAATGTGCGGATGGGATTGTAAAGTGCGGGACGCTGCTGCCGTTGCCTGGTAACACTGAGTCCTGTCAATTATTGTAGGAGGAGCAAGATGGCGACGTGCAGTCTAAATGATGTGCAGCGGCTACAGAGCCCGCTGGAGGACGCCCTGCAGGAGGCGGGGTCTCAGGAGGAGAGGGAGAGGCTGGTGCTGGAGTATCTAGAGAAGGTGAATGGGCGGGCACCGGGGCTCAGGGTGCCAGACTTCTCTCCAGGTACTTATGTATTGCTGTATGTGGACCCCTTCATTGTTATGTCAGGACTGCACAGTTGCCATGGTTACTCATGAAGTTTGTTGCCTTGAAGTGTTTAAAGAAAAAGTTCTGCAGCTTTCTACATAAACTAATTTCTCAACGTTTCCAAGATTGCAGCTGCAAAGGGTCCCCTCCCCCCCCCCCCCCAGTGGTAATCAGGGCTGGTCTGAGGAATCATGTTACATGATATGGATGGCTGGGTATGCATGTGTGTCAATTACCTGAGGAAGAGATGGCACCAGTTGCACTATGAGAAGAAGGCAGCCTGGTCTGAGGATAACATTACATCATGTGGATGTCAGTGTCACTTATCTGAGAAGAGATGGCACCAGGTGCACTATGGGAGGAAAACGGCCTCGTCTGAGAAATCAGGTTACATCATGTGGATGGCTGGGGGTGTGTGCGTCACTTACCTGGAGAAGAGATGGCACCAGGTGCCCTATGGGAAGAAGGGAGCCTGGTCTGAGGAATCGGGTTACATCATGTGGACGGCCGGGTGTCTGTTTCACTTACCCAGAGAAGAGATGGCACCAGGTGTATTATGGGAAGAAGGTGGCGTGGTCTGAGGAATCGGGTTACGTAATGTGGATAGCTTGGGGTGTGTTTCACTTACCTGAGAAAAGATGGCACCAATTGCACCATGGAAGAAGGTGGTCTGGTCTGATGAATCAGGTTACATCATGTGGATGTCCAGGTGTCATTGTGTCACTTACATGGAAAAGAGTTTGCACCAGGAGCACTACGGGAAGAAGACTGTCTCGTCTGAGGAATCTGGTTACATCATACGGACATCTGGGTGTGAGTGTCAATTAACTGGTGAAGAAATGGCACCAGGTGCACTATGGAAGAAGGCGGTCTGGTCTGAGGAATCCTGTTACATCATGTGGACGGCCGGGTGTCTGTGCCACTTACCTGAAGAAGAGATGGCACCAGGTGCAGTATGGGAAGTAGTCAAGATGTACAGATAAGCACCCTCTTCATGGAAGTGGTGCCCCCTATTGGCAGTGCCCTCATTCAGCAGATTAATGACTCGGCCACACATCAAAAATTGTCCAGGAACGAGGGACACAACAGAGAAGTCAAGGTGGTCCCCGAATTCCCAGATCTCAATCCAGTCGTCATGTGTGGGGCACACTGGAAAACATGGAGGCTGCACAGAGCCACTTACAGGAGCTGATACCACAAGGCACTCACTGACGTGGTGGAGTCCAGGGTTTGATGGGACAGCACAGCGATTGGGGTTGTGAAAGAATGGGGGGGAGGGGGTCATCAAATCCCCCCCCCCCCCACTCATCCAGACCTGTAAAAGAAGAATTACTTATCCTCTTCCTGGCTCCCTACTCCTTCTCTTCCAGGTGTGCGTTCCTCCACTCCACTGTAAACATCCAGTTTGACATCGCTGCAGCCAATCACTGGCTGCAGCAGAGACCGGATCCCCTTGCGTCATGTGACCTTTTGTCATGACTTGAGGGGAGCCGGTCATCAGGTAAGTCCTCTTTCCTTCACAGGTCAGACAAGGTCCTATTTCTGCACAACCCCTTTAATGTTATGATTGGTTTATTTTCTGTTTAATGTATATTTATTGTGTTTCTTATTTTCTTCTCTCCGTTTTGTGTTTTCCAGGTTTAGAATGGCTGAACACGGACGCCTCCATCTCCCTGCTCCGGGATCTCAGTGGGAAGGTCGTGGTGTTGGATTTCTTCACTTACTGCTGCATCAATTGTATGCACATCCTCCCGGACCTGCACGCTCTGGAGCAGCGCTTCTCTGACGCAGGTAGGAGCCATTGCTGGTTCTGTATACAGTATAGCACACAGTGGTGCCAGTGGGCTGGGGGAGGAGCTAAGAAGCTATTCAGCAAGCAAGGGCGGAGCTAAGGCAATGGGGGGGGCGGGGTCGCTTTGCCTGTGAGTCTTCTCATCCTGACCTCCATTAACCCTCCGTATGACATTCTAGTCATTAGAACACTCCCCAAGTGAAGAAAAATCGCTGCACTCTGGTTATACTATGCAATTACAGGCGGTTCTGAGCTAGACTTGTGTGTAATTACAATTATATATATATATACACACACACATATATATAATATATTTATCCACCTATGGGTCAGCAGACGTTTCAGCCCAATAGGACCTTCCACAATGGTGTAACCTTTGGCATGGGCATGACATCTAAGCGATCCAGCCTCCTCTGACACCATCCCCCACACCACAGGATATACCGCAGAGGAAGGTGACCCATAGGTGGATATATATATTATATGTATGATTATACACACGCGTCTAGATCAGAACTTCTCTTGTTTTTGTAAAATAAATGACCCTGTAATTTCATCATATAACCCGAACTACCTGAGTAATACATCAAATTGACGAAGACTAACTAACGAAGATATCATTTACCTACTATACCTACAAAACTGCACAATAATTATCTATCTATTGCTAGGGATGAAAAACAATATATATATATATACACACCGTATTTTTCACCCTATAGGACGCACCTAGGTTTTAGAGGAGAACAATAAAGAAAAAATATTTTTCATTAGTCCTCAGGTCAGACCAGCAATCAGACCCCCAATGTTAATCAGACCTTAGCTGACGGCCCCAATCAGACTCCCAATGTTAATAAGACTCCAGTAAGACCTCAGATCAGACCACCAATGTGAATGACCCCCAATCAGACCTCAGATAAGAGCCCCATGTCTCTTATCAGCCCCCATATTCCTCTCATCAGTCCCTATTGCCTAATATCAGTCCTCATTGCCTCATATTATCCCCCAGCAGTCCCTTTTGCCTCAGGTCAGTCCCCAGTACCTCATATTTAATAAAAGATAAAAGCCACTTACCGCTCCTACTCCGGACGCCGCCGCTCTTCTCCTCCAGCGCGATCCTCTTCTTCCTGCTGTCGGTTGTGTTGTGACCCGGCGCGCACAGCGTGAGGTCACAGAGCGCCCTCACGCTATGCGCAGAACAGCACAGCCGACAGCTGAGGACCAGGAAGCGGTGAGTACAGAGTCTTCACCGCTTCCTGGTCCTCCAGTGCTAATGTGCGCTTCCAGAATGGAAGTGTTCATTAGCATTCGCCCCATAAGACGCAGGGGCATTTTTCCCCCACTTTTTGGGGAAAAAAATGCGTCTTATGGGGCGAAAAATACGGTGTGTGTATATATATACGTACGAATGTTAATATTTGTCCAAAAATGTTAAACCTGTTGATGTGGGAGGGGGGGGTGTATATGCGCATATTTGAGTATATGTGTGTTTATATGTACGTGCACATGAATACGTGGGTGTGCCCTTTAACCCCTTCACGCCCAGCGCCGTACATGTACGGCGCTGGGGCGATGCGGGCACATGGCGCCCGCTCGCGGGTGCGGCGGGCGTCATGGCCGGCAAGTCTCTGCTGTTTCTAACAGCAGAGACTTGCCGCTACTTACCGCCATCGGCGGCGTCTTCCTGCTTGATTAGATGCTGTGATCACACGTGATCACGGCATCTAGTTGCGTTTCAACCCGGAAGCATTCGCATTTGCTTCCGGGTGGTGTACAGACGCCCCGTGTGGCCAATCGGGGTGTCTGTACACCATATGAAAACTGTAATCCTCGCTGGTGAGGATTACAGTTTTCAAAGTGCAATTCTTATTCTGGCCACTAGATGGCAGGCCAGGATAAGAAATGAGCAACTCATGGATTTCCGAGTCTATAAAATCCATAATTGCTCATAAAGAAAAAAAAAAAAAAGCCACAATATATAAGCCCATATTTGAGCTTTCTAATAGTAAAAAAAAATTAAAAAAAAAATGTTAAAAAATATATAAAAAATAAAAAGATGTAAAAGTTCAAATCACCCCCCTTTCCGTATAAGTAAAAAATAAATACATAAATAACAATAAATATAGACATCATGGGTATCACCGTGACCGAAAACGCCCGTACTTTTAAAATATATTAAAAAAAAAATCCAATACGGCGAATTGTGTGGCGGAAAAAAGCGTCCAAATGGAGATTTGCCGTTTTTTGTCGCTTTTTTTTCTAAAAAAAATTAAATAAAAAGTGATCAAAAAGTCATACACACCCCAGAATGGTATCAATAAAAACTTCAGATCGTCCCGCAAAAAATGAGCCCCCATACAGCTCTGTACACATAAATAGCAAAAAGTTATAGGGGTCAAGATTTGACAAGGAAAAAAAAAAAAAAAAAGGGCAACTTTCTAATTATTTTATCACTATGAAAACGCAGGAAAAACTATACATATTAGGTATTGCCGGATTCGTACTGACCACTAGAATTAAAGTAACGGATCAGTTTTAATGCACATCGAACGCTGTAAATAAGAAACCCGTAGAACTGTAGCGGAATAGCGTTTTCTTTGCAATTTCACCCGGTTTGGAATTTTTTTCCTGCTTCCCACTACACCGTATGCAATATTAAATGGTGGCGTTGGAAAGTACAACTTGTCCCGCAAAAAACAAGCCCTCATACAGCTATGTGAACAGAAAAATAAAAGCGTTATGGCTGTTTGAAGGCAGGGAGCGCAAAATGAAAATGCAGAACCGAAAAAAGCTCCGGGGGTGAAGGGGTTAACATGGATATGGTCTGTGTGTCTACACTTATACACACCTATGAAATCATTCTATTTAATGTTTATATTTATGTATAATAATTAATTCATCTCGGCATGTCCAACCTTCCCTTATCCCTCTTATCCGTCTGTCTGTATGGGGATATGTGCCTCTGTCTCCATATTAATCTGCATGGATCGTTAAAATAATGACAACACCCAAAACTGTTGTAAAAGTTGTCTATTAATATATTAACATATTCCACATTTAAAATGTAAATGTAACCTTATAATTCATTAAACTTATTGAGAACAATATATCTATAACCGGAGTGCAGCGGTTTCAATTGCTGCATTGACTACAGGTCCTTTCGCTTGCACCGCCGCACCTAAGGAGAGTAGTGCCGCCCCCATTAGACGGCTCCCGCCTCACACCTTCTGATACTGCAGCCATAAAATCTGAGATAAAAAGGTAATCCGCTGCTGTCACCCGCTGGCCATGCCTTGTATTACTATCCACTGGGCCAGGCACCCAGCTTTCCCAGACTCCTGATCAGGGGGAAGTATTGCAGCATAACTGGATTTGCCGTTGAGTTGGGTGACCGCTCCATGGCGGCCGTATTGGTTGTTGTTTGCTTTTTACTCTTCAAAGTAAAAGATGTGGAAATGTTGTGTTTTATTTTTTACGTTGGCGACCCTGCAGGAATAACGCTCTTTCTCCCTCCCCCCCCCCAGACGGACTCGTCGTCATCGGCGTGCATTCAGCCAAGTTTCCTAACGAGCGGGTTCTGGATAATATAAAGAGTGCCGTCCTGAGGTACAACATCACCCACCCGGTGGTGAACGATGCCGACGCCACCTTGTGGCAGGAGCTGCAGGTGTCTTGCTGGCCGACCCTCGTCCTGCTCGGCCCTCAGGGAAACCTCCTGTTCTCTCTGGTTGGAGAAGGACACAAGGAGGACTTGTTCCTCTTCGCCTCGATGGCGTTAAAGTTCTACAAAGCGAGACACGAAATAACGGAGGACAGGATTCCCCTGCGACTGTACAAGGACTCGCTGCCCCCGTCACCGCTGCTCTTCCCCGGTAAGGTGGCCGTAGACCCATCAGGTGACGCCTTGGTGATCTCTGATACTGGACATCACAGAATCCTGGTTGTGTCCAAGGACGGCCGGATCCTTCACACTGTCGGAGGTGAGATTGTGCGGGAGTCTGTGTGATAATGAGGCTTAAAGGGGATGTCCTGATGAATCCTATGCTGACTATGCGTCTCCATGGTAACCGGCAGCGAACAACTTCTGTACCGTGTAGTACCACTGCTTACTGCCCTTTGTCTCTACTTTGCTCTGATGTTCGTTTGGTGGATCAGACTGTGCATGGTTTGTTACCATGGAAACGCATACTCTGCACAGGAGCTGTAGAAGTAAAACGATAAGATGTTCTGAATCAGCGGAAGGAAAGTGGCTTCATGTTTCATTTTATATATAGAGAAAGAATAAGAAATGTTTGTGAAGGTCGGCTTCGCCATAATGGAAAGTTCTGGAGTTTTTTTAATAGACTTTGGGTCAAATTTATTAATGATGTCCTAAATAATGACCTTGTAAGCGTAGAGGAGACGGGCCTGAGAGGTGCACATTTACCACGGTGACGCACGCTCTGTTACGGATTTGATGCGTCTCGATGGACATTGTTCTCCTCTTTAGGGCTCACACACACAGCCGGAGCTTCTATCTGCATCAGATCCACATTTCTGCAGATCAGATGCAGATCCATCTATTTCAATGGGGCTGCGAAAGATGCAGATATCACACTGCGTGCTGTCCGCGTCCACACCTCGTGGAGAGCATGTCGTATTCTGCTACGGCATAATAAATGGCGGCATGCACTCAGCCGGGATTCGTGCAGGAGCCCTTACATTTCTCCATGACTGCAGTGCCAGAAACTGTCTGAAGCAAGTAATCTGGCGCACCGCATGTACGGAACTTTTTTGTGAACTGTGTCAGAATCCCGGCACGTTTACCAGTGAATAAACCCTGTAGAGGCCGTATACACCTCACAGCTGAGAGGTCGTAACATACAGTTAAGTAACATAGTTTATAAGGCCGAAAAAGCCCTCCGTCCATCCAGTTCTTCCTGTTATCCTACAAGTTGATCCAGAGGAAGGCAAAAAACCCTGTGAGGTAGAAGCCAATTTTCCTCACTTTAGGGGAAAAAATTCCTTCCTGACTCCAATCAGACATCAGAATAACTCCCCGGATCAACGACCCCTCTCTAGTAACTATAACCTGTAATATTATTACCTCCAGAAATACATCCAGGACCCTCCTGATCTCTTATAGTGAACTTACCATCACCACCTCCTCAGGGAGAGAGTTCCATAGTGTCACTGCTCTTACCGTAAAGAGCCCATAGTCTCACTGCTCTTACCGTAAAGAGTCCATAGTCTCACTGCTCTTACTGTAAAGAGTCCATAGTCTCACTGCTCTTACAGTAAAGAGTCCATAGTCTCACTGCTCTTACTGTAAAGAGTCCATAGTCTCACTGCTCTTACTGTAAAGAGTCCATAGTCTTACTGTAAAGAGTCCACAGTCTCACTGCTCTTACCGTAAAGAGTCCACAGTCTCACTGCTCTTACCGTAAAGAGTCCACAGTCTCACTGCTCTTACCGTAAAGAGTCCACAGTCTCACTGCTCTTACCGTAAAGAGTCCACAGTCTCACTGCTCTTACCGTAAAGAGTCCATAGTCTCACTGCTCTTACTGTAAAGAGTCCACAGTCTCACTGCTCTTACCGTAAAGAGTCCACAGTCTCACGGCTCTTACCGTAAAGAGTCCACAGTCTCACTGCTCTTACCGTAAAGAGTCCATAGTCTCACTGCTCTTACTGTAAAGAGTCCATAGTCTCACTGCTCTTACAGTAAAGAGTCCATAGTCTCACTGCTCTTACTGTAAAGAGTCATAGTCTCACTGCTCTTACTGTAAAGAGCCAAGTCCCCCACTAAAGTCCATCCACTGCTCTTACTGTAAAGAGTCCATAGTCTCACTGCTCTTACCGTAAAAGAGTCCATAGTCTCACTGCTCTTACCGTAAAGAGTCCACAGTCTCACTGCCTCTTACCGTAAAGAGTCCACAGTCGTCACTGCTCTTACGCGTAAAGAGTCCACAGTCTCACTGCTCTTACCGTAAAGAGTCACAGTCCTCTACCGTAAAGAGTCCACAGTCTCACTGCCTTACCGTAAAGAGTCCACAGTCTCACTGCTCTTACCGTAAAGAGTCCACAGTCTCACTGCTCTTACCGGTAAAGAGTCCACAGTCTCACTGCTCTTACCTACCAGTCTCACTGCTCTACCGTAAGAGTCCACAGTCTCACTGCTCTTACCGTAAAGAGTCCACAGTCTCACTGCTCTTACCGTAAGAGTCCACAGTCTCACTGCTCTTACCGTAAAGAGTCCACAGTCTCACTGCTCTTACCGTAAAGAGTCCACAGTCTCACTGCTCTTACCGTAAAGAGTCCACAGTCTCACTGCTCTTACCGTAAAGAGTCCACAGTCTCACTGCTCTTACCGTAAAGAGTCCACAGTCTCACTGCTCTTACCGTAAAGAGTCCACAGTCTCACTGCTCTTACCGTAAAGAGTCCACAGTCTCACTGCTCTTACACCGTAAAGAGTCCACAGTCTCACTGCTCTTACAGTAAAGAGTCCATAGTCTCACCGCTCTTACAGTAAAGAGTCCATAGTCTCACCGCTCTTACAGTAAAGAGTCCATAGTCTCACTGCTCTTACAGTATAGAGTCCATAGTCTCACTGCTCTTACAGTAAAGAGTCCATAGTCTCACTGCTCTTACCGTAAAGAGTCCATAGTCTCACTGCTCTTACCGTAAAGAGTCCATAGTCTCACTGCTCTTACCGTAAAGGGTCCATAGTCTCACTGCTCTTACCGTAAAGGGTCCATAGTCTCACTGCTCTTACAGTATAGAGTCCATAGTCTCACTGCTCTTACAGTAAAGAGTCCATAGTCTCACTGCTCTTACAGTATAGAGTCCATAGTCTCACTGCTCTTACAGTAAAGAGTCCATAGTCTCACTGCTCTTACCGTATAGAGTCCATAGTCTCACTGCTCTTACCGTAAAGAATCCTCTTCTATGTTTGTGTACAAACCTTCTTTCCTCCAGACGCAGAGGATGTCCCCTCGTCACAGTCACAGTCCTGGGGATAAATAGATGATGGGAGAGATCTCTGTACTGACCTCTGATATATTTATACATAGTTATTACATCTCCCCTCAGTCGTCCCTAATTTTGATAATCTTTCTGGGACCTGTAGTCCACCCATTCCAGTTATTACTTTAGTCGTATCCAGTCACTACAATCCTCTGTGATATAAACATCCTTGACTGCTACATTTGACGTGCGCTGATACATTGTAACAGACAGGACAGGAATTGTGGCAATTAAGAGAAGATAAAAAAATGAAGGTGATTCCTCATTGGTTGATGCCTCTTATCGCCTGGAAAGCTTGCAGTCGTGTCGTGCAGCAATGGGTGCATGGTCTCACGTGGTGCCAGTAACTGAGGATTGGGGGAGGCAAAATAGAGGCTGGTCATGGCTGTGCCCGAATGGAGCGGAGCTAAAAATCAACCGACTCTGTAGAAAATAAAGGTCTGGCAGCGGAGGCGGCTGTTACAATAAATCCCCGTGTGTCTGGTATTATTCTCATAGTTTGGTCGTCAGTACCTGTGATTAATGCTGCAGCCACGTCTCCATGTACGAGGCATGAGCTTTCCGTACAGGAGACTGATGGTGGAAGATGAACGGCTGGAAAGTTCTTGGTCCAAAATGTATTGTCACTGGGTCGGCTTTCACAATACTCCGGATCCTCCAAGAAAGCGATTCTGGGGTGTGAGAAATCCAGCCTGATCCAAAGTGAAAATGATCCTTAACCCTTCAAGAACCAGCCTAATAGCTCTGCCATACAGACCCCTCTGTGTAACTCCTTAGATTCTGCTTAGTCCAATCAGCCATTTTTCAGCTATTGTCAGCCATTTGTAAGAGACAGAAACCTCTGCTCAGCCACCACTAGAGGGAGCTCAGGAGATTACTGCATACAGATATATACAGCCACCACTAGAGGGAGCTCAGGAAATTACTACATACAGATATATACAGCCACCACTAGAGGGAGCTCAGGAGATTACTACATACAGATATATACAGCCACCACTAGAGGGAGCTCAGGAGATTACTACATACAGATATCTCAGCCACCACTAGAGGGAGCTCAGGAATTACTACATACAGATTATACAGCCATCCACTAGAGGGAGCTCAGGAGATTACTACATACAGATATATACAGCCACCACTAGAGGGAGCTCAGGAGATTACTACATACAGATATATACAGCCACCACTAGAGGGAGCTCAGGAGATTACACATACAGATATATACAGGCCACACTAGAGGGAGCTCAGGAGATTACTACATACAGATATATACAGCCACCACTAGAGGGAGCTCAGAAGATTACTACATACAGATATATACAGCCACCACTAGAGGAAGCTCAGGATATTACTACATACAGAATATACAACCACCACTAGAGGGAGCTCAGGAGATTACCACATACAGATATATACAGCCGCCACTAGAGGGAGCTCAGGAGATTACTACATACAGATATATACAGTCGCCACTAGAGGGAGCTCAGAAGATTACTACATACAGATATATACAGCAACCACTAGAGGGAGCTCAGGAGATTACTACATACAGATATATATACAGTCACCACTAGAGGGAGCTCAGGAGATTACTACCATACAGATATATGCAACCACCACTAGAGGAGCTCAGTAGATTACTGCTATACAGATATATATACAGTCACCAACTAGAGGGAGCTCAGGAGATTACTACATACAGATATATATACAGTCACCACTAGAGGGAGCTCAGGAGATTACTGCATACAGATATATACAGCCACCACTAGAGGGAGCTCAGGAGATTACTACATACAGATATATATAGCCACCACTAGAGGGAGCTCAGGAGATTACTACATAAAGATATATGCAACCACCACTAGAGGGAGCTCAGTAGATTACTGCATACAGATATATACAGCCACCACTAGAGGGAGCTCAGGAGATTACTACATACAGATATCTACAGCCACCACTAGAGGGAGCTTCAGGAGATTACTACATACAGATATCTACAGCCACCACTAGAGGGAGCTCAGGAGATTACTACATACAGATATATACAGCCACCACTAGAGGGAGCTCAGGAGATTACTACATACAGATATATACAGCCACCACTAGAGGGAGCTCAGGAGATTACTACATACAGATATATACAGCCACCACTAGAGGGAGCTCAGGAGATTACTACATACAGATATATACAGCCACCACTAGAGGGAGCTCAGGAGATTACTACATACAGATATATACAGCCACCACTAGAGGGAGCTCAGGAGATTACTACATACAGATATATACAGCCACCACTAGAGGAGCTCAGGAGATTACTACATACAGATATATACAGCCACCACTAGAGGGAGCTCAGGAGATTACTACATACAGATATATACAGCCACCACTAGAGGGAGCTCAGGAGATTACTACATACAGATATATATACAGCCACCACTAGAGGGAGCTCAGGAGATTACTACATACAGATATATACAGCCACCACTAGAGGGAGCTCAGGAGATTACTACATACAGATATATACAGCCACCACTAGAGGGAGCTCAGGAGATTACTACATACAGATATATACAGCCACCACTAGAGGGAGTCAGGAGATTACTACATACAGATATTACAGCCGCCACTAGAGGGAGCTCAGGAATACTACATACAGATATATACAGCCACCACTAGAGAGGCTCAGGAGATTACTACATACAGATATATACAGCCACCACTAGAGGGAGCTCAGGAGATTACTACATACAGATTATATACAGCCACCACTAGAGGGAGCTCAGGAGATTACTACATACAGATATATATACAAGCCACCACTAGAGGGAGCTCAGGTAGATACTACATACAGATAATATACAGCCAACCACTAGAGGGAGCTCAGGAGATTACTACATACAGATATATACAGCCACCACTAGAGGGAGCTCAGGAGATTACTACATACAGATTATATACAGTCACCACTTAGAGGGAGCTCAGGAGATTACTACATACAGAATATATATACAGTCACCACTAGAGGGAGCTCAGGAGATTACTGACATACAGAATATATACAGCCACACTAGAGGGAGCTCAGTAGATTACTGCATACAGATATATACAGCCACCACTAGAGGGAGCTCAGGAGATTACTACATACAGATATATACAGTCACCACTAGAGGGAGCTCAGGAGATTACTACATACAGATATATACAGGCCACCACTAGAGGGAGCTCAGGAGATTACTACATACAGATATATACAGCCACCACTAGAGGGAGCTCAGGAGATTACTACATACAGATATATACAGCCACCACTAGAGGGAGCTCAGGAGATTACTACATACAGATATATACAGCCACCACTAGAGGGAGCTCAGGAGATTACTACATACAGATATATACAAGCCACCACTAGAGGGAGCTCAGGAGATTACTACATACAGATATATACAGCCACCACTAGAGGGAGCTCAGGAGATTACTACATACAGATATATACACCACCACTAGAGGGAGCTCAGGAGATTACTACATACAGATATATACAGTCCACCACTAGAGGAGCATCAGGAGATTACTACATACAGATATATACAGCCACCACTAAGAGGGAGCTCAGGAGATTACTACATACAGATAATACAGCCACCACTAGAGGAGCTCAGGAGATTACTACAATACAGATATATACAACCACCACTAGAGGGAGCTCAGGAGATTACTACATACAGATTATATACAACCACCACTAGAGGGAGCTCAGGAGATTACTACATACAGATATATACACCACCACTAGAGGGAGCTCAGAGATTACTGCATACAGATATATACAGCCACCACTAGAGGGAGCTCAGGAGATTACTACATACAGAATATATACAAGCCACCACTAGAGGGAGCTCAGGAGATTACTACATCAGATATATACAGCCACCACTAGAGGGAGCTCAGAAGATTACTACATACAGATATATACAGCCACTACAGAGGGAGCTCAGGAGATTACTACATACAGATATATACAACCACCACTAGAGGGAGCTAGGAGATTACTACATACGGATATATACAGCCACCACTAGAGGGAGCTCAGGAGATTACTACATACAGATATATACAGCCACCACTAGAGGAGCTCAGGAGATTACTACATACAGATATATACAGCACCACTAGAGGGAGCTCAGGAGATTACTACATACAGATATATACAGCCACCACTAGAGGGAGCTCAGGAGATTACTGCATACAGATATATACAGCCACCACTAGAGGGAGCTCAGGAGATTACTACATACAGATATTACAACCACACTAGAGGGAGCTCAGGAGATTACTACATACAGATATATACAGCCACCACTAGAGGGAGCTCAGGAGATTACTACATACAGATATATACAACCACACTAGAGGGAGCTCAGGAGATTACTACATACAGAATATATACAGCACACTAGAGGAGCTCAGGAGATTACTACATACAGATATATACAACCACACTAGAAGGAGCTCAGGAGATTACTGCATACAGATATATACAGCCACCACTAGAGGGAGCTCAGGAGATTACTACAATACAGATATATACAGCCACCACTAGAGGGAGCTCAGGAGATTACTACAATACAGAATATATACACAGCCACCACTAGAGGAGCTCAGGAGATTACTACATACAGATATATACAGCCACCACTAGAGGGAGCTCAGGAGATTACTACATACAGATATATACAGCCACCACTAGAGGAGCTCAGGAGATTACTACATACAGATATATACAGCCAACCACTAGAGGGAGCTCAGGAGATTACTGCACATACAGATATATACAGCACCACCACTAGAGGGAGCTCAGGAGATTACTACATACAGATATATACAGCCACCACTAGAGGGAGCTCAGGAGATTACTACATACAGATATATACAGCCACCACTAGAGGGAGCTCAGGAGATTACTACATACAGATATATACAGCCACCACTAGAGGGAGCTCAGGAGATTACTACATACAGATATATACAGCCACCACTAGAGGGAGCTCAGGAGATTTACTACATACAGATATATACAGCCACCACTAGAGGGAGCTCAGGAGATTACTACATACAGATATATATACAGCCCACCACTAGAGGAGCTCAGGAGATTACTACATACAGATATATACAGCCACCACTAGAGGGAGCTCAGGAGATTACTACATACAGATATATACAGCCACCACTAGAGGGAGCTCAGGAGATTACTACATACAGATATATACAACCACCACTAGAGGGAGCTCAGGAGATTACTACATACAGATATATACAGCCACCACTAGAGGGGAGCTCAGGAGATTACTACATACAGATATATACAACCACCACTAGAAGGGAGCTCAGGAGATTACTACATACAGATATATACAGCCACAACTAGAGGGAGCTCAGGAGATTACTACATACAGAATATATCAGCCACCACTAGAGGGAGCTCAGGAGATTACTACATACAGATAATACAGCCACCACTAGAGGGAGCTCAGGAGATTACTACATACAGATATATACAGCCACCACTAGAGGGAGCTCAGGAGATTACTACATACAGATATATACAGCCACCACTAAGAGGGAGCTCAGGAGATTACTACATACAGATATATACAGCCACCACTAGAGGAGCTCAGGAGATTACTACATACAGATATATACAACCACCACTAGAGGGAGCTCAGGAGATTACTACATACAGATATATACAGCCACCACTAGAGGGAGGCTCAGGAGATTACTACATACAGATATACAACCACCACTAGAGGAGCTCAGGAGATTACTACATACAGATATATACAGCCACCACTAGAGGGAGCTCAGGAGATTACTACATACAGATATAGCATAGGATACCACTACTAGCCACGACTAGAGGAGCTCAGGAGATTACTACATACAGTATATACAACCACTACTAGAGGAGCTTCAGGAGATTACTACATACAGATATATACAGCCACCACTAGAGAGCTCAGGAGATTATACATACAGTTATAATACAAGCCACACTAGAGGGAGCTAGGAGATTACTACATACAGATATATACAGTCACCACTAGAGGGAGCTCAGGAAGATTACTACATACAGATATATACAGCCACCACTAGAGGGAGCTCAGGAGATTACTACATACAGATATATACAGCCACACTAGAGGGAGCTCAGGAGATTACTACATAAGATATATACAGCCACCACTAGAGGGAGCTCAGGAAGTTACTACATACAGATATATATACAGCCACCACTAGAGGGGAGCTCAGGAGATTACTACATACAGATATATACAAACCACCACTAGAGGGAGCTCAGGAGATTACTACATACAGATATATACAGCCACCACTAGAGGGAGCTCAGGAGATTACTACATACAGATATATACAGCCACCACTAGAGGGAGCTCAGGAGATTACTACATACAGATATATACAGCCACCACTAGAGGAGCTCAGGAGATTACTACATACAGATATATACAGCCACCACTAGAGGGAGCTCAGGAGATTACTACATACAGATATATACAGCCACCACTAGAGGGAGCTCAGGAGATTACTACATACAGATATATACAGCCACCACTAGAGGGAGCTCAGGAGATTACTACATACAGATATATACAGCCACCACTAGAGGGAGCTCAGGAGATTACTACATACAGATATATACAGCCACCACTAGAGGGAGCTCAGGAGATTACTACATACAGATATATACAATAGCCACCACTAGAGGGAGCTCAGGAGATTACTACATACAGATATATACAGCCACCACTAGAGGGAGCTCAGGAGATTACTACATACAGATATATACAGCCACCACTAGAGGGAGCTCAGGAGATTACTGCATACAGATATATACAATCACCACTAGAGGGAGATCAGGAGATTACTACATACAGATATATACAGCCACCACTAGAGGGAGCTCAGGAGACTACTACATACAGATATATACAGCCACCACTAGAGGGAGCTCAGGAGACTACTACATAACAGATATATACAGCCACCACTAGAGGGAGCTCAGGAGATTACTACATACGGATATATACAGCCACCACTAGAGGGAGCTCAGGAGATTACTACATACAGATATATGCAGCCACCACTAGAGGGAGCTCAGAGATTACTACATACAGATATACAGCCCCCTAGAGGGAGCTCAGGATACTACATACAGATATATACAACCACCACTAGAGGGAGCTCAAGGAGATTACTACATACAGATATATACAGCAACCACTAGAGGGAGCTCAGGAGATTACTACATACAGATATATACAACCACCAACTAGAGGGAGCTCAGGAGATTACTACATACAGATATATACAGCCACCCACTAGAGGGAGCTCAGGAGATTACTACATACAGATATATACAGCAAGCACTAGAGGGAGCTCAGGAGATTACTACATACAGATATATACAGCCACCACTAGAGGGAGCTCAGGAGATTACTACATACAGATATATACAGCCACCACTAGAGGGAGCTCAGGAGATTACTACATACAGATATATACAGCCACCACTAGAGGGAGCTCAGGAGATTACTACATACAGATATATACAGCCACCACTAGAGGGAGCTCAGGAGATTACTACATACAGATATATACAGCCACCACTAGAGGGAGCTCAGGAGATTACTACATACAGATATATACAGCCACCACTAGAGGGAGCTCAGGAGATTACTACATACAGATTATATACAGCCACCACTAGAGGAGCTCAGGAGATTACTACATACAGATATATACAGCCACCACTAGAGGGAGCTCAGGAGATTACTACATACAGATATATACAGCCACCACTAGAGGGAGCTCAGGAGATTACTACATACAGATATATACAGCCACCACTAGAGGGAGCTCAGGAGATTACTACATACAGATATATACAGCCACCACTAGAGGGAGCTCAGGAGATTTACTACATACAGATATATACAGCCACCACTAGAGGGAGCTCAGGAGATTACTACATACAGATATATACAGCCACCACTAGAGGGAGCTCAGGAGATTACTACATACAGATATATACAGCCACCACTAGAGGGAGCTCAGGAGATTACTACATACAGATATATACAGCCACCACTAGAGGAGCTCAGGAGATTACTACATACAGATATATACAGCCACCACTAGAGGGAGCTCAGGAGATTACTACATACAGATATATACAGCCACCACTAGAGGGAGCTCAGGAGATTACTACATACAGATATATACAGCCACCACTAGAGGGAGCTCAGGAGATTACTACACATACAGATATATATACAGCCACCACTAGAGGGAGCTCAGGAGATTACTACATACAGATATATACAGCCACCACTAGAGGGAGCTCAGGAGATTACTACATACAGATATATACAGCCCACCACTAGAGGGAGCTCAGGAGATTACTACATACAGATATATACAGCCACCACTAGAGGGAGCTCAGGAGATTTACTACATACAGATATATACAGCCACACCACTAGAGGGAGCTCAGGAGATTACTACATACAGATATATACAGCCACCACTAGAGGGAGCTCAGGAGATTACTACATACAGATATATACAGCCACCACTAGAGGGAGCTCAGGAGATTACTACATACAGATATATACAGCCACCACTAGAGGGAGCTCAGGAGATTACTACATACAGATATATACAGCCACCACTAGAGGGAGCTCAGGAGATTACTACATACAGATATATACAGCCACCACTAGAGGGAGCTCAGGAGATTACTACATACAGATATATACAGCCACCACTAGAGGGAGCTCAGGAGATTACTGCATACAGATATATATACAGCCACCACTAGAGGGAGCTCAGGAGATTACTACATACAGATATATACAGCCACCACTAGAGGGAGCTCAGGAGATTACTACATACAGATATATACAGCCACCACTAGAGGGAGCTCAGGAGATTACTACATACAGATATATATATATATATACAGCCACCACTAGAGGGAGCTCAGGAGATTACTACATACAGATATATACAGCCACCACTAGAGGGAGCTCAGGAGATTACTACATACAGATATATACAGCCACCACTAGAGGGAGCTCAGGAGATTACTACATACAGATATATACAGCCACCACTAGAGGGAGCTCAGGAGATTACTACATACAGATATATACAGCCACCACTAGAGGGAGCTCAGGAGATTACTACATACAGATATATACAGCCACCACTAGAGGGAGCTCAGGAGATTACTACATACAGATATATACAGCCACCACTAGAGGGAGCTCAGGAGATTACTACATACAGATATATATACAGCCACCACTAGAGGGAGCTCAGGAGATTACTACATACAGATATATACAGCCACCACTAGAGGGAGCTCAGGAGATTACTACATACAGATATATACAGCCACCACTAGAGGGAGCTCAGGAGATTACTACATACAGATATATACAGCCACCACTAGAGGGAGCTCAGGAGATTACTACATACAGATATATACAGCCACCACTAGAGGGAGCTCAGGAGATTACTACATACAGATATATACAGCCACCACTAGAGGAGCTCAGGAGATTACTACATACAGATATATACAGCCACCACTAGAGGGAGCTCAGGAGATTACTACATACAGATATATACAGCCACCACTAGAGGGAGCTCAGGAGATTACTACATACAGATATATACAGCCACCACTAGAGGAGCTCAGGAGATTACTACATACAGATATATACAGCCACCACTAGAGGGAGCTCAGGAGATTACTACATACAGATATATACAGCCACCACTAGAGGGAGCTCAGGAGATTACTACATACAGATATATACAGCCACCACTAGAGGAGCTCAGGAGATTACTACATACAGATATATACAGCCACCACTAGAGGGAGCTCAGGAGATTACTACATACAGATATATACAGCCACCACTAGAGGGAGCTCAGGAGATTACTACATACAGATATATACAGCCACCACTAGAGGGAGCTCAGGAGATTACTACATACAGATTATATACAGCCACCACTAGAGGGAGCTCAGGAGATTACTACATACAGATATATACAGCCACCACTAGAGGGAGCTCAGGAGATTACTACATACAGATATATACAGCCACCACTAGAGGGAGCTCAGGAGATTACTACATACAGATATATACAGCCACCACTAGAGGGAGCTCAGGAGATTACTACATACAGATATATAGCCACCACTAGAGGGAGCTCAGGAGATTACTACATACAGATATATACAGCCACCACTAGAGGGAGCTCAGGAGATTACTACATACAGATATATACAGCCACCACTAGAGGGAGCTCAGGAGATTACTACATACAGATATATACAGCCACCACTAGAGGAGCTCAGGAGATTACTACATACAGATATATACAGCCACCACTAGAGGAGCTCAGGAGATTACTACATACAGATATATACAGCCACCACTAGAGGGAGCTCAGGAGATTACTACATACAGATATATACAGCCACCACTAGAGGGAGCTCAGGAGATTACTACATACAGATATATACAGCCACCACTAGAGGGAGCTCAGGAGATTACTACATACAGATATATACAGCCACCACTAGAGGGAGCTCAGGAGATTACTACATACAGATATATACAGCCACCACTAGAGGGAGCTCAGGAGATTACTACATACAGATATATACAGCCACCACTAGAGGGAGCTCAGGAGATTACTACATACAGATATATACAGCCACCACTAGAGGGAGCTCAGGAGATTACTACATACAGATATATACAGCCACCACTAGAGGGAGCTCAGGAGATTACTACATACAGATATATACAGCCACCACTAGAGGGAGCTCAGGAGATTACTACATACAGATATATATACAGCACCACTAGAGGGAGCTCAGGAGATTACTACATACAGATATATACAGCCACCACTAGAGGAGCTCAGGAGATTACTACATACAGATATATACAGCCACCACTAGAGGGAGCTCAGGAGATTACTACATACAGATATATACAGCCACCACTAGAGGAGCTCAGGAGATTACTACATACAGATATATACAGCCACCACTAGAGGGAGCTCAGAGATTACTACATACAGATATATACAGCCACCACTAGAGGAGCTCAGGAGATTACTACATACAGATATATATACAGCCACCACTAGAGGGAGCTCAGGAGATTACTACATACAGATATATACAGCCACCACTAGAGGGAGCTCAGGAGATTACTACATACAGATATATACAGCCACCACTAGAGGGAGCTCAGGAGATTACTACATACAGATATATACAGCCACCACTAGAGGAGCTCAGGAGATTACTACATACAGATATATACAGCCACCACTAGAGGAGCTCAGGAGATTACTACATACAGATATATACAGCCACACTAGAGGGAGCTCAGGAGATTACTACATACAGATATATACAGCCACCACTAGAGGGAGCTCAGGAGATTACTACATACAGATATATACAGCCACCACTAGAGGGAGCTCAGGAGATTACTACATACAGATATATACAGCCACCACTAGAGGGAGCTCAGGAGATTACTACATACAGATATATACAGCCACCACTAGAGGGAGCTCAGGAGATTACTACATACAGATATATACAGCACCACTAGAGGGAGCTCAGGAGATTACTACATACAGATATATACAGCCACCACTAGAGGGAGCTCAGGAGATTACTACATACAGATATATACAGCCACTAGAGGAGCTCAGGAGATTACTAATACAGATATATACAGCACCACTAGAGGGAGCTCAGGAGATTACTACATACAGATATATACAGCCACCACTAGAGGGAGCTCAGGAGAATTACTACATACAGATATATACAGCCACCACTAGAGGGAGCTCAGGAGATTACTACATACAGATATATACAGGCCACCACTAGAAGGAGCTCAGGAGATTTACTACATACAGATATATTACAGCCACCACTAGAGGGAGCTCAGGAGATTACTAATAGATATATACAGCCACCACTAGAGGGAGCTCAGGAGATTACTACATACA
>ONZH01028763.1:0-29403 GCA_900303285.1 Rhinella marina
TGTACTTTGAAATATACAATATCTAGGCCATTTAATAGGCCACTGTACTGTGCGTTCTTTGTTAAATTATCTCACATACCTGGTGTAAATACCCACCGTCTGTTCAGTTACTACACGGCTGTGTACTTTGAAATATACAATATCTAGGCCATTTAATAGGCCACTGTACTGTGCGTTCTCTTGTTAAATTATCTCACATACCTGGTGTAAATACCCACCGTCTGTTCTGTTACTACACGGCTGTGTACTTTGAAATATACAATATCTAGGCCATTTAATAGGCCACTGTACTGTGCGTTTTCTTGTTAAATTATCTCACATACCTGGTGTAAATACCCACCGTCTGTTCTGTTACTACACGGCTGTGTACTTTGAAATATACAATATCTAGGCCATTTAATAGGCCACTGTACTGTGCGTTTCTTGTGTTTAAATTATCTCACATACCTGGTGTAAATACCCACCGTCTGTTCAGTTACTACACGGCTGTGTACTTTGAAATATACCAATATCTAGGCATTTTTAATAGGCCACTGTACTGTGCGTTCTCTTGTTAAATTATCTCACATACCTGGTGTAAATACCCACCGTCTGTTCTGTTACTACAACGGCTGTGTACTTTGAAATATACAATATCTAGGCATTTTAATAGGCCACTGTACTGTGTGTTCTCTTGCTAAATTATTTCACCATACCTAATTATATACCCAAATATTGTATTTGCAACAAAAAAAAAATAAAATGGCGGAGGGGGGCTAGCGGAATAGGACGTGGACGTGGACGAGGACGGGGGGCGCGGAAATGCTGTTGGGGGCCTTGTTGAGCCAGTGGGGATACAATGTGTGCTGGTGAGGATCAGCCAGGATCCGCGCTCATCCAGAATCCCTGCCTTTATGGGACAGTTAAGCAGGGGCGGGTTACACCGCTGTTGAGGCCTGAGCAGGTTGAACAGGTGGTGCAATGGATAGCCGATAGCGCTTCCACACAGTTGTCCACCAGCCAGTCATCCACACAGTCTCACTCTGACCATCCTTCCTCCACACCTGGCCAACAGAGTCATCCCACCCTTGACCCCTCCCAGGAGCTCTTTTCGGGTCCTTTTTCAGATGTGCCGGAAGAATCCCAGGAGCTAGCAGAGGAATTTGTTTGTAGTGATGCCCAAACACTGGAGTTTTCGCCATCTCCTGCTGATGTGGACCCTGAGCCAGCATCTGTTATCATGAGCGATGATGATGATGAGACGCAGTTGCCATCAAGGGAGGCTGTTGGAATGTCCAGTGGGCAGGAGGAGGAGCAGAGTGAGGAAGAGGAGGTGGTGGATGACGAAATGACCGACCCCACTTGGCCAGGGGTGATGTCCAGCGAGGAAAGCAGTGGAGAGGTGGTGGTCTGCGCAGCACCGAAAAAGGCAGCAAGAGGCAGAGGGATGTCCACAGGCAGAGGGATGTCCACAGGCAGAGGGATGTCCACAGGCAGAGGCATGTCCACAGGCAGAGGGATGGCCACAGGCAGAGGGATGGCCACAGGCAGAGGGATGGCCACAGGCAGAGGACAGTTCAGACAGAGAAGTGAGGCCACAGCCAGCAGGGCCGAAGCTGTTCCCGCCAGCGGCCAGTCGTGCGAAGCTCCCCCATCGAGGCCTCGTACTTCTGTGGTGTGGAGATATTTTAATGTTTGTGCGGATGACAAACTGAGCGCGGTTTGCACACTCTGCCACTCAAAACTGAGTAGGGGCTCTGAGAAGAGCAATCTGACCACCTCAGGCATGCGGCGTCACTTGGAATTCAAGCACTGGGCTGAGTGGGAGAGAGCAAACGCAATACAAACTGCGCCCGGTCTTGCTGCCACTGCCTCTTCCCCTTTGTTGTGTGCTGCCACTGCGGTCCAGACCTCCAGCCAGGACACCTCCACATCTGCCTCTGCCTCTGCCTCTGCTACTTTGGGGCCTTCTCCTTCAGCCTCCCCTTCCCCGCCCTTCCCCCGCCTCTTCGCCTGCACCTTCACACTCCTCGTCCAACAACTGTCCATCTCGCAGGCGTTCGACCGCAGGCGGAAGTACGCCTCGAGTCACCCCCAAGCCCAAGCCTTAAACTGCCACATCTCCAAACTGCTGGCCCTGGAGATGTTGCCGTTTAGGCTTGTGGAGACGCAGGCCTTCCGCGACCTGATGGCGGCTGCCCGCACCTCGCTATTCCGTCCCTAGCCGCCACTACTTTTCCCGGAGTGCCGTCCCCGCCCTGCACCAGCACGTGTCGCGTAACATCAGGCGGGCCCTGAGGTACGCAGTCAGCGCAAAGGTCCACTTGACCACCGACTCATGGACAAGCGCTTGCGGCCAGGGACGATACATTTCTCTGACGGCACACTGGGTGAATGTAGTGGAGGCGGGGACGGGGTCGCAAACAGAGACGGCCTACCTACCACCCCCGCCCAAGATTGCCAGCATGGGTTCTGATAAACCCCCTCCTCCTCCTCCTCCTCCTCCTCCTCCTGTGCCTTAACATCTCCCTCAGCCGCTAGCTGGAAGCGTTGCAGCACTGGCGCGGGGAGACGTCAGCAGGCGGTGCTAAAGCTCATCAGCTTGGGCGACAGGAAGCACAGCGCCCCAGAGGTGAGGGACGCCATATTGCAGCAGACGGAGATGTGGCTGTCGCCGCTGCAGCTAGGACCAGGCATGGTCGTGTGCGATAACGGCCGTAACCTGGTGGCGGCTCTGGAGCTTGCCCGAACTCAATCACGTACCATGCCTGGCCCACGTTTTTAATCTGGTAGTCCAAAAATTTCTGAAGACTTACCCCAACCTGGCAGAGCTACTGGTGAAAGTGCGGCGCTTGTGCGCTCACTTTCGGAAGTCAACTGTAGCTGCTGCTAGCTTAAAAAAACTCCAGCAACGCCTCCATTTGCCTGAACATCGGCTGTTGTGCGACCTGCCCACTCGCTGGAATTCCACCTATTCCATGTTGGCCAGGGTGTGTGAGCAGCAGAGAGCATTGATGGAGTACCAGATAATGAATCCACGCGTGCCTCCAACTCAGCTCCCTCAGTTTGCCAACCACGAGTGGCCATGGATGGCAGACATATGCGATGTACTGCGTATCTTTGAGGAGTCCACCAAGAAGGTCAGCAGCGAGGACGCTATAGTGAGCGTAACCATTCCGCTCCTAGGCGTCCTTAAAGAATCGCTCATCGCAATAAGGGAGAACGCATTGCACGCAGAGGAGACGGGGGTAGGAGGAGACGCAACGGAGCTACACAGTCAGACCACACTTTTGTCTGCTTCACGGTGGCAGTTGCAGGAGGAGGAGGATGAGGAGGAGGACGACGTGGAGGTGGCTGTGGAAGAGGAGGAGGATGCTGGCGGCGAGGGTAGCAGTCAGGCTGTGTGCGTCCCATTGGGAAGAGGAAGAGGAGGAAATGGCAAGTGATCCTTCTGGTGGGGGCAGTGAGGTCATGCCTATTCAGAGTCTGGCACACATGGCTGACTTCATGCTGGGCTGCTTTTCCCGGGACACACGTGTTGTCCGGATAGTGGAGAACAAACTGTACTGGGTCTTCGCACTCCTGGACCCCCGGTATAAAGATAACGTCTCCTCTTTTATTCCGGTAGAGGAGAGGACGAATCGATTGCTGGAATACCAGAGGGAACTCGTGCAGAACATGATGGAGATTTTCCCACCCACCATCGCTGGCGGCAGAGAGGAGAGGGTCTCCCAGAGTCCCACAACATCCATCAGGCCCACAGCCACCAGGGGAACACTCTCCAAGGTGTGGGACACGTTCATGGCACCCCCTCGTGCAACTTCCATCACTGCGGGGCCCGCTATCAGCAGGAGGGACAAGTATCGGCGGATGTTGCGGGAGTACCTGGCAGACCGTAACCCTGTCCTCCCCGATCCCTCGCGTCCTACACTTACTGGGTCTCCAAGTTGGACACGTGGCTGGAACTGTCCCTGTACGCCTTGGAGGTGCTTGCCTGCCCTGCCGCCAGCGTGCTATCAGAAAGGGTGTTCAGCGCAGCCGGGGGCATTATAACCGATAAGCGCAGCCGCCTGTCAACCGACAGTGCCGACAGGCTGACGCTAATCAAAATGAACAGCAAGTGGATTGACCCGGACTTTGCTTCTCCAACCGTGGAAAGCAGCCAAAAGTGAAGTGCCATCTGTATGAAGTGCCATTTCCTCCTCCACCTCCTCCTCCTCCTCCTTAACCGCCGTAGAATTGCTCCGTAAAAAAAAATATATATATTTATGGCTCTCCTCTTGGGCCTCCACATAATTTTTAAGAGGTCTCACCTCTTGGGCCTCCACATAATTTTTAAGAGGTCTCACCTCTTGGGCCTCCACATAATTTTTAAGAGGTCTCACTTCTTGGGCCTCCACATAATTTTTAAGAGGTCTCACCTCTTGGGCCTCCACATAATTTTTAAGAGGTCTCACTTCTTGGGCCTCCACATAATTTTTAAGAGGTCTCACCTCTTGGGCCTCCACATAATTTTTAAGAGGTCTCACCTCTTGGGCCTCCACATAATTTTTAAGAGGTCTCACCTCTTGGGCCTGCACAAAATGTTTAAGAGGTCTCACCTCTTGGGCGTCCACATAATTTTTAAGAGGTCTCCCCTCTTGGGCCTCCACATAATTTTTAATACGTCTCACCTCTTGGGCCTCCACAAAATGTTTAAGAGGTCTCACCTCTTGGGCCTCCACATAATTTTAAGAGGTCTCACCTCTTGGGCCTCCACATAATTTTTAAGAGGTCTCACCTCTTGGGCTGCACAAAATGTTTAAGAGGTCTCACCTCTTGGGCGTCCACATAATTTTTAAGAGGTCTCCCCTCTTGGGCCTCCACATAATTTTAATACGTCTCACCTCTTGGGCCTCCACAAAATGTTTAAGAGGTCTCACCTCTTGGGCCTCCACATAATTTTTAAGAGGTCTCACCTCTTGGGCCTCCACATAATTTTTAAGAGGTCTCACCTCTTGGGCCTGCACAAAATGTTTAAGAGGTCTCACCTCTTGGGCCTCCACATAATTTTTTAAGAGGTCTCACCTCTTGGGCCTGCACAAAATCTTTAAGAGGTCTCACCTCTTGGGCCTGCACAAAATCTTTAAGAGGTCTCACCTCTTGGGCCTCCACAAAATCTTTAAGAGGTCTCACCTCTTGGGCCTCCACAAAATCTTTAAGAGGTCTCACCTCTTGGGCCTCCACAAAATCTTTAAGAGGTCTCACCTCTTGGGCCTCCACAAAATCTTTAAGAGGTCTCACCTCTTGGGCCTCCACAAAATCTTTAAGAGGTCTCACCTCTTGGGCCTGCACAAAATCTTCAAGAGGTCTCACCTCTTGGGCCTGCACAAAATCTTTAAGAGGTCTCACCTCTTGGGCCTGCACAAAATCTTTAAGAGGTCTCACCTCTTGGGCCTCCACAAAATCTTTAAGAGGTCTCACCTCTTGGGCCTCCACAAAATCTTTAAGAGGTCTCACCTCTTGGGCCTCCACAAAATCTTTAAGAGGTCTCACCTCTTGGGCCTCCACAAAATCTTTAAGAGGTCTCACCTCTTGGGCCTCCACAAAATCTTTAAGAGGTCTCACCTCTTGGGCCTCCACAAAATCTTTAAGAGGTCTCACCTCTTGGGCCTCCACAAAATCTTTAAGAGGTCTCACCTCTTGGGCCTCCACAAAATGTTTAAGAGGTCTCACCTCTTGGGCCTCCACATAATTTTTAAGAGGTCTCACCTCTTGGGCCTCCACATAATTTTTAAGAGGTCTCACCTCTTGGGCCTCCACATAATTTTTAACGGGTCTCCCCTCTTGGGCCTCCACATAATTTTTAAGAGGTCTCACCTCTTGGGCCTCCACAAAATCTTTAACAGGTCTCCCCTCTTGGGCCTCCACATAATTTTTAAGAGGTCTCACCTCTTGGGCCTCCACAAAATGTTTAAGAGGTCTCACCTCTTGGGCCTCCACATAATTTTTAAGAGGTCTCACCTCTTGGGCCGCCACAAAATTTTCCATGAGCCTCTGGCCAGCCCACGGCCTCTTCCTTCCTTTTGCGGTCCTACGCATCCCTCAACATCCCCACTGCTTTACCTGCTAGACATGACACTGGGCCAGGTCGGGTCACTGATATCTCTAGCGCCAACAATTTGGGCATTTTAAGGCTTCTGCATGTGTTTGAGTTGTTTTTACATTTTAAAGAAGACATGTCTGACCACATCTCACACACACACACAATGACAATTAGGGGTGGGGTCTATTTGCTTTCCCCCTTGCCTATGCCATCTGTGGTTGTCATAGGCAACGTGATTTGAAGGGGTGCAGAATTTTATCTTCTTTTTTGTCTAGTTTGGCTTGGGGTCCATGGCAATGTAGAGGAAAGAAGGTTTCCTTGTATGGTCTCACTTTACAGAGAGGTTAGATTGTGTTTGGAGTGTATTGTTGAGAGGCTGTGATAGTGGCGTAATAGTGCGACTTGGGCGCGTTATATGCACCCAGACATGCTTCCCCTGCTGTCCCAGTTGCATTCCAGCAGTGTTGGCATCCTTTTCTGAGGTTCCAGGGTGGACTTGGTGACCTCCAAGTGGTCGAATTGAGATTTCCAAGTGGCGAGCATTTTTTCCCCATAGACTTTAATGGGATTCGATATCCGGTCGAATAGTCGAATTTCGCAGTCTATTCGAATCGAATTTCGAACTTTCGAATATTTCACTACTCGCTCATCTCTAGTTATTAGTAATGTGACCATCAGGACTGTTGCCGCCTATATTCTATACACAAAGCTAATAGAGTACCTAATAGGAAATCAAAGAAGAAAAGGAAAGAAGGAGAATTGGAATGAAATAGAAGGTGTATGACATTATTTACCAATGGACAATACAGATTACATAGTTAAAATATCTTAATGAGCATTAAGCCAAGCAACTCAGGAGGATCCAGTGAATAATCATATATTTGCTCTTGAATGTTTTATCCAATAAAAACATATGTAGGTTGTCTAACAACATTTCTTAAATCATGGAAATGAATAAATTGCATGTTTTGCTTCTGTATGGAACTTTTTGTATGTAGCATGAACAGTCAAAATAAATCAGGATGGAAAAGGTCATACGATTTCTCTAATGACTTGGAATCTGTTGAGTGTCTGTATTTTTCTTTAGGGCTTTATCAGAAATTGTAGATTATGGAATAAACCTAAAGCTGGAAACACATCAGACTTTTTAAAGACAGGTGTCCACATCTTTTAGGCACATTCTTTAACCTTTTATGTTTTAATTCATTCTGACTTTCACATGTTGAACACCAACCTTTCAGATAGTGGCGAGGCTATGCATTCCCCTTCATGCTGAAATTATAAAAGTGCACAACTTGATTGTGAAATGACATTATTAAGGAAATTCAGGCATTATTTTATGTACTTATAAAAATCAATATTACGTGAATATTTCAAAAACTTTTTTTTTTACTTTTTATAACTCAAGAAAGCAATTTTTTAAGAATTTTTTGTAGTTTTTCTTTAATTTTGGCAGTACAATGGCACGGAAAATAAAATACAAAATATTTTCTTTAGCAATCAATAGTTAAATGATAAGACCTACTTAATAGATAGAGAATCCATTGTAAGTTTATTGCTATTGTTAAGGGAATAAATTATCTGCAAAGTAATCCTCATGATAATAGTATATGTAAAATTTGGATAACAGTATGGCTGCTCTATTGTTCTTTTGATAGGTCAAGATAATGATGCCCACAGAGACAGTAGAGTGGTTAAACAAGGCGTTTTGCTGTGCTAAAATTCCAAAGAGAAGTTAAATGTAATGGCAGTCGGTAGGACACAGACAGTAAGCCATCAATGGAACCCCAACTGCTTTCCCTGCCTACTTGAAGTTCAAGTCCTAGGTGGCAAGTCCACAACTGGTCGACGTTCCCTACTGTACTACTACAAGATAGATGAGACACAGAGACAAAAACAACACAAAAGCCTAGTCGTACAGAAATGGGTTGAAACCAGGCAGATGATACAGTACCAAAACTAGAAATGGAGGCTGGTCAAATAGTCTGGCAAGATCAGAAGCGTACAGGAAACACAGTATCAAATCACAAGGCAGAGAGTGGTCAAAAGTGAGTTGAGGTCTAATAAGCGAACAATCCAAAAGCACACACAGAACTGGAACCAGGAGCACAGCTATGGAGTCAAGGACTATCACTGTTAAAGGTGTATAGCCAGAAGGGGCTATAAATAGAGTGCCAATTCCCTGGATCAGAACCTGATAGTTCCATGGACTCAGCGCTCCTTAGGACAGCAATCCACTCTGTACAGAGACTGGGCAGCTGGGCTGTCAATCATCCCACAGCTAAAGACATCAGTAGTTCAAACTTTAATACCGGTACCTGATATCCCCCAGCATACATGTTGTTGCGGGGAGAAACAGAGCATTGTGCTCAATATCCAAGAATATGACTGCATCACCAGGGGGCGAGGCATGGAAGCATGAGTTGATCTCCCTGAGTGAGAGTACACTACTGGGAGAAGCAGGGCATAGCTCTGTTACCAAGGATGCTGTTGTGTCACTGGGGGGCATGGCCCAGCAGCACGTCTCCCCCAATGCAGCTGCACCTATGCCAAAGAACGCAGCGCTGGAGCCTTGACGGGTGAGTTTGTGAAATTAAAGAGTCAGGACACAAAATAGAATACATGGAGTGACTTCAAAAACCAGAGAACCATCCACCAATTTTTTTTTTCTTATTAAAAAAATACATAGAATATTCACTTACTGTATAAGCTGTTAATATGTGATAAAAACTGATGGAGGTGTCTTATTAATGGAGTGACCTTAAGATATATATGAAAATATGTTTTTTTTAGATGATGTAAACATACTGTACAATATAGTAATAGCAGAATAGTTTCCATGACAACATAATTCTTGCATTTAAAGAAATGAGTGTTGCGTGTACTCAACTCAAGGTTCAAAGCTTTACTACATATCTATTTATTTTTAGTATTCAGGGATGGCAATATTTGACATGATCTAAGATATACTATGCTAACACATTGATTAAATAATAACTAACTATTCTTGAATCTCTAAAAACATTACAATGGTTTGAAAAACCCAAAGGGGTTATCAAATTCTAAAAATGCCCTCTGCAATGCCCAGGCCCCTCCTATTGATCATAATTTCCCCACTCCCTGGTACCCGTGGCACTCCGGACCCCTGCACAGCCACCGTTGCATCTCCCTGTCACGCAGATCAAAACATCTGGCAACAGGGGGTCAGCCAAAATCAGGCTGTGACGGAGACCAGCCTCCCTAGAATCACGAGTGACATCATAGTTGATTCTTAACCAATGGTAGGCTGCTAACTGTAACCCACCGTCACTGGCATAGCTATAGGGGTCGCAGCGGTCGCAGTTGCGACCGGGCCCCTAAGCCAGGGGGGCCCAGAGGGAAGCCCATAATGGGAGCGCTTGCTAGTATGCAGGAGGAGGGGGAGTGAAGCGCTGGTAGCGCTGTACAGTACTTACCCCTCCTCCTGCTTGCTCCTCTTAGGGCTCGCGCTTCTGTGTCCTGACTGCCTGCAGCATCAGGACATACAGAGCGCACTCTGACCTGACGCTGCAGGAGGTCAGGTGACTGCAGCGCGGGCCCTGAGAAGAGGAGACAGCCAGGACCGGGAGAGTGGCAGCAGGAGAGGTAAGTTTATTTATTTTTTACAGTCTGATCTGAGGTCTGATATGTGGGGCCTTAACGGTCTAATGGGGAGGACTCGGGGTCTGAAGAGCCTAATGGGGGGGACTGGGGTCTGAAGAGTCTAATGGGGGACTGGGGGTCTGAAGAGTCTAATGGGGGGGACTGGGGATCTGGAGAGGTCTGGTCTGACATGGGGGGGTCTGGAGAGGTCTAGTCTGACATGGGGGGTCTGGAGAGGTCTGGTCTGACATGGGGGTTTGGAGAGGTCTGGTCTGACATGGGGGGTCTGGAGAGGTCTGGTCTGACACGGAGGGGTATGACATGGGGATCTGGAGGTCTGGGGTCACATATGGGGGTCTGGAGGTCTAATAGGGGTCTGATATTGTGGCAGGGTCTGATCTGAGGTCTAAAATTTAGGTCTTATATAGGGTCTGACATAGAGGTCTGGTTTGAGATGGGGAGGTCTCATTTAGGGTTTTATATGGGGGTCAGATCTGAAAGGAAGGGGGTATTTTTTGTACTGGCACACAATATAAAGGGGTGTTTTTGTCCTGGCGCACTATTTGTGTGGTACCAGTATTTTCAGGGGGACTGTTTCTGCAGTATAGTATTGGGGGGCACAGCGGACACAGTACTGTTTCTGCAGTATAGTATTGGGGGGCACAGCGGACACCGTATTTGCGGGTGGCAGGATGGGGTGTTGAGAAGATGAGAGGATGATGGAAAAGTAAGAAAGTAAGATGTCTGTTTGTTAAACTCTACAGAGACGAGGAGCGGCTGAAAGAAGTCACCATGGCGGTCTGGTCTGAATGGAGAAGATGAGGAAAGGAAATGTCTACATCAGAGGAGACATCACTGGATGTAAGAGGTACATATGTGGCACTGTGTTACTCTGTATGTTCTCTAAAGTATGTCTTTTAAGGCTCTTTTTTATATGAGCGCTGCCTTCTCTGCTCTGTTTACTGCTCATCACTGCAAATGCTGCAGTGAGCAGGTGAACAGAGCGGAGAAAGCAGCTGATCTGCGGGGGTGCTGGGGAACCCCGCCGATCTTATATTGATGACCTATCCTAGGTCATCCTAGGTAACATTAGGACTGGAAGGAAGGGGACAACAGAAAAGCTAGGTGCACCAGCGCTTAGTAGTGGTAGTGGTGGTGGTGGGGGGCCCAAGCTGAACTTTTGCACCAGGGCCCATAAGACTTTAGCTATGCCCCTGCCCACCGTATAAAAGTAGCAAGTTACATTACGATCTACTGGCACCCGTTGGCACTGCAGATTACTGTGAGCAGCAGCTGCGGTCACAGTAAAAATTCTGGAGACTAGCCAAAGCGGTATCCAGGAAACCAGTGGTATCCAGGTATATCATGTCGGTGACAGGCTGTCACAATGATCCACTGTGAAGAAAAGCCAACAGGGGTGTGCTCAGCTAAGATCCTTAATGTGAGAGCAACCACTGTTGGTTGTAAAGTTAACTATGATCTGTAATTGAAAAAAAAGAAAAATGTTATAGCTCTATTTATTAGTTTGTTGTAATAGTATATCACACATAAACATTTTCTCCTTTTTCTTTCAAAAAATCAAATAAAAATATATTTATTAGTTTGAGCAATACCATAGCGGACTTTTACTAAAATGTACAAATGTACAGTCATGGCCAAAAGTTTTGAGAATGACACAAATATTATATTTTCACATGATCTGCTGCCCTCTGGTTTTTATGTGTGTTTGTCAGATGTTTTTATCACATACAGAAATATAATTGCAATCATATTATGAGTAACAAAAGCTTATATTGACAGTTAGAATGAGTTAATGCAGCAAGTCAATATTTGCAGTGTTGACCCTTCTTCTTCAGGACCTCTGCAATTCTCCCTGGCATGCTCTCAATCAACTTCTGGACTAAATCCTGACTGATAGCAGTCCATTCTTGCACAATCAATGCTTGCATTTTGTCAGAATTTGTAGGTTTTTGTTTGTCCACCCATCTCATGATGATTGACCACAAGTTCTCAATGGGATTAAGATCTGGGGAGTTTCCAGGCCATGGACCCAAAATCTCTGTTTTGTTCCCTGAGCCATTTAGTTATCACCTTTGCTTTATGGCAAGGCGCTCCATCATGCTGGAAAAGGCATTGTTGATCGCCAAACTGCTCTTGGACGATTGGGAGAAGTTGCTCTCGGAGGACATTCTGGTACCATTCTTTATTCATGGCTGTGTTTTTAGGCAAGACTGTGAGAGAGCCGATTCCCTTGGCTGAGAAGCAACCCCACACATGAATGGTTTCAGGATGCTTTACAGTTGGCATGAGACAAGACTGGTGGTAGCGCTCACCTCGTCTTCTCCGAATAAGCTGTTTTCCAGATGTCCCAAACAATCGAAAAGGGTAATTCATCAGAGAAAATGACTTTACCCCAGTCCTCAGCAGTCCACTCCCTGTACCTTTTGCAGAATATCAGTCTGTCCCTGATGTTTTTTCTGGAGAGAAGTGGCTTCTTTGCTGCCCTCCTTGAGACCAGGTCTTGCTCCAAGAGTCTCCGCCTCACAGTGCGTGCAGATGCACTCACACCTGCCTGCTGCCATTCCTGAGCAAGCTCTGCACTGCTGGTAGCCCAATCCCGCAGCTGAAACACTTTTAAGAGACGGTCCTGGCGCTTGCTGGTCTTTCTTGGGCACCCTGGAGCCTTTTTGGCAACAATGGAACCTCTCTCCTTGAAGTTCTTGATGATGCGATAGATTGTTGACTGAGGTGCAATCTTTCTAGCTGCGATACTCTTCCCTGTTAGGCCATTTTTGTGCAGTGCAATGATGACTGCACGTGTTTCTTTAGAGATAACCATGGTTAACAGAAGAGAAACAATGATGCCAAGCACCAGCCTCCTTTTAAAATGTCCAGTGGTGTCATTCTTACTTACTCATGACAGATTGATCTCCAGCCCTGTCCTCATCAACACCCACACCTGTGTTAATGGAGCAATCACTGAAACAATGTTAGCTGGTCCTTTTAAGGCAGGGCTGCAATGATGTTGAAATGTGTTTTGGGGGATAAAGTTCATTTTCTAGGCAAATATTGACTTTGCAAGTAATTGCTGTTAAGCTGATCACTCTTTATAACATTCTGGAGTATATGCAAATTGCCATTATAAAAACTGAAGCAGTAGACTTTGTAAAAATTAATATTTGTATCATTCTCAAAACTTTTGGCCATGACTGTACACACATTTTTTTCCTTTCTGTTTAATAAAACAAATTTAAAAATATAGGTATTTGTTTTAGCTATATTTAGTAGAGATGAGCGAAGTTCTGAAAAATTCAATTCAGCCGATTCGGCAAACTTCGAAATTCGATTTGTTACTAATTAATTTGCTGTGAATCGCTATAAATCAGGCATACCCAGGCCACTCTACCTAATTATATTCAACCCACTTGGTGGTCCAATCTCAATTTGAAGGCTTGGAACTTAACTTCTTAACACATAATTCCATACATGTACGGCATTATGCGCTCACATTTGTATGGAGCGGGTTGCTGCAATGGGCTTTGGCTGTATCATACAACCGGCGCCTGGCCGCAATGACGAACCCTGTTATTTAACCCTTCAGATGCTGCGACTTGTCTGTTTGCGGCATCTGTGAAGTTAAGCATAGGGATGTGGCTCCCTCTGCCTTCCATTCAGAACCCCTGCAGTAAAATTGTGGTGCTCCGATTGGTTACCATGGCTGCCTGGATGCTGTTGAAGCCTTCCAGGCCTGCCATGGTAAGTTCCCTGCTGTGCTATGCCTCATGCACAGAACAACAATGAAAAAATTTTATTGACCCGAATAGATTAGGGTGGATAGGACAAGGGGTGAAAAGATCACAGTTAATAAATGAAAAGGTAAAATAATTAAAAAGAAACAAAATATTAAGAGTTTAAATCGCCCCCTTTCCCAATTTTACATTTAAAAACATATTAGATATCACTGCATCTAAAAATGTCTGAACTACTAAAATATTTTTTAAGAATTCCTGTACGGTGAACACAGTAATACTGACACGATCAGTATTTGGTCAGTGTTTTGCATCCGTATTTGATCAGTATTTGTAAGCCAAAAATTAGGGGTGGGTCCAAAACAGAGATAAAATTGGAGCCCACTTCTGTTTTTGGCTTACCAAATACTAACCAAATACAGAAAGAGACCTTGCAGATTTTTTCTTCCGGTTCTTTTGAAGGGATAAAAAGAATGGAAAATAAATGGTGATATCAGCACAAACAAACAAGGACAAAAGTGACCCCATAACAGAGTGGGGATGGGGCAAACAGCAGTGGCAGTAACAGAGACACTAGTGGGCAGAGTGGGGATGGGGGAAGCATTATTAACAGTGACAATAATGGCCACATGACAGAGTGGGGAAGAGGGGCGGCAGCAGCAGTGGCATATATCACAAGATGATGACAGGCCAAGAAGCCTCATTGTAGGAATGGCAGTAGATGCAGCAGGTGAGTGGCATCAGGCGGGTGGCAGCAGGAAGTGGCCAGAAGTAACGGCCCATTTTGCTGAATAGTCTGGTGTGGCACAAGGGTGTGAAGGGGAAGTGACTGCTTTGGGACCCAGACTCAGAAGGGGCCCATCCAGGAGGAGGACTAAAAGATTTTATTGTGAGGCCCTCCTCAACAGTATTATAAAATGACATTATATACAGTGACACTTTAGGAAACAGACAAAGCAGATGCTGGGCCTGGTCTGAGACTGCAATCTTGAATAGCCACAGTAGTGGGGGTTGACAGGGAAGAGGGGGTTGCAAAGAAGTTGCTTGAAGGGGGGGCATTCAAAAATGTACTGTGGGGCCCAGTAATTTCTATTTACGCCATTGATGCTCTTGAATAATCTATTGTGTTGCATCAGGGAACGATGTCTGGAAATCTTAGTTGATAAATGCTTTATTCATCCTTATGATGTTTAGTCACTCATTTAGGGACGAAAGGTGAGTTCTCTAAGCAGTAACTATGCCCCAGTCTAACTGAATACCCACTCATTTACCACACTACTGGCTGTGCAGGAAAGCATGCCCATGCACACTCAGCCAATTATGGCCACACTTCAATTTTCCATGCTCAGTAGCCCAGGGGATTTTAGATCATGGGTGACTGGGTATGCCACCACCTGCCTGTTGCTGTTCTACTGCATGGCCTGCTGCTGCTGGGTGGTTTCTTCAGTAGGTGGATGAAGAAAACTGCTCATCATAGACTCCAGACTGAAGTTGTTGCATATGGAACTAGTGCTGCTCCTGCCCCTCCCCTACCAGTCATGGCTGTGGAATGTGAGCACAGAGGGACCCCCAGTCAGACCTTCCAGAGGACAGGCGATGGCGCTCGTAGGTAGAAACCAACTGACTACACAGCATGTCTCTATAATAGTCAATTTTTGCATCCCTCTCAGAAGGTCTATAAAAATGCCATTATTTTTGACCAGTAGCAAGGGTCTAACATGTTAATGCCACTATGAGACTCAGCACTCAGCGACCCTTATCTGTAAAAATATGTGCTCTTCCATTCATGGCTGAGTTGTGGTGGTTCCCAAATGCCTCCATTTTGTAATAATACCACTCTCATTTGATTGTGGAATATTTAGGAGGGGATATATTTCATGAAATGACATGCTGCAATGTTGGCATCCTATCACAGTACCACTCTAAAATTGAGTTAACTTTTTACAACGACCCATTCTTGCACAAATGTTTGTAAAGGCAAACTGAGTAGCTAGGAGCTTGATCTGAATTCAATGATTAGGAGGCATGTTCCAGTACTTTTGTACATATAGTCTATCTGTTGGAGTCATATATTTTGCAAATTCACATTCTATCTGTCAAGCATATTGTGTTATATTTTTTTATTCTCTCATGCTCACAGTCTCTGTTAACATTCATTCTCCAAATCATCCGGGTGGCTCAATTCCCTGCCAAGATTCAAAGAACATAAATAGCCTACACTGAGATGACAGATTATAAGAACAGAATAAACAGCATTTAACCCCCGATAATACTCATTAACTGGAGACTATGGGAGAGATTCATCAAAACTGACATTTCTTACACCAGTCTTGATCGGTGCGCTGAAGTGGGAATGCGCCTAATTTATAAAGAAGACGCCTCTTAATAAATTAGGAGTATCTGTGCCAGAAACTCAAATCTACACCAGCTCTGCTAGAATAGACTTGAGCTAAAACACCATTTTCTGTATTAAATTATAGTAAATCTGGCAGGCAGGATCGGTTTTACAAAATATTTGGCCCTGGACAACAATTTACAGTGGGGTCCCAAATGAAATATTGTAAGATACTCACATCTAGTCAGATCAAATGGTATCATTGATCATAAAATATCAGGGGCAAAAGCTTCAGGATTTTCCCTCTGTCCTCAAATACATTTCTATACATATCAAATATTACCAGTATACAAGGACCAAATATTACCACCACATAGTCATCAAATATTAAATAATTACATAGTTGTATAATTCATATGGTTGACAAGGGTCCATTTAGTCCAATCTCTATACTGAAACTGAACAAAATGTACTATACAAAGGACAATATATTCAATGATTCTACTTAATGCCCTTGATTTCTGCAGTAAACACTCCACAACCTCTTCCCTCTGCCCCAACTGAAGACTTTAAAAGACTCTTGGATGCATACTAGAGCAGAAGGAAGAGGTTGTGAAGCATGGCCTGCCTGGAGGATTTCTAAGGCCGATTCCAGATTCTTTGCTGTCTGAGGCTAAAATTGAAATGGTGATTCCCCTCCATCCCAACCATGTTGAATTCATATTGCAATCCCTCCCCCTAGCTTACTTCTAAAAATCTATTTTGATGGACATCACATCTGGACTACCTGTCTACTCTGATGTACCCTGGACATTCTCCTTTCTTATCTTCTCCATTTGGATCAGGCCTCCATAATGAATTATGGTAGCCGCGCCTCAGCTCTGCAGTTTGCCACACAGACATCTTATGTTCCTCATTTTACCATTACCCCTCCCCCCCACAAAACAAATTCCCCTATCCTGGTTTGCCCAACACTGCTGTTACCCCCGGTAATGTGCCCACTCTGCTTTCCAAAGCCCAAAAACCCCAAAAACATTATACTGAAAAAATTGTACCATGCAGATAGTCCCCCAGATAGTAATGGTGCTTCCCAAATACCCACTAATATTAAATAATTCTCTTCCATAGTGCCTTTATTAGTCATAGTGAGACCAATAGTGATAATACTCCCCAAGAGTGCCCTCATTAGTGGCAATTCCCTCTATATTATGCCAATAATAATGCCCTCTTAGTACCCCCACCCTTTAGTGCCAGTATATCATGCTTCCCTACCATATAGTAACCGCACCCTGTAGTAGTATATACTGTACTGTAATTCTCCCCAGCTTCTGGTTCCAGTATATAATGGCCACCACCAACAAAGCCAATGGGATATTTCATAGAATATACCTTTATTAATACGCATTTTAAAATTTTTAAAATAAATAATTAGAATAATTTTATCATGATAAAACGAGATACAGAGACATAGCTATAAATATATCCAAATATACCACTAGAATCATACAATCTATAGCCAATATTGGACAATACCTTTGAATACCTTTTGGCATAGCCATTTTTAATCTTATAGAGATTTTCCCTATGCCCCCTGTGATAAGGTCTTAGTATAACTGTTATTTTCAAAGGTATTCTCCAGTTTTGGCTATAGATTGTATGATTCTAGTGGTATATTTGTATATATTTATTGCATGTCTAATGATAATTAATACCACAATTTTAGAACATTGCCCATTGCTATTTCTCTGTATCTCTTTTTTTCATAATGCTTTTCTCCCCTTTTCCAATTATTTATTATATAAATTATCAAATGTATATTAATGAAGGTATATTCTTACAAAATATTGAGTCCCATTGGCTTTAATTAACACAGAAGAGGACAGTACACTGCTACAGATGGATCTGGATAGACTGGAGGCTTGGACAGAGAAGTGGCAGATGAAGTTTAACACTGACAAATGTAAGGTAATGCACATACTGTAGGAAGGAATGATGCAAGTCACCAGTACATACTAAATGGTAAAACACTGGGTAACACTGACATGGAAAAGGACCTAGGAATTTTAGTGAACAGCAAACTAAGCTGTAGAGACCAATGTCAGACAGCTGCTGCCAAGGCCAATAAGATAATGGGTTGCATCAAAAGGGGCATAGATGCCCGTGATGAGAACATAGTCCTGCCACTTTACAAATCACTAATCAGACCACACATGGAGTACTGTGTACAGTTCTGGGCTCCTGTGAACAAGGCAGACATAGCAGAGCTGAAGAGGGTTCAGAGGAGGGCAACTAAAGAAATAACTGGAATGGGTGGACTAAAGTACTCAGAAAGATTATCAAAATTAGGGTTATTTACTTTAGAAAAAAGATGAATGAACGGAGATTTAATAATATGTATAAATATATCAGGGGTCAGTACAGAGATCTCTCCCATGATCTATTTATCCCAAGGACTGTGACTGTGACGAGGGGACATACTCTGGGTCTGGAGGAAAGAAGGTTTGTACACAAACATAGAAGAGAATTCTTTACAGTAAGAGCAGTAAGACTATGGAACTCTCTGTCTGAGGAGGTGGTGATGGTAAGTTCACTAAAAGAGTTCAAGAGGGGCCTGGATGTATTTCTGGAGGGTAATAATATTACAGGTTATAGTTACTAGAGATGGGTCATTGATCTAGGAAGTAATTCTGATTTCCTGATTGGAGTCGGGAAGGATTTTTTTCCCCCTAAAGTGAGGGAAATTGGCTTCTACCTCACAGGGGTTTTTCTGCCTTCCTCTGGATCAACTTGCAGGATAACAGGCCAAACTGGATAGACAGATGTCTTTTTTCGACCTTATAAACTATGTTACTATGTACGTAGTATGTTGTCACCAGCCTGTAGTACCACTACTTAATGACAAATCACTGAGAATATGTAGATATGGAAACAGGGTAAATTTATTGTATTATCACTGAGAAATTACCTAATCTAAAAAATAACTAACAAATACATATAAAAATAAATATACAAAATCCGATATTAGACAGGAGATCCTATAGGGATATATACAAATAAATTGCCACTAAGTGGTCACTCATGGTTCAGCTGACAGATTAAAAATGATGAGCCGTTTTCTTTGTACATGGTCTTTATTAAAAATGATGAGCCATTTTCCCTGCACAGCTTTGAGTTTATCTACAAGCAGGATGCATATTTTCTCTCTGCTCTGTCAGGCAGCGATGGGCTCCTTATTTGTAATCTCTGACCTTATAAACACTTAAATCTCAATTCTTACTGATAAGAATATGGCTTAAATAAGTGTTTATAACCTTTCAGTAATTTAGAGATAAGGGTTATTAGATGACCAACACAAAGTGAAAGTACCATTCACATAGCTGACAGAATCAATATTTTTAATAAAGACCAATAGAAAAAAATCATTTTTAGCCTAAAATGAGTAAATGCACAGCCTTTAAACTAAAATGTATCTTGTATATTGTTTGTTATAAATATATAACCGAATACAGATATGTTACATACATCTTTAACCCCTTCCTAACATACGCCATACATGTAACATAGTAACCTAGTTTATAAGGCCGAAAAAAAGACATCTGTCCATCCAGTTTGGTCTGTTTTCCTATAAGTTGATCCAGAGGAAGGCAAAAACCCCTGTGAGGTAGAAGCCAATTTTCCCCACTTTAGGGGGAAAAAAATCCTTCCCGACTCCAATCAGAATTACTCCCTGGATCAACGACCCCTCTCTAGTAACTATAACCTGTAATATTATTACCCTCCAAAAATACATCCAGGCCCCTCTTGAACTCTTTTAGTGAACTTACCATCACCACCTCCTCAGGCAGAGAGTTCCATAGTCTCACTGCTCTTACTGTAAAGAATCCTCTTCTATGTTTGTGTACAAAAACTTCTTTCCTCCAGACGCAGAGGATGGCCCCTCGTCACAGTCACAGTCCTGGGGATAAATAGATCATGGGAGAGATCTCTGTACTGACCTCTGATATATTTATACATAGTTATTAGATCTCCCCTCAGTCGTCTTTTTTCTAAAGAGAATAAGCCTAATTTTGATAATCTTTCTGGGTACTGTAGTCCACCCATTCCAGTTATTACTTTAGTTGCCCTCCTCTGAACCCTCTCCAGCTCTGCTATGTCTGCCTTGTTCACAGGAGCCCAGAACTGTACACAGTACTCCATGTGTGGTCTGACTAGTGATTTGTAAAGTGGCAGGACTATGTTCTCATCATGGGCATCTATGCCTCTTTTGATGCAACCCATTATCTTATTGGCCTTGGCAGCAGCTGTCTGACACTGGTTTCTGCAGCTTAGTTTGCTGTTCACTAAAATTCCTAGGTCCTTTTCCATGTCAGAGTTACCCAATATTTTACCATTCAGTATGTACTGGTGACTTGCATTATTCCTTCCCATATGCATAACCTTACATTTGTCAGTGTTAAACCCCATCTGCCACTTCTCTGCCCAAGCCTCCAGTCTATCCAGGTCCATCTGTAGCAGTGTACTGTCCTCTTCTGTGTTAATTACTTTACACAGTTTAGTGTCATCTGCAAAAATGTATATTTTACTGTGCAAGCCTTCTACAAGATCATTAATAAATATATTGAAGAGAATAGGGCCCAATACTGACCCCTGTGGTACCCCACTAGTTACAGTGACCCAATCTGAGTATGTACCATTAATAACCACCCTCTGTTTTCTATCACTGAGCCAGTTACTTACCCACATACAGACATTTTCTCCCAGGCCAAGCATTCTCATTTTATATACTAACCTTTTATGTGGTACAGTGTCAAATGCTTTGGAGAAGTCCAGATATACGACATCCATTGATTCGCTGCGGTCCAGTCTAGAACTTACCTCCTCATAGAAACTGATTAAATTGGTTTGACATGACTGATCCCTCATGAAGCCATGCTGATATGGAGTAATTTGCTTATTTTCATTGAGGCACTCCAAGATAGCATCTCTTAGAAAACCCTCAAACAGTTTACCCACAACTGATGTTAAACTTACCGGCCTATAGTTCCCGGGCTCTGTTTTTGGACCCTTTTTGAATATTGGCACCACATTTGCTATGTGCCAATTCTGTGGAACACTCTCTGTCAGTATAGAGTCCTTAAATATAAGAAATAAGGGTCTGGAGATGACATTACTTAATTCTCTTAGGATACGGGGGTGTATGCCATCCGGTCCTGGCGATTTGTCTATTTTAATCTTTTTAAGACGCAGCTCTACTTCTTCCTGGGTCAGACAGGGCACTTTTAATGGGGAATTTACTTTTATATTCTGCATTTCATCTGACAGTTTATTTTTCTCAGTGAATACAGTGGAGAAAAAGATATTTAGTAGCTTTGCTTTCTCCTCATCGCTCTCTGCAACTCCCCCCTCATTACTCTGTAAGGGGCCGACACCTTCAGGTTTATACTTTTTACCATTTATATAATTAAAGAACATTTTAGGGTTAGTTTTACTCTCTTTGGCGATTAATCTCTTGGTCTCTAGTTTGGCTGTTTTTATTTGTTTTTTACATATTCAATTTTTTTCCTTATAGTTTTTCAATGCTTCCTTGCTCCCCTCCTGTTTTAGTGATTTAAATGCTTTCTGTTTGTCATTTATTGCTTTCTTTACAGTTCTGTTTATCCACATTGGTTTTTTCTTGTTCCTTAACCTTTTATTCCCATAAGGTATGTACCTCTCACAATTAGATATTAGGATTCTTTTAAAAATATCCCATTTTGTGGCTGTATTTTTATTTTTGAGGACTTTGTCCCAGTTAGTTAGGCCTATGGCCTCTCTTAGTTGGCTAAATTTAGCTTTTTTGAAGTTTGGTATTTTTGTTCCTCCCTGAAGAAATGCTCTTTTGAATGACAGTTGGAAGGTTATTATATTATGGTCACTATATCCCAGGTGTCCCCCAACCTGCACATCTGTTGTTCTGTCAGGTCTATTGGTTAATACTAAGTCCAGTATGGCCGTCGCTCTAGTCGGGTCCTGAACCAGTTGGGAAAGGTAATTGTCTTTGGTTATTTCCAAGAACCTGTTTCCTTTATGAGATATACAGGTTTCAGTTTTCCAGTCTATATCTGGGTAGTTGAAATCCCCCATAATAACGACCTCATTATGATTTGCCACCTCGTCTATTTCGTTTAGAAGTAGATTTTCTATGGGCTCTGGTATACTAGGGGGTTTATAATAAACTCCTATTAGTATTTTATTATTGTTTTTGGCTCCATTTATTTCTACCCACAGTGACTCCACATCTTCATGTCCCTCAAATATCTTCCTGGAGTGTGGGCTTTAGACAGGACTTTACATAAAGGCAGACACCTCCCCCTCTCCGGTTTTGACGATCCTTTCTAAACAGACTGTAACCCTGTACGTTAACTGCCCAGTCATAGCTATCATCCAGCCATGTCTCAGTTATTCCCACTATGTCATAGTCCTCCTCACACATCACTAATTCCAGTTCACCAATTTTATTAGTCAGGCTTCTGGCATTAGTGTACATACACTTAAGAGGTCTATGTATATTTTTTACCCCCCTTTTTAAATTACTATTACCCATGAAGTGAATATCCGGGGTTTTTGGGTTACTTTGGTTGATGTTTTGCCCAATATACTCCCTACATTCCTCACTAATCCCAACCCCCACTAACCCCCCACTCTCTATCTACACTATCTACCCCCTTATTAGTATTACCCCCCACCCTCCCCCCAGATCCTAGTTTAAAAGCTCCTCCAGCCGTCTAACCATTTTTTCCCCCAGGGCAGTTGCACCCTCCCCATTAAGGTGCAGCCCGTCCCTACTGTAGAGTCTGTAGCCGACAGAGAAGTCGGCCCAGTTCTCCATGAACCCAAACCCTTCCTTCCTGCACCAGCCTCTGAGCCACTTATTTAACTCCCTAATCTCCCATTGTCTCTCTAGTGACGCTCGTGGCACTGGTAGTATTTCTGAAAACACTACCTTGGAGGTCCTGGACTTGAGCTTCTCTCCTAGTTCCCTAAAACCATTTTTAAGAACCTTCCATCTCCCCCTGACTTTGTCATTGGTGCCAATGTGTACCATGACCGCCGGGTCTTCCCCAGCCCCACCCAGCAATCTGTCAATCCGATCCGCGATATGCCGAACCCGAGCACCCGGGAGACAACACACTGTTCGGCATTCACGGTCTCGGCGACAGATGACCCTGTCTGTCCGCCTAATAACAGAGTCCCCTAACACCAGCATCTGTCTGGCCTTTGCTGCTCTCCTTTTCCCATCCTTCCTGCAGTGGTCATCCTCCTGGTTCCTAGGAGAAACGGCCTGCTGCAGTGTCGCTGGTCCTGGGCTTTAATCCCTAATATCAGCCAAACAGGCATATTTACTAGGGCGTTCCAGCTCAGGACTAGCCTCCCTGGCACTTTTCCCTCTACCCCTCCTTACTACATTAACCCAACTGCTGGCCTGATAGTCCTGCTCTTGCCCATCTCCATCCTCCTCCTCTTCACTGACCCCAGTCAGTGCCTGCATTGTGAGGTCGAAGCCTCTCTCCAGGTGTTTAATGCCCCTAAGTATGTCAAGCTGCTTATTTAGATCCAAGATCTGGGCTTCCAAATATGCAACGTGATTGCATCTAGTGCAAATGTATTCACCCTTGAATGGTTCTTCAAGGCATGCATACATTGCACAGGACACACACTTGGTAGCATTGTCCATGGAGCACCTGCTAGATGGGGATATACAGTCATGGCCAACAGTTTTGAGAATGATACAAATATTAATTTTTACAAAGTCTACTGCTTCAGTTTTTATAATGGCAATTTGCATATACTCCAGAATGTTACAAAGAGTGATCAGCTTAACAGCAATTACTTGCAAAGTCAATATTTGCCTAGAAAATGAACTTTATCCCCCAAAACACATTTCAACATTATTGCAGCCCTGCCTTAAAAGGACCAGCTAACATCGTTTCAGTGATTGCTCCATTAACACAGGTGTGGGTGTTGATGAGCACAGGGCTGGAGATCAATCTGTCATGATTAAGTAAGAATGACACCACTGGATACTTTAAAAGGAGGCTGGTGCTTGGCATCATTGTTTCTCTTCTGTTAACCATGGTTATCTCTAAAGAAACACGTGCAGTCATCATTGCACTGCACAAAAATGGCCTAACAGGGAAGAGTATCGCAGCTAGAAAGATTGCACCTCAGTCAACAATCTATCGCATCATCAAGAACTTCAAGGAGAGAGGTTCCATTGTTGCCAAAAAGGCTCCAGGGCGCCCAAGAAAGACCAGCAAGCGCCAGGACCGTCTCTTAAAAGTGTTTCAGCTGCGGGATTGGGCTACCAGCAGTGCAGAGCTTGCTCAGGAATGGCAGCAGGCAGGTGTGAGTGCATCTGCACGCACTGTGAGGCGGAGACTCTTGGAGCAAGGCCTGGTCTCAAGGAGGGCTCAGGGAACAAAACATAGAGATTTTGGGTCCATGGCCTTGAAACTCCCCAGAGCTTAATCCCATTGAGAACTTGTGGTCAATCATCAAGAGACGGGTGGACAAACAAAAACCTACAGATTCTGACAAAATGCAAGCATTGATTGTGCAAGAATGGACTGCTATCAGTCAGGATTTGGTCCAGAAGTTGATTGAGAGCATGCCAGGGAGAATTGCAGAGGTCCTGAAGAAGAAGGGTCAACACTGCAAATATTGACTTGCTGCATTAACTCATTCTAACTGTCAATATAAGCTTTTGTTACTCATAATATGATTGCAATTATATTTCTGTATGTGATAAAAACATCTGACAAACACACATAAAAACCAGAGGGCAGCAGATCATGTGAAAATATAATATTTGTGTCATTCTCAAAACTTTTGGCCATGACTGTACAGTACAGAAAAACAGTAAATATGCGATTAGGGTTTGCTATAGCTGGAGGACTACAAATCAAGTTAACACACAGGAAAATCTCTCCAACCTTACTTTTTGCTCCTTGTCTTAAACTCCGTTTTTTTAACTCCACTTATACACAGCCCACTTACAAAGCAAGCCCAAAGTCAGAGAAGCTCTATAAGAGTTTAGCTATGTAATTTATAGCACCTGGGATTGCTAACCACTCCCCTTCACCAGGTACACAGCAGAGAAAAAAAATGGGTTTAAATGTTATTACCAAATGCAACCAAATGCAAGCACTAAACAAACAAAGACCTTTGCAATAAACTAGACAGTTATTTGCAGTCACTCCCACAAATTCACACTCAGTACCAGCACTCCGGTTTTTTAACTCCACTTATACACAGCCCACTTACAAAGCAAGCCCAAAGTCAGAGCAACTAACTTTATTGTGCATTAGAAGTTTTTGACATGATCAGGCAGGCACAGGAGCTGGTTTAACCACCTGCATCAGTCAAAATTCTGATGCCAGTGAGTAAACCCCTTAGATGCCGCTGTCAATGCTGATCACCACAACTAAGGGATTTACAGAGGGAGAGGGCTCCATCTCTCAACCCATCCCCATGAGGCCTGCCAGCTACTGAGGCCTATGAGGCCCAGACCCCAGGCTGGATCTCATAGGTAAGTGTCAGTGTAATACTGACGGTTTCAATGAATTACAATACAATGTATTGTATGCACTGTGGAAGAGGGTATGCATACCCTCAAAAGTTGAAGTCCCCTAGAGGGACAATAATAAAAAGTATAGAAAGAGTAAAAAAAGGTTTCATAAAAATAAAAAAAATAAGGTTAACCCCTTAGTGACTGATGACGTACTATGTACGTCATGATGTGGTGTTAGTTACCGCATCATGACGTGCACAGTACGTCATGAGCTCCAAGTGTCACCACAAGTACACTTGCGGTGACACTTGCTTGTAATCACAGTGGTCCCTGCCTTAGAACCCCTGCGATTGGTCAGTCAGATTTTACTGACCAATCGCAGAGTTCAGCAGCGCAGCCCCGATGTCCTTGAGGACACCGGGGCTGCGCTGCTATGTTTTATTATTTCAGGATGGCCGAGCGGACCCCCCAAGCTACCGACCACCCTCCACCCGCCGTCCTCCGCTGCCGCCGGTAAGTATTAACCACCCCTCCTTCCCCAGTTTATTCCCCCCAAGTTTCAGGATGGCGAGCGGTTTTAGATTGTCAGCTGTAACATACAGCTGACAATCTAATGTAACGGCCGACATAGCTGCTGGCAGTGATGTCGGCCGTTTAACCCCTTTCATGCCGCGATCCATAGGGACCACGGCATGGAAGGGGTTAAGAGGGAGGAAGCTCCCTCCCCCATCGGGCGCTGCGGTGCGCTGGCAGCGCACCGATGGTGTGGCCAGAAGAGAGGGAGCTTCCTCCCCCTCCCATCGGGATGCTGCTCTGCTGTGGCAGCGTCCCGATGGTTACCATGGCAACCGGATGCCATCCAGCTTGCCATGGTATATCAAGCCTGACTAGGCTCCTGCTAAAGGCAGGAGTCTGATCAGGCTTAGTGTGTAAAGTAAAAATACACTGCATTACACTATATAGTGTACTGCAGTGTATTATAGAGACATCAGATCCACTGGATCTTCAAGAACCAAGTGGGTCTGAGTCAAAAAAGTGTAAAAAAAAAAAAGTGTAAAAAAAATGAAAAACGTAAAAAAAAAAAATTTTTTTTCCATATATGCACATTTATAACTGAGTAAAAATAAATAAAATAAAATACCCTAGACATGTTAGGTATCACCACGTCCGTAACAACTTACTCTACAAAAATCTCACATGGCCTAAACCCTCAGATGAACACAGTAAAAAAATAAAATAAAAACTATGTAAAAAAAGCCATTTTTTGTCACCTTACATTACAAAAAGCGTAATACCAAGCGATCAAAAAGGCATATTCCTCCCAAAATAGTACCAATCTAACCGTCATCTCATCCCGCAAAAAATTAGCCCCTACCTGAGACAATCGCCCAAAAAATAAAAAAACCACAGCTCTCAGACTATGGAGACACTAAAACATGATTTTTTTTCTTTCAAAAATGATATTATTGTGTAAACCTTAAATAAATTAAAAAAGTACACATGTTAGGTATCGCCACGTCCGTAACAACCTGCTCTACAAAAATCTCACATGACCTAACCCCTCAGATGAACGCAGTAAAAATGAATAAATTAAAGCTGTGCCAAAATTACCAATTTTTGGGTCACCTTGCCCCAAAAAGTGTAATAATGAATAATCAAAAAATCATATTTACCCAAAAATGGTACCAATAAAAATTTCAACTCTTCCTGCAAAAAATGAGCACCTACACAAGACGATCGGAAGAAAAATAAAAAAGATATGGCATTCAGAAAATGGAGACACAAAAACATATTTTTTCTCAAAAATGCTTTATTATGTAAAACTGAAACAAACAAACAAAGAAAGTAGACATATTTGATATCATCGCGTCCGTAACAACCTGCTCTATAAAAATACCACATGATCTAACCTGTCAGATGAACATTATAAAAAACAAAAAATAAATACAGTACCAAAACATCCATTCTCCGGTTACCTTGCCTCCCAAAAAAATAATATAGAGCGATTAAAAATCATATGTACCCCAAAATAGTACCAATAAAACTGTCATCTTATCCCGTAGTTTCCAAAATGGGGTCAGTTTTTGATTGTTTGTACTATAGGGTGCATCTGGGGGGCTTCAAATGGGACATGGTGTCTAAAAACCAGTCCAGCAAAATCTGACTTCAAAAAACCATACGCGCTCCTTTCCTTCTGTGCCCTGCCATGCGCCCATACAGCAGTTTACCACCACATGTGGGGTGTTTCTGTAAACCGCAGAATCAGGGTAATAAATATTTGAGTTTTGTTTGGCTGTTAACCTTAGATGTGTTAATGAAAAAATGGACTAAAATGGTAAATCTGCCAAAAAAGTGAAATTTAGAAATTTAATCTCCATTTTCCTTTAATTCTTGTGGAATACCTAAAGGGTTAACAAAGTTTATCAAATCAGTGTTAAGTAACTTGAGGGGTGTAGTTTCCAAAATGGGATCATTTATGGGGGGTTCTACTATGTAAGCCCCACAAAGTGACTTCAGACCTGAACTGGTCCTTAAAAAGTGGGTTTTGGAAATTTTCTTAAAAATTTTAAGAATTGCCTCTGAAATTCTAAGCCTTCTAACGTCCCAAAAAAATAAAATTACATTTACAAAATGATGCAAACATAAAGTAGACATATGGGGAATGTTAAATAATAAATATTTTATGAGGTATCACTTTCAATTTTAAAAGCAGAGAAATTTAAATTTTGAAAATTGTGAATTTTTCAAAAATTTTGGTAAAGTTGGGATTTTTTCATAAATAAAGGTGACATATATTGACTCAAATTTATGACTGTCATGAAGTACAATGTGTCACGAGAAAACAATCTCAGAATGGCTTGTATAAGTAAAAGTGTTCCAAAGTTATTACCACATAGAGTGATACATGTCAGATTTTGAAAAATAAGTCTGGTCACGAAGGTGCAAAATGGCCTGGTCATTAAGGGGTTAAGGTAAAAAAAAAAAAAATAGACACAGCTACATCTGTAAAAACCACCTCTATTAAAAAGAAAAAAAAACAGCCACTAATATCAAGTGATCAAAAAGTCACATTTACCCCAAAATCCCCCAAAAAATGTCACCTCATGCAGTAAACAATTGTGAGGAGAAAAAAAAATAGCTCTCAGAAAATAGCAACAAAAATGCTTTTATTGTGTAAAACTGAACAAAAATAAAAAGACATATTTGGCATCACAGCATCTATAATGACCAGCTCTACAAAAATATGACATAATCTACTTGATTATATGAATGTCGTAAAAAATACAATAAAAACTATGCCACAACAGCTATTTTTTGTCACATCGCTGCACAAAAATCATAATATCAAGTGATCAACAAGTTGTATGTACTCTAAAATCATACCAACAATAATGACTAGAGATGAGCGAGTAGTGTTCGATCGAGCCGGTATTCGATCGAATACTACGCTATTCGGCATACTCGATTTCAATCGAGTATAACGGCGATGGCGCACTTAGAATTCGTTTCCCCTCCCACCTTCCCTGGCGCTCTTTTTCCACCAATCACCATGCAGGGGGGGTATGACAGGCACGCTGAGCACGCTGGCAGCGCGAAAACGGCGTCTACATGCATTGGCTGGAAAAACCATGTGACCTCGAATATTAAAAACTCAGCTCTTCCTGCTCGTACGCAGATGCTGCGTGAACTTAGTCAGGGACAGAGGCTGGAGAAGGGAGAAGACAGGTTTTAGCTGTTGGACAGGCAGGAGCGTGATTAAAAGCCCTTATCAGGGCTACTACAGTGGACTTCAGTGATAGCTTACTACAATATAGACTTTACAGAGAACGGCTGCTGTATTCAGGGATAGCTGCTGGAGTAGGGACAGAGAGAGGCATTAGTGGTGTATTAGGTGCTCTGCTACATACCAAACTATATTTGGCACTACTGCTGTGTACCTTGAAAAATACAATATATAGGTTTTATAACTGGCAACTGTTCTCTTGCAAAGTAATTTCTCATAACTGGTGTTCATACACACTGTCTGATCACTTAGTACACGGCTGTGTACCTTGAAAAATAAATATATAGGCCTTAACTGGCA
>ONZH01028764.1:0-22073 GCA_900303285.1 Rhinella marina
CAACGAAGGTCCATCACCCATGCCCATGCTGGCACTGCTCTCCTATCCCCAGCCACACGATGCAGGCATAAGCCTGACACAGCATGGCGGTGACACCAACAAGTGACCAAGTTAGATGAGGTAGCAGGTGAGCCACCCAAAAATTTAGCCTGACGCAGCATGGCGGTGACAACAGAGTGATCGAGTTAGACTGAGGTAGCAGGAGGTGAACCACGGATGGTAATTCGAAGGAGGAGGGGTTGGAGGAAGAGGCATAGTAAATCTGAGAAACTGTGACCGAGGTAGGCCCCGCAATCCTCCAAGTGGGCAGTCCATGAGCGGCCCCACGGTCAGAGTAACCGAGCTACACGACGGTAGCAGGTAGAGCACATAAAAAATTTAGCGTGGCCCTGTATGTGGACGTTGAGGGCCTGGAGGCTGTCTCCTTGAGAAATGCTCAGGGTGGCCGAACGCCGGGCTCGACGGCAGAACCTTTTCGGGTTATCGATTGTCGAAATGTTGGCTTACATCAAGTTTAGTATCTGTTCTTATCAGTTGCTGTGGCTGTTGGTGGTAAAGTGGTGAGCATAGCTGCTTCCCAAGCAGTTGACCCGGGTTCGATTCCTGTCTATTGCATTATGTGGCCCTGCGGAAAAATTGATTGGAGAGAGGGCCTGTAGGTGGCCCTCCGGAAAAATTGTTTGGAGAGAGGGCCTGTAGGGGGCCCTCCGGAACAATTGTTTAGAGAGAGGGTCTGTAGGTGGACCTCCGGAAAAATTGTTTAGAGAGAGGGCCTGTAGGTGGACCTCCGGAAAAATTGTTTAGAGGGAGGGCCTGTAGGTGGACCTCCGGAAAAAAATTGTTTAGAGAGAGGGCCTGTAGGTGGACCTCCGGAAAAATTGTTTAGAGAGAGGGCCTGTAGGTGGACCTCCGGAAAAATTGTTTAGAGAGAGGGCCTGTAGGGGGCCCTCCAGAAAAATTGTTGAGAGAGAGGGCCTGTAGGTGGACCTCTGGAAAAATTGTTTAGAGAGAGGGCCTGTAGGTGGACCTCCGGAAAAATTGTTTAGAGAGAGGACCTGTAGGGGGCCCTCCGGAAAAATTGTTTAGAGAGAGGGCCTGTAGGTGGACCTCCGGAAATATTGTTTAGAGAGAGGGCCTGTAGGGGGCCCTCCAGAAAAATTGTTGAGAGAGAGGGCCTGTAGGTGGACCTCCGGAAAAATTGTTTAGAGAGAGGGCCTGTAGGTGGACCTCCGGAAATATTGTTTAGAGAGAGGGCCTGTAGGGGGCCCTCCAGAAAAATTGTTTAGAGAGAGGGCCTGTAGGTGGCCCTCCGGAAAAATTGTGGTAAAAGAGTGCCAGTTGGACCTCTAAAAAATTGCGTTTTTTGGGTCAGCGTTAGGCAAAGACGACAAGGAGGCGGAGGAGTAGAGAAGAGGAATCGGATACATAAGTAATGTTAATCTTTAGCTGCTTTCCCCCGGAGGAGATTTGAATTCCGGTGAAAACCAGGCTTTGCTCATTTTAATAAGCGTCAGCCTGTCAGCGCTGTCAGTTGACAGGCGTGTACGCTTATCGGTGATGACGCCACCAGCTGCACTGAATACCCACTCTGACAACACGCTAGCGGCAGGGCAGGCCAGCACCTCCAAAGCGTACAGCGCCAGTTCAGGCCACGTGTCCAGCTTTGAAACCCAGTAGTTGTATGGAGCAGAGTGATCGCTACGGACATTGGTATGGTCAGCTAGGTACTCCCTCACCATCTTTCTGTAAAGCTCACCCCTACTCTGCCTAGACTGGGGACAGGTGACAGTGTCTTGCTGGGGTGACATAAAACTGGCAAAGACCTTGGAGAGCGTTCCCCTGCCAGTGCTGGACAAGCTGCCTGCTCGCCTCCTCTCCCCCGCTACTTGGCCCACAGAACCATGCCCTCTGCCGCTAGCGGCGTCAGATGGGAAGGATTGTTTCAGCTTGTGCACCAGGGCCTGTTGATATTGATTCACTCTCATACTCCTTTCCTCTACAGGGATGAGAGTGGAAAGGTTCTGCTTGTACCGTGGGTCCAGGAGAGTGAACACCCAGTAATCGGTGTTTGAAAAAATGCTTCTAACGTGAGGGTCAAGGGATAGGCAGCCTAACATGAAGTCTGCCATGTGCGCCAGAGTCCCAACACGCAAGAAGTCCCTCTCCTCACTGGCCTGACTCTCCATTTCCTCCTCCTCCTCCAAGTCCTCCTCTTCAGCCCATACATGCTCAAGAGTTAAGAAGGACTGAGCACTGGTACCCTCTTCTGTCTCGCCGACATTCTCCTCCTCATCCTCATCCCCCTCCTCCGATACGCGCTGAGAAACAGACCGGAGGGTGCTCTGGCTATCAAGCGACGTATCTTCCTCCTGTGACAAGCGCAAAGCATCCGACTTCATGATGAGCAGTGAGTTTTTCAACAGGCAAAGCAGCGGGATGGTGAAGCTGATAATGGCGGCATCGCCCCTGACCATCTGTGTTGACTCCTCAAAGTTGCTCAACACCTGGCAGATATCAGACATCCACGTCCACTCCTCATTGTAGACTTGAGGAATCTGAGTGAATCTGAGTTCTGGTGGAAGTTGATATCTGGCAGTCTACAATCGCTCTGCGCTGCTGGTAAACTCTGGATAACATGTTTAATGTCGAACTCCATCTTGTGGGCACCTCGCACAATAGTCGGTGAGCGGGCAGTTGTAGGCTGCGCTGCCCTGAGAGTGGCAGCATCTGTGGTCGACTTGCGGAAATGCGCACAGATGCGGCGCACCTTGGTGAGCAAATCAGACAGATTGGGGTATGTCTTGAGAAACCGCTAAACTATGAGATTGAACACGTGGGCCAGGCATGGCACATGTGTCAGTCTGCCGAGTTGCAGAGCCGCCACCAGGTTACGCCCGTTGTCACACACAACCATGCCTGGCTTGAGGTTCAGCGGTGCCAGCCACAGATCGGTCTGCGCCGTGATGCCCTGTAACAGCTCTTGGGCGGTGTGCCTTTTGACACCTAAGCTCAGCAGTTTGAGCACCGCCTGCTGGCGCTTACCCACGGCACTGCTGCTGCGCCTAGAGCTACCGACTGAAGGCGCCGTGCCCACGGATGGTAATTCGAAGGAGGAGGTGGAGGAGGAGGAGGGGTCGGAGGAGGAGGCATAGTACGTCTGAGAGACCGTGACCAAAGTAGGCCCCGCAATCCTTGGTGTGGGCAGTACATGAGTGGCCCCAGGGTCAGACTCGGTCCCAGCCTCCACCAAGTTAACCCAATGTGCCGTCAGTGATATATAGTGTCCCTGCCCGGTAGCACTTGTCCACGTGTCCGTGGTTAGGTGGACCTTCTCAGAAACAGCGTTGGTCAGGGCACGGATGATGTTCTGTGCTGGTGTAGGGATGGGACGGCACATCGGGAAAAATAGTGGCGGCTGGGGACCGAATACCGAGGGGCAGCCACCGCTATGAGATTGCGAAAGGCCTCGGTCTCTACCAGCCTATAGGGCAGCATCTCCAGGCTCAGCAATTTGGAGATGTGGACGTTGAGGGCTTGGGCATCTGAGCCGAGCACCGCGGGCAGTCACTAGTATATTCCAGGGTCACCTGATCAGGTCAGCCAACCCCTGCTATCGACATGTAAGGGCCCCACGTGATGCTGGGTGTACCGCAGAGTCTCCTGGCTTGTGATTGGCTGAGGTTATAGGCGCCAAAAAATCAAAATGCGGGAGATGCCATTTCCTCGAGCATGGCAAGATACTCGTCCGAGCAGTACCGTAATACTCGAACGAGCACCAAGCTCGGACGAGCATGCTAGCTCATCTCTACCTGTAATCTCTCCTGACATGTCTGTTTTAGTAACTATGGAGCATCTATTCTTGTAACTATTATGTGAAATTCCTTTATTATTCGTGCTAATTTGCAGTGTGGAGGTGTGCCTCTGCACAGCCTGACACTATCCAATTAGTGCTGCCAGTGTGAGACTATGCAGGGACACCCCTCCCTCCCATCCCAACTGGTAACACCCATCTGGATCTTAATTACAAACTGTTAAAAATTAATTAATAACTTCTAGAAAGAATAATAAACTAACAGTACAAGACAGATTCATTAGAATAGATGCTCTAGAATTGTTATTACATGGGGAATACAAGTAGTTACTAAGACAAACATGTCAGGAGAGGTGACAGATAATCTTTAAGGTAAATCAAAAGTGGTTGTTTAACACATTCAACTAGTCACTCCTGTGTATTAAAGTATTACTGGATTAAACATACACTGGTTCTGCTGTTTGTATCAAATCTGAAAGGCACAGTGATAGATGTTGGAAGTCTTCATTTTAAAAGGTTTGAAAAGTTGGTTGATGAGCTATGGTACACAGTGGTATGCATTTAGTATTGATAAGAACAAGGTACGCTAGAGCAGAATAAAATGAAAGAAACTGTTTTCCCCTTAAAGGGAGTCTTTCACCTGTTTTTCACCTATATAACTAACACCACTGCCCTACAGAAGATTGCAGACACATCCCAGACATACCTGTCTGCACTTTGTGTCTGTATTACATGTCCAGGAAAAGCACTTTTATTCTGCAGGAAAACAGATCCCAAGTGCCCAGCTCTGCTGCTGCAAGTGCTCAAAGCAAACCAGACTGAAGAGGGGAAGGCTGCTTTAGCTACTCAAATCTTGGGATTGGTAGCAGATAGAAAAATGATTCTGACCTTCTTTGAAAGCTGGCATTCCAAGCTTTAAATATCAAAGCACAGCATTACATCCAGTATATCAGAAGATATAGCTGTTAGCAGGGGCAGATTGGCCATAGACTCTACAGGGAAATTTCCTGGTGGGCCGATGCCCAGGGGGCCACCTGGGCCCTCTTCATGGCCGGCCAGTGGAGGTTTTTGGGGATGTATTTTGGCAGTATTTTGTGATGGACTGTGGTATTTGGCTCTGTTGAGGCGGTATAATGTGCCACAATATGGTATTGCTGGCCCTGCCTTCCATCATTTTGGACCCGACTACAAAATGGGGCCACTTTTAGTATTTTTTCCAGGGCCTCTTTAAGTTCCCAGTCCGCCCCTGGCTGTTAGAAATCGAGTTGGGAGAAAAAGCTGTTTTAGTTTCACTTTCAGCTGGGCACTTGGGAGCTGTTTTCCAGCAGAATAAAAGTGCTTTTCCTGGACATGGAATACAGACACACAGTGCACACAGGTATGTCTGGGATGTGTCTGCAATCTTCTGTGGGGCACTGCTGTTAGTTATATAGGTGAAAAACAGGTGAAAGACTCCCTTTAAAGGGATTGTCCACCTTTGTATAATGGTTTGTTGTAGCACATGGGGTATTTATTATGGGTTACACTGTAATGATGCTATCAGAAAAAATGCTTTTGTTAGAAACATTAATCAAAAACTAAAAGTTCATACAATGGCCCATAGATCGTAGGCATCCTACTGTCACCTATTAGGTACACAGTTGAAGCATATGCTCTACTTTCTCTACTCTGCCCAGTTTTCCTTTGTATGTTTGTATGTAGGTTGCTTTTAAGTCCTATAACTTGTATAAATAATAATATTTATGTATTGAGGATTTTTATCAGTCTTTGGTCAAGCAAGTTTTTTCTTTCTAGGTGTTTTGCATTTGGACTGACCCATTACTCATATGGATATTTGAATTGTTGTTGAACAGGACAATGAGGAAGACATTGTTAATGATTACAAACATTTCTACCCTTCTTCAGGATACTAAGAGGACACTGGTGATTATGGGCCTTGGATAATATTAAAATATTTCAATCCCTAATTTTTATGATGTTGAGCTTCATGATGGGCTTAATTGTGTACACCCACCTACTGATATCTATGAAGGGGGAGCCAATTAGTATATAGCTGACTAAAAGCCCTTTACACTGACAGATGAGGCTGACAATTATTGGGAAGGAAGTGCTCCATCCTAGCATTTGCCTGCTCATCAGTGGAGGTGACATTACATGCAGTGATCTCCTCCACAGTATGAGGATTATGGATCACTATTGCCATCACTCGTCCTCATACAGATTTATTGTTTGTCGGCAGCAATGTGCTGCTAAGACAGTATGATCTGCTGCTGGCAAACAATGATTTAGGTGACCGCACCAATGCATTTCGCTTGTTTATTGGGCAACTGGCGGCAGCGGCACCATTACACCAGCAAATTATTGATAACGAGCGTTCGTACAAAAGCTTGTTGGCGAAAATGTGCCTAAACATCTGGCAGTGTAAAGGGGCCTTTAGGCAGCTTTCACACAGTCAGTGTGACTGTTAGCGAAAACCAGGTCAAAAACACAGAAAAGAAGCAAATCTTTCCATTGTCGGGGTCGTAACGACAATACCCTTCGTCCACCAGTCACTCCAAATCAGATTATGTGCATGTGGTACCGGAGTAAGAAAGAGTCAGACACAATGCTGGTTCAATCTCAGTGCATGCGTGTGCTTCTACAAGCAACAGTCGCAGCAACTAACTTTATTACCTGGTTTTCAGTATTCTATACTTTACAAGGGAGGGCGTGCTAAAGGGGGGTTAAGCAAATATATGTCTAGTGTCTGGTCTTATCTTGAAGTCATCTTGTTTGTTCTTCCTCTCCTCGTCTTCTCATCTTTCAAGCTTTGCCTTTTAAGGAGAAGTCCAGCTTAATTTCTCAGCAACCAGGGCATAGGTCGATACTGGCAGCCATCTTAGTTACAATTTCCTTTGTGTCAGCAAGCTACAGGGGAAAGCTTATTGTTTCACAGCATAAAGTACAAAGAATAGAAATATATATATATATTTTTACCTTGACAATCCCCCCTAAACACTAAGTTTTTCCCTGAGAAAATCCTTCGAGACTATCCATGTGATGGGAGAGGGGAGGTGGATTTCTTCATCCAGACACCTTAGAGGCTCTCTCCTTGTGAAAGGCCTCCAGGCAACTGAACCCTACACTAGCCTCACATGGAGTTCTCCTGCTGTCCCTAAACTAGGTCTCTCAGCTTCATCTGAGAGTAGGGGGCATCATTTAGTTTCTTGAGAGGAACATACTTAGGAATCTCCCTTAGGTCAGTGTAAATACCCTCAAGTAGATCCGCTTCCTGATTGAGGAAGGTCCCAGTCGGAGTTGCCTTGGCTATGGCCTTCTTATACAAGGGAATAACACAACAGAGGATCATCAATCCAACTACAATGAGGCCAATTAATACCAGACAAGCTTGTTGAAGGAATCCCTTAAAACCACCCAACCAACTGGAAAAGAAAGATGTGTCTACCCCAGCATTAGTTTTCAATTCTGCTGCCAAGCCAATAATCTTTCTAAGGGCCATCATAGTTTTTCCCTTTACTCCAGAGTTCTGGGGGATGTAGGTGCAGCACTCTTCTCCCACCATCCCACAGACTCCAACTTTCTCTGCTAGGATCATGTCTAGGGCCAATCTGTTCTGGAGGGTCATCCTGGTATTAGGACCTAGCTCTTCAACTATTCCCTGAAAGGCATCACGGCTGTAGTTGATAAATCTTTGTTCGCTGTAATACACGTAATTGATCCAGTCAACATTTTTATTAATCTGCACCTGTGGAATTAAAGAAGCTAGACCAGCATAGACCTGGTTCTGGGCTTTAAACTGGTCAGGCACCCCCCTTGGCACCCCGATAGCATCAATGTATACTTGTGGATCTTCTTCATAGCCCATGTGAAGCTGATCGAAGCTTCTCTTCTTTCGGGTAGGTTCATCGGGTGTCTCTAGATCCCATGGTAGGATTCTGAACTGCATAGCCAGCTTAATGAGAGTGCATTGGCCCATCCAAGCGGTGGGCAACCTAGAGCGGAGCTTACCGTCTCCACATAACCAATAAATGTCATACATGTATCGTATGTGGTCGACTAACAGGTCAGCATTCACAGTGCTGTTTCCTTTGCAGAAGCCTGGCTCAAAGACCCCTACAGGTGTACCTGACCTGTCGTCCGAGCTGTAGCAAGTATAATTATCAGCTAGAACGGTTACTTCCCCTGGTACTCTTACCCTGGGTCTCTCGTGTACAAGTGGTACATAATCTAGGCAATCAGAGGAGTTGAAACCTTTCAGCAAACTCATCATGCAAGTGGTTATGTTGTCATTTGGAAGGGTCAGGGCATGTGTGTACAGGTGTGTGTTAGCAGCAGCACAGGCAATACATCCTACAGAAATGTTCTGGACTCTCACATTGTACCTTACCCATTCTAACCACAAGTTTTTCCTTGGGGCAGTTTGTGTCTCTATAGAGAAAACTTCTTCCCATCTAAGCCCTGGTATGGGGATGACCTCATCGACCACAGCCTGTAGCTTCCCACCTGGTGTCACTGTTTTAATAGGGGGGGGGAGCTTTGTGGGTCTAGTGTTGATGTCTTTTAGTACGAATTGACCTAGGAAAGGAGTTATACTACGGTCCCAGCTCCCTAGAACATATTTTCCCAAATCACCTGGTGAAGGGTTTACTATGTTTAGGCACAAGGGGAAGCAGTCCCGCCTGGGCTGGCAATGGCCTGTTATTGCCTTTCCCCTAATCAGGGTCATTCTGGTAAGCAGAGATACCCCATTCTTATCTTTCCGATCCCTCCCCTCCTGAGGTTTGTACCCCCAATCCTTCCCTGTATTCCAACCCGCATCTGACCAGTAGGAACACCACTCATCACCCGGGTGAGTCACACATATATAAAATTCTCCTTGAATTATCGATTCATAGTCGAATTGAGTCTCTATGGCCCCTGTACATCTCGCTACGTCACAAAAATCAAATTTATACGTAACAACGGGGGCTGACATGTTAACCCAGAATATAGCAGAATTTCGAGAGGCCACTTCCGTGGTATACACCCCCAATACCAGGAATATCAGGAAGGACATGATTCCACGTAGGGGCTGGTGTGGTCCCTTTTACAATGGGAGGCGTGGATCCAGGTGTTTTTCCCTTCGAGCTTCACAGCAGTGGGTGTGACCAGAATCACAGTGTAAGGCCCTTCAAATCTTGGCTGGAGACAATCTCTACGGACAAACTTCTTCACGTACACCAGGTCACCTGGCACGAAGTCATGGACCACGTCACCTGTAGATTCTGGGAGAGAAGCAGAAACTGTAGAATGGGTGTTAGACAGTTCCTTACACAATGCAATCACAAATTGTACAACTCTATCATTGGTCTCTGATAATTCTTGGGGCCTGATGTCTCCTATCTTAGGTGGCGCACCAAAGAGAATCTCAAACGGGGTCAAACCATGTTTAGCTTGTGGGGTATGTCTGATGTGGTACAGAACCACAGGAAGCAAGTCAGGCCATGGGAGGGGATGGTCTTGACTCATTTTAAGCAACTGGGTCTTGACCGTGGAGTTCATTCTCTCCACTTTAGCTGAACTGGAGGGATGGTAAGGAGTATGTAGGCCCAAACCTGTCCCTAACATGGACCACAATTCCTCATAGATGCTGGCAGTAAAGGCCGGGCCTTGGTCCGATTCAATCACTTCCGGGATTCGGAACCGGCACGAAATTTCAGTGATAAGCTTCTTCGCAGTGGTCTTGGCAGTCATATTGGTCACTGGGTAGGCTTCTGGCCATCCTGAGAACATGTCCACAGCCACTAGGACATATTCGTACTTTCCTGACTTTGGCATCTGAATATGATCAACTTGGATCCTTTGCCAAGGGTAGTCTGGTTTTGCAAGGTGTTGAAGTGGGACCTTGGCGGTGGCTGTGGGGTTACAGACAGCACAGACTGGACAGGCTCTTGAATACGCTGCAACAGTGGTCGAGATCCCAGGGGCCCAGTAAAGTTTCTTAATGCAGGCCAAGGCCTGATTCTTCCCCCGATGAGTTGGTCCGTGTGCCCATGCTGCAACAGCAGGGTACATTCTTCTGGGCAGGCACGGTTTACCATCTACTTTGTACAATCGTGGAAACTGGGTATCGGTCGGGTACTGGGGGTCCTTGTAAGTTGCTCCCGCAGCCTTCCATTGTGTCTTTTCAGCCTCAGAGATCATCTTCTGCTCCTCCCACAGTCTCTCCTCAGGAGGCCTGGCCGGTTTGCAGGTGGATTCGGGGGCCGGGTATTCCATTTCCATGTCCTCTATGAGTCTCTTCTTTTTACTCCGAGCTTCAGACTTTTCATAGTCTCGTTCCAGTTTTTCCTCTGTGGCTGCTTGTTTCTTTGCTTGCGCTCTGGTGAGCGCCGGCATCACAGGTCTTGGGGCGTCTTCCCAGTAAGGTTCTTCTGGAGCTATCTCTTCTTCCTCCCACTTTGCTGAGACATTCTTCATGGCAGCAGCTTTGGCAGCTTGGTCTGCTAGGTGATTTCCTCTAGTCTCTTTCGAATTGACCTTCCCATGGGCTTTGACCTTGATCACAGCAATTTGTGTGGGTAGCTCCAGTGCCTTCATCAAGGCCTTGATCCTTAGTGCATGTTTAACCGGGGTTCCTGTAGCTGTAATAAACCCTCGGGATTTCCACAAGAATCCAAAGTCATGGCAAATTCCATAGCCATACCTTGAGTCAGTGTAAACGTTGACTGTTTTCCCTTCTGCTAGGTAGCATGCTTGTTGAAGGGCCACCAGTTCAGCTTCTTGTGCTGACAGGTGAGGTGGTAGGGCTTCAGCTAAAAGAACTTCTGTTTCAGTGGTAACAGCATATCCAGTGTGAAACTTGCCATGAGAGTCTGCAAATCGAGATCCATCAGTCCATAATTGTAAGTCAGGGTTGGGGATTTCGTGAGTTACCACATTCTGTGGGGCGGAGGTGTCTTGTTCCAATGCTTGGACACAGTCATGTGGATCATCAGGTGATCTGCAGTCTGGTAGGTCTTTAGACATCCACCAGGGTAATTCCCCCCTAGAATGTGGAAGCAAAGTGGCTGGATTGATGGTAGTACATTTTTGGAAGGTGATATTGGAGGGTAGGAGCAGAGAACACTGTAGCCTGAGGTGTCTTTGACTCGTCAGATGCTTAGGAGACGTGTGCTGTAGAACAGCAGAGAGGTCATGTCCAGCTTGAATGACCAAATCATGTCCAAGCACTATATCAGCAGACTTATCCAAGAGAACATGAGCTGCATGTACAGCTTTGAGACAAAGAGGGGCAGTTCGTGCAACAGGATCCAGTCTTGCAGAGTAGTAGGCCAGCGGCCGGAAACGATCACAGTGTTTCTGGGCTAGAACACCGGAAGCATGCCCCTCGGATTCTGACACAAAGAGGTGAAAGGGTTGAGTATAGTCAGGTAAGCCAAGAGCTGGTGCCGAGATAACAGCTTGTTTGAGGGCCCTAAAACACACCTTTTGTTGGGCATAGATGTAGGGATTTCGTGCATGATCCCAATCAGGGCCTCCAGTTTTTAGACAATCATACAAGGGCTGCATGAGCCTGGAGGCTTCCGGGATCCATTGTCTACAGTAAGTAATGAGGCCCAGGAAAGTCTGCATAGCAGAGTGTGTCTTCGGGTATGCAAGGTCTCTTATGGCATGCTTTCTATCCTCCGTGAGATGTCTTGAACCTTGGGAGATGCAGTGGCCAAGGAAGACAACTTTCTCTTGGCACCATTGAACTTTGGACTTTGAGACTTTGCAGTTAGCAGAATGGAGGAAACGGAGTAAAGACTCCGAAGCTGCAGACAGGTTCTCTTCAGTTCCACAGAGAAGTAAGTCGTCAACATACTGGAGAAGGGTCACGTGAAGATTTTCTTGAATCCACGGGTCCAAGACCATCTTCATTGCATGGGTAAATTGATTGGGCGAATTCTGGGCTCCTTGTGGGGTCCGGGTCCAGGTCATCTGGGTACCCTGGAATGTGAAAGCAAAGAGGAACTGGGAATCTTCGTGAAGTGGGACGCTGAAGAAGGCATTGGCCAGGTCAATGACAGTAAAGAGTGTAGCTGAGGTAGGCACTTGAGAAAGCAAAGTGTTTGGGTTGGGTACCACAGGAGTTTCCAAGATAGTGGCAGTGTTAACAGCTCTCAGGTCCTGGACAATTCTGTATTTTGGGGGTTCTCCAGGGAGGGTCTTCTTTTTTACTGGGAACAACGGTATGTTACAAGGGGACACACACCTGATGAGGACTCCAGAGCGTAGGAGGAAGGCAATTTGAGTTCCGAGGCTTTGCTCTTGAGCAGCTTTCAGTGGATATTGAGGTAACCTAGGGTACGGGTGTCCGGGTTTGAGGTAAACCTGTACGGGAGGCACTCGGAGCAGGCCAACATCTTCAGGTCCAGTTGACCACAGGGCAGCAGGTAAGTCGGGCAAATCTTGAGGAGATGTTGGCTGTAGGGTCATCATCATTAAAGGGAAAGCCTTGAGGACACATCGGTCTTCAGCACCTTGTTGTGAGACAGGGTCTTGTAGTTGCAGTCCCAGTCCATGATCACCGAAGGTAATGGTAGCACGAAGCCTTTGGAGAAGGTCAGCTCCCAAGAGATTGACTGGGCAGGTATCAGACACCAAGAACTTGGTCAAGACACCAGAAAAAGGACCAGCTGGAACAGGAACTGTGAGTGGAGACGAGGTTTGTTGGCCTTCGACTCCAACACATGTAAGGTAGTCCGAGGACAACGAAACAGAAGGAGGTAGCTGGGAAGAGGAGATGACTGAGGTGGCCGCCCCAGTGTCCACCAGGAACTTGAGAGGATGGTTGTCCACTTCCAAGGTCACCATGCCACAAAAGGAAGAAGCACGAGTAGCAGGGAAGGTGGGCACCGGTTGGCCTAAACTTCAGGAACGAGGGTGAGGAGGCCTCATAGCCTTGGCCTCACCCACGCTCCCTGTGAGGACAGTCTCTTCTAAGGTGGTTAGGACTGCCACATTCCCAACATAGAGGCCTTCCTTGGTCATCATGTTCCGGTCTGGTCCTGTAGCCTTGGCCTCGTGACCTTCTTGGTCCAGAGGGCGGCTGCCCGTACCGGTCCTGGGCCTGGTATACCATGATAGGTACTTCTGAGGCCTCTGCCATGTACATGGCTGGCTTCTTTTTGCCTTTGTCTTTTTGTGCTTCTTTCTCCTCCCTCTGGAGTAATCTTTGATAACTTTTCACCACGGTGAGGGCCTGTTGAAGAGGACCATCAGGTAGTTCAGGACGGAGCTTCATGACCTTATCCTTTAGTGAGTCTTCCAGGCCATCAATGAAAGCATGGACCAGCAGGGCTGCTTGTGTCTTCACATGGGTTGAATAGCCAAGATCTTCAAACTGCATAGTTAGCCTAGCAGCGTATTTCTCTACAGCTTCTCCAGGTTCTTGCTGTACATCCTGTATCGATCCTGCTTGGTCGGAGAGACGGTTCTGAGCCCACTTCATAAGTTGAGCCATGTACTCTTCTCCGGACTTGAACTGATTGAGGGGTCCCGCCTTGGTGGGGTCCAGTTCCTTCATGATAGTGGGGAGGAAATATTCAGGAGCCTTTATAGAGGTAATGCCTGAAAGATCAGCCCATGTGGCACCATAAATTTGCCTAATTTGTTCTAGCTTCCTTGCATATTGCATAGGATGCTTGTCTGGGTCAGGTAGCTTCGTGACGATAGCATCAACTTGGACTGGGGTGAAAGGCATGTATTTCAACTGTAGGCCCTCCTCTCCTCGGCCTTCGGTAGCATCTCTTGGTGCCACAGAGGGCGGTGGCAAGGGTGCTTCTGGAGGAGTGGGTTCGCTCTCTTGCCTGGTACCTGTATGCATTAAGGGCACCATGTGTTGGGCCACCAGGGGCATGACGCTATCCATCCTGGCCTCATAATAGCAGACAATCCTGACTTCCTGCAAGTCGAGGTTGTGGACTGACTGGAGGCAGTGCTTGATGACTTCAACGTGGTCCTTCATGCAGGGGCCTAGTGGATACCCAAAGATACCGGAGGATATCAAGGGCATAGCCAGAGTTCTACGAGGAAGTGTACCTATCCCTAGCTGTCCTGCAAAAGTGAGCACTGTCTGTAGGGTAGTCTGTAACATGGTATGGCAGTGCTCGGGTGTCCTGTGATCGTATATGGGACCTACGGCATGTAGTATCCTATCACACGGTAAATTCCCTCCCCCGGTAACCATGACCTGTCCTGGTTGCATTGGGCCATACTGAGCAAGGTATGCCTGACACTCTTGCTCAATCGCTGGGCCCCCCTTGTTGGCTATCTGTCGGGCTACGCCAGCCCTGTGTGCCAGGGTAGAATTGGCTGGGTTTACTATGGCTCCTACTCGGTGAGTAGTGATATCTCCATAACCTACAGAGAACAAAACCTGGAATCCCTGGGGCATAGTGTAATAACGTGAGTAACAGGGATACCAGATTTCTGGCTCCTGAGGAGTCTGGCCTTGTAAATGTTGAGGCTTTACTGGGAGGGGAGGTTTGGGGACACTAGTAGGCTGGGGGGCCTGGATCGGGGCTGGAGGTGGTGGTGGAGTGTCAAGGATCACCCCAGAGGGCATCGGAGGGGAATCGTCTCCATCATGTGATCCCGCAAGACCCATGTCCTGGCGTCTCATCCGTATAGCATTCTGGAAGGCAGGACTACTAATCAAGGCCTGGATGTCAGGCATAGCACCGCCCTGGGCCTGGGCAGGAGTATTTACAAATATCACAGTTGGTTGTACCGGAAGACTAGGCCCGGAGGCCAGAGCGGAAACCGAGGCAGCGGAAGCGGAAACAACATCGGCCGGCGCCGGAGGTTTCTCAGGAAGAGGCTGTCCCTGATAGTACTCGCCGGAAGACGTCACCAGCGGATATAACGGCTGGGGAGGACTTCCGGGTACACCAAGATGGCCGCCGGAGGAAGTAAGGCGTGCCCCACTTCTGTCCGTGACATGGGCGGAGTCCCAAGGATGGGCCGCCCCACACTCACGGCAGGTTTCCACACAGGGCGGATTCTGCACACCACAAACAGGACAAACCCAAACTTCCGGAGGCCTCACGTTACCGCCATTATAGGGTGGCGGCTGGGGCTGAGTGTTCGTCATCAACGGCGCGGCGGCCATTTTACAATCTATGGGGTCACAGTTCGAAGGCATCTTATAACCAAACACAGGCTCTGCATCTTCTGAGCCACCCTCTCCATCAACCTCTTTCCATCCTTCCTTCTTTAAGTCTCGCGCAACTCGCAGATGAGCTTGCGCATGTTCAAACAACCCTTTATCTGTCAGTCTGCCCTTCTCCTTCACTGTGAGATCCTGCCATACTGATGGCTGTAATCTCCCTGAAGAGGGCAATCCTACAAGCTTATACAGCTTCTCAACATTCTTGACTACCTTCTTGCCCTCCCGTGACTCTACTAACACTCTAACTGCCACAGCACCTTCAGGCAACTTGTGGGGGACGGACTTCTTCTGTTTTAAGAAACGTAACATGACTCACAGAATACTACGTCCTGCTGCAGCTCAGTCCGCTGACAACGATAATCAACACTGCGTCCCTCCAGTACGGAACCTCGCGTTCAACGTACTGTTAGTGCTGAACTTCGCATTCAAAACACTGTTGATATAGAGCCTCACGCTCAATATATCCTTTCCCTAACCTGGACAACAGTGATTATAGACTATCCTGTCACGATACTCCAACCCGTCGGGGAGCAATCTCCTAATGAGATCCTCTCCGTGAAAATACAGGCGGTCCCCTCGCGGGACCCCTTTAAATATCACAGAGGATACGTCTCCTATCCCTCTCTCTAAGCTGTCCTCCCGATCTACGACTCCCTCAATCTTTCATTCTACTTTATTATCAAATAACAGTCACGGGTAGGGTGGTTGAGCAGAGAACAATGACCGGTGGAGGAAGTGTGGTGTACACGAGGATGTGCGAAACGCGACGTCTCTCAGTTGCTGGTTCGGAGCGTGGCACAGGATCGCGCTCGATCTCACCGCTCGACCGATCACCTCCCAGACCCAAAAGACACCACAGACAAACCAATAACGGCTGAGACACTAGTAAGGGTGACACATACAAAGTATATGATCTCCACTTACCGTGTTTGGAGGGTGATCAGTCCTCGAGGTCAGCCACTACGGGTGTCGTCCATGGACGTCCAGGGATGGGTCCAGGGGGTCTCGGATCGCTGGCCGCGCCCCACGTTGCTGGCACCAAATTGTCGGGGTCGTAACGACAATACCCTTTGTCCACCAGTCACTCCAAATCAGATTATGTGCATGTGGTACCGGAATAAGAAAGAGTCAGACACAATGCTGGTTCAATCTCAGTGCATGCGTGTGCTTCTACAAGCAACAGTCGCAGCAACTAACTTTATTACCTGGTTTTCAGTATTCTATACTTTACAAGGGAGGGCGTGCTAAAGGGGGGTTAAGCAAATATATGTCTAGTGTCTGGTCTTATCTTGAAGTCATCTTGTTTGTTCTTCCTCTCCTCGTCTTCTCATCTTTCAAGCTTTGCCTTTTAAGGAGAAGTCCAGCTTAATTTCTCAGCAACCAGGGCATAGGTCGATACTGGCAGCCATCTTAGTTACAATTTCCTTTGTGTCAGCAAGCTACAGGGGAAAGCTTATTGTTTCACAGCATAAAGTACAAAGAATAGAAATATATATATATATATTTTTACCTTGACACCATTATACCTTATTTATGTGTAGGCACCATTCCTGGGTTTTGCTCACAATCACTGAGGGAATTGACTGATCAAACCCTGACCAAGCACTGACTGTGTGAAAGCGGCATAAGGCCTTTTCCACACATCAGATAATAGCAGATGTGAGGTGTCTGTTCTACATGGACAGCACATGAATCTACTAACTTTAATGTGTTTAATCACACATTAGTGGTTTCCACTAAAACACAGCAGAGACATGCACTATTATGGTCCGTGATATGGACCAAACATGCCTACTGAAGTCTATGGGTCACACAGTATATGGATGGCACGTTCTATCTGTGGCTGTCAGTGACCATTGGAAGGAGATGCTCTGGAAATCCATTTGTTAGTCTAGCAGTGCATGTGGAACACGGAGAGCAAAAAATGGATACACATGGACCCCTCAATGGCAACCTCTCAGATGAAACACTGAACGTCTTATCACAGACCACAGCACGCTATATTTTCTTCATGGTGTGGCTACAATTTCAGTACATTGTATCAGACATGCACATAGGGCTTTCTGCCTTCTGCGGTGACCCTAGAAATGAAATGGTCTTTTACTTTAGGCATTTTCCATTACGTGAGCAGTTCACATACTTTAAATATTCAATATGCATTCCATTTATCGCAGTATTGGAATGTGTAAAATCTCGGTATAACTATGGCTGTGGTCAATCTGCATTGCAGGATATGTCTTTCCTTATTATTCCACTGACATCAGTTGACTGCTTTTCTCAGGGGTTCTAGAAAGGCCCTGCTGAATGAACTGTGTCCCTTCATATGGAACTGAGAAAGTGCACCAAATTCTCATTCTCTACGGATAAGTGATTATTAATCCTTATAAGGAAACTAAAATGAAAGGACTTTAAAGTGTGAGAGATAAATGAGAAACCAAGGTGGGGAGGGTAAACCAATGATAGATCCATGGAATAGTCAAATAATTTACAGAAAATGGCACAAAATCATTGAAAATACACAAAATATCATGAATTGTTATTATTGCTTTTTCCCCTGTGGAGAGGTTGCTTTATATGGGTAACAATAATGTCAAGAGTAACAGTATTAATAATCATTTTTATTTATTGTACTGCTTATGATCATAGAAACTATGATAGGGTCATTTACTATACTGAAACACCCCTAAATTAGACGTATTTCAGGTGCAGATGGTGGCGCAACGGTTTAGTTGTGCTGCTATCTGTGACTTTTCCACAGTAGGTTTAAAACTGTGGGTGTGGCGTGGGCGGGGAAGAGTATGGGCCGGCAGGCCCCTCTCATTCATCATTTTCTACGCCTGTTTTAAGTGTAGAAAATAGTCTAAATGTAAGACATCAAGGAAGCTGTCTTACATCTAGAACTGGCGCAGGATGCGCCAAAGTTATGGAGATGCTGGTGCCTCTTCACAACTCCGGCGGACCACAATGTGGATTAAGAAGAGGACTTTGTTGGTGTAGAAACAACGCGTTTCACACTGATCCCGTTGTCAAATAAAATAGGTGTACCTAACCTGAGGAAGGGATAAGTGTGATTCCCAAAATTTGTTGTTTCTACTTCAACATAGTCCTCTTCTTAATCCACGATGAGTAGTCCTCATCTTCCTCTGTGCGCCGCCATCAGATCCAATCTTTTTTATGTTCAACAGTCATCATTTATTCAATGGTCTTAATAAATGTACCCCTTATTACCTATCATTTTTATTATTCATTATGGTTTTCCAATTTGTCAGTGAAAAATATTGGCTGGATATGATTGTGGGATAGGTTGTCCAGTAAAAAGAAAAATTCTTATTGGCACCCTGGTCAGTACAATAATGACAATGCCAAACTTCTATTTATTTTTTACTATTTTTCCTTTCCTCCTGCATGCTGTTAGCTCTGCAAGTGCTCCCCCTCTCACTTCAGGATTTGTAGCAGCTAGAGATATGGGCTTTGTATTGTTTGAAATCTGGCATTCCAAGCTTTCAAACAATACCAAAATCACATCTTCACTACATGGGAAGATATGGCTGACAGAAATCAGGATGCAGTGAATGCTGCTGAAAATGAAAGTAAAAGTGGGTTTTACCTGCAATTATTCCCGACTTGATTTCTAACAGTGATATCTCCTGCTGATATTGTGCTAATGCTGTCTTTTTGGTCTTATATGAAAGCCTGGAATGCCAGCTTTTAAACAAGACCAGGCTCATGTCTCTTTGTCTCTAGCTACCAATCAGGAGATATGAGCAGCTAAAGCAGCCCCCACATCCCTCTTCCTTTTTTGCCTGAGCAGCACTTGAGCAAAAACAGTTAAGTGCTTTTCCCAGAGCCGGAGCACAGCTCCAGCAAAACAGTAAGGTGGCTAAAGGTTTTTTTCAGATAATATACCCAAGGATGAGCCAAGAATTTGTGATCTCTACAGCTCTTTCAATTCAGTACCTGATGTAGTGTCATCTATGTCTGTGTGACTGTGTTTGGCATTGCTGCTCGGACCCAACTAACCCCCATTGACAAAAGGAGAGATGAGCCAACTTTTGAAAAGTTCGGTTCCGCGAACTTTCGTGAAATTCGGATTCGTACGAACCGAACCTAAAACGAACCTTGCTATAACGGCTAAATACTTGCAGCTACAATAGCTGGAGTCTGATAGGGTATAGTTTTGTTTAGTTGCAATTGCTATTACAATGAAAAAAGTGGAAAAAATCAAAGTGCAAAAATAGTCGACAGCCAGGTCGACAACATTTGACAGCATTGAAGATGTCCGCTGGAGCAGTCCATGTCATGCCAGAGCACCAAAAACACATGGTAGATCATGGCACCAGCCCAAGAATAGGCTGCGTTGAAGTCGATGCGGTCTCAGTGACATCACAGGTCAGAAGACAGACAGGCGTACCATTTAATTAGACCTTTAATTGCACCCCAGAACAGGTACACATTAGCCAAGGTGTAAGTGATTACACGGGACATAGGACACAAAGTGCAAGTTGGCAACACTGGCAGCATTGCCTTGGACCCAGAAGGGTGGAAAACAGACATTTGACAGTGGAACCAGCAGCAGTAATAGTACTGTATTGGACCCAGTATGGTTGAGAACAGACAATTGACGGAGGAGGAGGAGGCGGCAGCACTTGATAGCACCCAGGCCAGTATAGTTGAGAACAGACAATTGACGGAGGAGGAGGAGGCAGCAGCACTTGATAGCACCCAGGCCAATATGGTTGAGAACAGACAATTGACGGAGGAGTAGGCGGCAGCAGCACTTGATAGCACCCAGGCCAGTATGGTTGAGAACAGACAATTGACGGAGGAGGAGGAGGAGGCAGCAGCACTTGATATTAACCAGGCCAGTATGCTTGAGAAGAGACAATTGACAGAGGAGGAGGCGGCAGCAGCACTTGATAGCACCCTGGCCAGTATGGTTGAGAACAGACAATTGACGGAGGAGGAGGAGGCAGCAGCACTTCATAGCACCCAGGCCAGTATGGTTGAGAACAGACAATTGACGGAGGAGGAGGCGGCAGCACTTGATAGCACCCAGGCCAGTATGGTTGAGAACAGACAATTGACGGAGGAGGAGGTGGCAGCAGCACTTGATAGCACCCTGGCCAGTATAGTTGAGAACAGACAATTGACGGAGGAGGAGGAGGCAGCAGCACTTGATAGCACCCAGGCCAGTATGGTTTGAGAACAGACAATTGACGGAGGAGGAGGCGGCAGCAGCACTTGATAGCACCAGGCCAGTATGGTTGAGAACAGACAATTGACGGAGGAGGAGGAGGCAGCAGCACTTGATAGCACCCAGGCCAGTATGGTTGAGAACAGACAATTGACGGAGGAGGAAGCGGCAGCACTTGATAGCACCCAGGCCAGTATAGTTGAGAACAGACAATTGACGGAGGAGGAGGAGGCAGCAGCACTTGATAGCACCCAGGCCAGTATGGTTGAGAACAGACAATTGACGGAGGAGGAGGAGGCGGCAGCACTTGATAGCACCCAGGCCAGTATAGTTGAGAACAGACAATTGACGGAGGATGAGGCGGCAGCAGCACTTGATAGCACCCAGGCCAGTATGGTTGAGAACAGACAATTGACGGAGGAGGAGGCGGCAGCAGCACTTGATAGCACCCTGGCCAGTATGGTTGAGAACAGACAATTGATGGAGGAGTAGGCGGCAGCACTTGATAGCACCCAGGCCAGTATAGTTGAGAACAGACAATTGACGGAGGAGTAGGCGGCAGCAGCACTTGATAGCACCCTGGCCAGTATGGTTGAGAACAGACAATTGACGGAGGAGGAGGAGGCAGCAGCACTTGATAGCACCCAGGCCAGTATGGTTGAGAACAGACAATTGACGGAGGAGGAGGAGGCAGCAGCACTTGATAGCACCCAGGCCAGTATGGTTGAGAACAGACAATTGACGGAGGAGGAGGCGGCAGCAGCACTTGATAGCACCCAGGCCAGTATGGTTGAGAACAGACAATTGACGGAGGAGGAGGAGGCAGCAGCACTTGATAGCACCCAGGCCAGTATGGTTGAGAACAGACAATTGACGGAGGAGGAGGCGGCAGCACTTGATAGCACCCAGGCCAGTATGGTTGAGAACAGACAATTGACGGGAGGAGGAGGCAGCAGCACTTGATAGCACCCAGGCCAGTATGGTTGAGAACAGACAATTGACGGAGGAGGAGGCGGCAGCACTTGATAGCACCCAGGCCAGTATGGTTGAGAACAGACAATTGACGGAGGAGGAGGCGGCAGCAGCACTTGATAGCACCCAGGCCAGTATGGTTGAGAACAGACAATTGACGGAGGAGGAGGAGGCAGCACTTGATAGCACCCAGGCCAGTATAGTTGAGAACAGACAATTGACGGAGGAGTAGGCGGCAGCAGCACTTGATAGCACCCAGGCCAGTATAGGTTGAGAACAGACAATTGACGGAGGAGTAGGCGGCAGCAGCACTTGATAGCACCCAGGCCAGTATGGTTGAGAACAGACAATTGACGGAGGAGGAGGAGGCAGCAGCACTTGATAGCACCCAGGCCAGTATGGTTGAGAACAGACAATTGACGGAGGAGTAGGCGCAGCAGCACTTGATAGCACCCAGGCCAGTATGGTTGAGAACAGACAATTGACGGAGGAGTAGGCGGCAGCAGCACTTGATAGCACCCTGGCCAGTATGGTTGAGAACAGACAATTGACGGAGGAGGAGGAGGCAGCAGCACTTGATAGCACCCAGGCCAGTATGGTTGAGAACAGACAATTGACGGAGGAGGAGGCGGCAGCACTTGATAGCACCCAGGCCAGTATAGGTTGAGAACAGACAATTGACGGAGGAGGATAGGCGGCAGCACTTGATAGCACCCAGGCCAGTATAGTTGAGAACAGACAATTGACGGAGGAGTAGGCGGCAGCACTTGATAGCACCCAGGCCAGTATGGTTGAGAACAGACAATTGACGGAGGAGTAGGCGCAGCACTTGATAGCACCCAGGCCAGTATGGTTGAGAACAGACAATTGACGGAGGAGAGGCGGGCAGCACTTGATAG
>ONZH01028765.1:0-37832 GCA_900303285.1 Rhinella marina
TCATGCTGAGCAGTGAATTTTTCAACAGGCAAAGCAGCGTGATGGGGAGGCTGATAATGGCGGCATCGCCGCTGACCATCTGTGTTGACTCCTCAAAGTTGGTCAACACCTGGCAGATATCAGACATCCACGTTCACTCCTCATTGTAGACTTGAGGAAGCTGACTGACCTGACTACCAGTTCTGGTGGAAGTTGACATCTGGCAGTCTACAATCGCTCTGCGCTGCTGGTAAACTCTGGATAACATGTTTAATGTCGAATTCCATCTTGTGGGCACGTCGCACAACAGTCGGTGAGCGGGCAGTTGTAGGTGGCGCTGCGCTGCCCTGAGAGTGGCAGCATCTGTGGTCGACTTGCTGAAATGCGCACAGATGCGGCGCACCTTGGTGAGCAAATCAGACAGATTGGGGTATGTCTTGAGGAACCGTTGAACTATTAGATTGAACACGTGGGCCAGGCATGGCACATGTGTCAGTCTGCCGAGTTGCAGAGCTTCCACCAGGTTACGCCCGTTGTCACACACAACCATGCCTGGCTTGAGGTTCAGCGGTGCCAGCCACAGATCGGTCTGCGCCGTGATGCCCTGTAATAGTTCTTGGGCGGTGTGCCTTTTGTCACCTAAGCTCAGCAGTTTGAGCACCGCCTGCTGGCGCTTAGCCACGGCACTGCTGCTGTGCCTAGAGCTACTGACTGAAGGCGCCGTGCCCACGGATGGTAATTCGGAGGAGAAGGTGGAGGAAGAGGAGGGGTCGGAGGAGGATGTGGGTCGGTGGAACTGTATTTCCTCTTGCGCTCCAGCGTCTTCTGTAAAGACAGCTGAATGCGGCGCAGTGACACATTGGTTGACACTGTGGAGGATCGTGGAGGCGAAGGTGTGGTTTTCCGGTGAGAGGCGCTCGTGCCGGGGTCCTGGGCAGGGGATTGACTAGCAGAGGCAGCGAGTGACACAGGGGAAGGAGCAGTGGTGGGACCTGCAGGAGGTGAACAGCCTTGGTTCCATTGCCTGCGCATGCTGGTGGTGGTTAGGCTAGTAGTGGTGGCACCCCTGCTGATCCTGGTGTGGCACAGGTTGCACACCACAGTCCGTCGGTCATCCTCACTTTCTTTAAAGAACCTCCAGACTTGCGAACATCTAAGCCTCCCCACGGGAGCTTTACTACGTGAAACAGTTGGTGCTGATGCACCAGCTCTGGCCCTGCTTTTCCCTCTGGCCACACCACTGCCTCTTACAAACTGTTCTGGTGCAGCACTCGCCTCCGCCTCAGAAGCACTGTCTTCACTCGGCTTATTAACCCAGATTGGGTCAGTCACCTCGTCATCCTCCGATTCCTCAGTCTGCTCCCCCCTCGGACTTTCTGCCCTGACAACAACTTCACCACTGTCTGACAACCGTGTCTCCTCATCGTCCGACACCTCTTTTCACACTTCTTCCACTAAGTCAACAATGTCATCACCCACAGACTGCGACAGTTGGAAAACTTGGGCATCGGGAAAGAGGTCAGCAGCAACCTGAGAAGTGGTTTGTGACTCTGAGAAGGGTCAAGAAAACAGATCCTCAGAGTATGCCGGATCGCATTCCAAATTTTCCTGGGAGGGGGCAGACTTGGGGGAAGGAGGTTGAGGTGGAGGAGCCAGAGGAGTGCTCCCTTGGGTAACGTGGGTGGACTGCGTGGAAGACTGACTGGTGGACAAATTACTTGAAGCATTGTCCGCAATCCACGACATCACCTGTTCGCACTGTTGTGGTTTCCACAGTGATCTACCACGTGTCCCTGTAAGTTCAGACATGAAGCTAGGGAGTGTAGCTCTGTGGCGTTCCCCTGCTCCATCATCAGCAGGTACTGTCTCACCCTGCCCAGGACCACGGCCTCTGCCCCCTGCAGTAATTTAATGCCCACGCCCTCGTCCTCGACCCTTAGCCCTGGGGTTCAACATTTTCTGTATATAAGTGTATTATATATACCAAAAACCAGACCAACCCAGACAAATGTCGCACAGAGATTTTTCTAATGTAGCTGTATCAGTGAGAGCAAAAGACTGTATTTTATTACGTGACGTACAGTATGGGTCATCAGGACAGAAAATACGAATTGTGGTTTGTGGTGACTGGCCAGCTGAACTGTGACACACAGAATGGTTCCACACAACTGTATGAAATGGATTTATATCACTGAGAGCAAACAAAAGGATTTTGTACTGTGACTTCCACTATCTATCAGTTAGACAGAAAAAAATCTTCTGCAGACTGTGCCTATTTCAATGAAACACCAAAAAATTGTCCCACTTAGCTGTCTGAAATGGATGTGTCACTGAGAGCCAAAAAATAAACTTTTTCCAGTCTCCCTGCAAAATCCTGCAAATATGGCGGTAGCTGCACTACTAGTGCCAGCAAGCCCAGCCACAAGCAGATAAAAAAAGGGTCTTGTAGCCCTAACAAGGGCTGTTGGGTTCTTTTACAATCACTCCTGCCTAACACAAATCTAGTAGAACACCCTAACACTCTCCCTGTATCACACTGCAGATCTGTCCCTAACGGCATCCAGGCAGCGACTGAGCCGAGCACCGCGGGCAGTCACTAGTATATTCCAGGGTCACCTGATCAGGCCAGCCAACCCCTGCTATCGACATGTAAGGGCCCCACGTGATGCTGGGTGTACCGCAGAGTCTCCTGGCTTGTGAGTTGCTTAGTTTATAACCGTCAAAAATTCAAAAGGCGGGAGATGCCATTTCCTCGAGCATGGCGAGATACTCGTCCGAGTAGCGAGCACTTACGAGTACCCTAATACTCGAACGAGTATCAAGCTCGGACGAGTATGCTCGCTCATCTCTAGTCACCTCACTGAATGTACCTATCCAAGTAAATATTTCTCCTGTCACTGCTCTGTGGTGTACTACCATACTAGAGTTTTTTTTTTTTTTACTCTCCATGATTACGACATTATACAAATACATACATACAGCTTTGGAGTAGGCATATTACACACAGCACTGACAAACAGACCTCTGCTACACAGCAAACATATATACATACACCACTGCTCCACACATTCCTGACAAACACAGCTTTAAAACACAACTGACACATATACATGGTTCTTCTGCATATGCAGTACCCCACGGCAAGGGAATATCTGCAAATTGTTCAGTTCAGTATTTTTCTTCTTGGTTTTGGCTCCTCCCACTTGTTAGGACCTTCAACTGCCGTTAATGAGAGCTTTCATCTACTTTCACTGCAGCTCGGAGACCTTCAAGATGGAGAGAGTTGAATTCCTAACAGTCCTCTCCATGATTGCTCACTGCCTGCACTGATCACTAGTGTTGAGCGAGCACCTCTGTGCTCGTATGCTCGGGTACTCTGGCCGAGCACTAGGGGTTGCTCGAGTGCTCGGCCGAGCACCCGAGCATGATGTTAGTCAATGGGACTAAACCAGGCACCCCCTGCTCGGAAGAGGGGAGGGTGTCTGGTTAATAGAAAAAGGTCAGAATTGCGCATTAGCGTACAAATCAATATTACAGTGCGGGGAAGAGACTCGAGCATTGTGCTCGAGTACACTCAGTGTTCGGCCGAACACCGAGCGGACCCGAGCGTAGGCATGCTCGCTTAACACTACTGATCACACAGATCAGTGACCAGCATGGAGAGAGAAGTATGCAGATATACACATCTCTCACTGATCTAACAAAGCTATGTATGATTGTTCTGCCATACCATAAAGGAAGCAGTCAGGGAGGTCTGGCACTGCTGGATTACCCTAACTACAGACTATAAGACGGAAGAACATTTTAAGAAGATTGTGTTTTTGCTAAAAAGTGCATCTTATAATCAAAAAGATACGGTAATTAGGAGAAAATGGAACAAATGTGTTTCAAAGCTGTATTTTATTGTAAATGAAATGGATTCATCACAAATTTCACAAAAAATCTTCACCAAAACAAATCCAAAGTTTTGGCAATTGTTTCAGACAAATCGAGCAAAAAGTTGTATGTCATTTTACATTTGAAAATTAGCACACTAGTGAGGAAAACAGGGCAGGGAAGATGAAGATGGAGGATTTCATGACCCAGGGGGCCTGGTCGGTGGGCTTGCACACAATGCTTTGACAGCCAATCAAGAGGGATGATATTGGCTTGCATATCAGGCTACATGTTAGCTCTGAAGCATAGAAGCCATTGTGAGCTCAGCCACTGATATCTGCTATGTTTCTGACATACCAATTTTACACACAAGCCAGCCATTTTAGGATCTTGCAGGGACTTTGTAGAGATTGTGAAAAAGATTTAGTTAGATTAAATTACTAGGTAGAAAGTCAGCTTTTATTATTAGGGACAGGGTAGGGGCAGTTAGACTAGTGTATGTGTGTAGCGAGGACTGGAGCTATTCAAGACGTCATGTGTTGCACTGCACAAGACATGAGCTTTTAGAGAGACAGTACTCATTTTATCTGCAGAGAGCAAACCTTTTGTTCAAAAACCTATTGCAAAGCTTCTACAGCTTATGTATTGTATACATAAGTATACAATAGGCATATTTCCCAGCATCACCAGCAGCATATAATTCACCACATACACAGCTAAATTGCACATTTTTCTTTCTAAAAACCTGTTGCACTGACTCTACAGTTAGAGAGAGAGAAAAACAAAAAGATAAAAAAAATTCAAAACAAAAGAAAATCAAGATAAAAAAGATGAGTCCTAGGAGAGCTCAGAGTGTCATACACAAATTTTCTGGCCAATTGGAGCACTTTCAAATGGGGAAGAATGGATTTGGAGCAAAACAGAATTTTTTTACTGATTTGTAGTGATGATCGAGCACCCCAATGTTCGGGTGCTCGGGTGCTCTGGCCGAACACTAGGTGGTGCTCGAGTGCTCGGCCGAGCACCCGAGTATAATGGAAGTCAATGGGAGAAGACCGGGCACCCCCTGCTCTGCAGAGGGGAAGGTGTCTGGTTCATAGGGAAACATCAAACAATGGTGGAAACACCACAGAAATGGTTAGGGAAAAGCATGGGGAGGATGTTTGGATGCATCTTGGACACTGAAGTCGCTGCTATTAAAAATGATGTCCAACTATTACGCCACTTTTACAAAATAACAAAAATACCCCCCAAAACCCAAGATAACATTGATTTTACAGGAAATAATGTTAGGAAACATAGATTTACTTGTACGTTAAGCGCAAGTGCTGCCAAAAATTACACGGATGAGGCACTCCCATACAACCGGTATATCATATAAAGGAGGGCCTCATTCACATTGTGGTATAATTGTGGGACTCTGACACTCATAATGTCTTTGCACTAAGTTAAAGGGCTGCCAAAAATTACAAGAAACAGGCATTCTAATACACCCTTTATTACACATAAAGGAGGGCATCAGAGACACGCGTTAAAAATTATCATTGATGGCCTGCTGTTGACACTCCAAAAAAATAGGGGTGACATGCTGCTGCTGCGCAGACCGTCCTAAAAAATTAAGGGTGACATGCTGCTCCCGGGCAGACCGTAAAAGCAATTTAAAGGTGACACGCTGCTGTCGAGTTGACCGAAAAAAAAATTTAAGGGTGACACGCTGATGCCGATCTGACCATCCAAAAAAATTTAAGGGTGACCCGCAGATGCCGAGCTGACCGTCCAAAAAATGTTATTCTTAATGTGACATTATGCTGAAGAGCAGACCGTAAAAAAAAATTTAAGTAATCCATAGAATGTATCAAGGTAATAAAAAGTCCTCGATACAGGACACAAATCAGATGTGGGCCCGCATGATGAGCGACTCAGATGTATGCCAGATAGGAAAAAATTTCTGTATTGATACAGTAATCCCGTACATTTATGCTAAACCTTAAACAAATTTAACTCCCCCAAGAAAATATTAAAATTTCAACCGTGTGAAAAAGGGAATACCCAAACTGACTCTCAGGCAGTGACATGATGCACTGAAGGCTCCAGCTTTGCCTGGACTGTGACAAAATGGAGGTATTGATGCAGTAATCCAAGAAAGCTCGGAGTTCGATTTTGAGATCGAGCTGGCGGTCTGCAGGGAGGTGAGCTACCACCTGTCGGAGCCCCTGCCTCTCGGCACTTCCCCGATGCTCTTCGCTGAGTGTCCCGGAGGCCGGAATCGTTAACTTAAAAAATTTGAGTGTTCAAACCAGGCCAGGTCGCCTCAATACTTGAGCTATGAATAATGGAATAGGACTCCATGCTGCTGCTGAACTGACCGTCCAAAAAATTTAAGGGTGACCCGCAGATGCATGAACTTTGCAGTTAAAACTTACTGTAGTCTTACTTTTGCAGCTTTATATTTTTCCCACAAAAAGCTTTTTTATAAATCGTACTGATATGCAGAAAGCTGTAGAAATATACGAAGATAAGACTGTTTTATATATTTATCTGTATTGGATATACAGAACCTCAGCACTACAGATGATTGAAAATCGAAAGCCATGTCCATGCTAGTTAGTTTTTTTTGTTTGTTTTTTTAAATAAAATTTTTTGGTCCTATTTTTTTGGTTATTTTTTTTTTAAATACATTATTTACTTTTGATATAATAATATCAAAATCTGTATGTTTTTGCAAAGTATTTATAAACCAAAATATTAATGTATATCTCAGTTTAAATGTCTATTTTTGTTCTTTTACACTTTGTAAACGATTATGTGCACAAAAGGCTATGACACATATTGTAGCTTGCCGACAAGATAATAATGTAATATAATTAATGTCACAAATCAATACTTGTAGATTGATCAATATTAATGGAATATGTAGTTTTATTTTTCCTATTTTCTAAAGGTGTTATCGGTCAGGGCGTAGTAGAGGGTGTGGTCTTGTAAATAAAGGTGTATAGGGCTAGGCGAGGACCCTTTCTTGATACTTTTTTTGTATGGAAAATGTACATTAAATAGATTACTTTATTGAGCTGTTGAAAAGAGTCTTTGTTAACAATTTTATAAAGTGTGCTCTGTTAAAAAAAAATAAAAAATGGGGCAATTACAATTTATTGTGAGCAGCGAGCTTTTTAGTAGACACAGAAGTGGGATGGTTATGCTGATAATGGCATTATCGCCTCTCACCATCTGTGTAGATTCATCAAAGTTGCGTAACACCTCACAGAGGTCAGACATCAATGCCCACTTGTCGCTTGTGAAGAATGTAACAACGGATGTCAGCTACATACACTTTTGAACGGTTGTAATATGCTGTGCACCTAGCGTTACTGACAGGGCATACTTTTTTTGCCACCCAAAAAAAGCCTGTTATCCTACAAGTTGATCCAGAGGAAGGCAAAACCAATTTTCCCCACCTTAGGGGAAAAAATTCCTTCCCGACTCCAATCAGGCAATCAGAATATCTCCCTGGATCAACGACCCATCTCTAGTAACTATAACCTGTAATATTATTACACTCCAGAAATACATCCGGGCCCCTCTTGAACTCTTTTAGTGAACTTACCATAACCACCTCCTCAGGCAGAGAGTTCCATAGTCTTACTGCTCTTACCGTAAAGAATCATGGGAGAGATCTCTGTACTGACCCCTGATATATTTATACATAGTTATTAGATCTCCCCTCAGTCGTCTTTTTTCTAAAGTGAAAAACCCTAATTTTGATAATCTTTCTGGGTACTGTAGTCCACCCATTTCAGTTATTACTTTAGTTGCCCTCCTCTGAACCCTCTCCAGCTCTGCTATGTCTGCCTTGTTCACAGGAGCCCAGAACTTTGCACAGTACTCCATGTGTGGACTTACTAGTGATTTGTAAAGTGGCAGGACTATGTTCTCATCACGGGCATCTATGCCACTATATCTTATTGGCCTTGGCAGCAGTTGTCTGACACTGGTTTCTGCAGCTTAGTTTGCTGTTCACTAAAATTCCTAGGTCCTTTTCCATGTCAGAGTTACCCATTCAGTATGTACCGGTGACTTGCATTATTCCTTCCCATGTGCATAACCTTACATTTGTCAGTGTTAAACCTCATCTGCCACTTCTCTGCCTAAGCCTCCAATCTATCCAGATCCATCTGTAGCAGTGTACTGTACTCTTCTGTGTTAATTACTTTACACAGTTTAGTGTCATCTGCAAAAAATTGATATTTTACTATGCAAGCCTTCTATAATTCTTCTATCATTAATGAATATATTGAAGAGAATAGGGCCCAATACTGACCCCTGTGGTACCCCACTAGTGACAGTGACCCAATCTGAGTATGTGCCGTTAATAACCACCCTCTGTTTTCTATCACTGAGCCAGTTACTTTCCCACATACAGACGTTTTCTCCCAGGCCAAGCATTCTCATTTTATATACTAACCTATTATGCGGTACAGTGTCAAATGCTTTGGAGAAGTCCAGATATATGACATTCATTGATTTGCCGTGGTCAAGTCTAGAACTTACCTCCTCATCGAAACTGATTAAATTGGTTTGACATGACCGATCCCTCATGAAGCCGTGCTGATACGAGTTATTTGCTTATTTTCATTGAGGTACTCCAAGATAGCATCTCTTGTGGAACACTCCCTGTCAGTATAGAGTCCTCAAATATCAGAAATAAGGGTCTGGCTATGACATTACTTAATTCTCTTAGGATACCGGGGTGTATGCCATCTGGTCCTGGCGATTTGTCTATTTTAATTTTTTTAAGATGCTGGTATACTTCTTCCTGGGTCAGACAGGGCACTTTTAATGGGGAACTTAATTTTATAATCTGCATTTCATCAGGCAGTTTATTTTCCTCAGTGAATACAGTGGAGAAAAAAATATTCAGTAGCTTTGCTTTCTCCTCATCGCTCTATGCAACTCCCCCCTCATTACTCTGTAAGGGGCCAACACCTTCAGGTTTATACTTTTTACCATTTATATAATTGAAGAACATTTTAGGGTTAGTTTTACTCTCTTTGGCGATTAATCTCTCGGTCTCTAGTTTGGCTGTTTTTATTTGTCTTTTACATATTCTATTTTTTTACTTATAGTTTTCCAATGCTTCCTCGTCCCTCTCCTGTTTTAGTGATTTAAATGCTTTATTTTTGTCATTTATTGCTTTCTTTACAGTTCTATTTATCCACACTGTTTTTTTCTTGTTTCTTAACCTTATATTCCCATGAGGTATTTATCTTTCACAATTAGATATTAGGATGCTTTTAAAAATATCCCATTTTGTGGTTGTATTTTTATTTTTGAGGACTTTGTCCCAGTTAGTTAGGCCTATGGCCTCTCTTAGTTGGCTAAATTTAGCTTTTTTGAAGTTTGGTATTTTTGTTCCTCCCTGAAGAAACACTCTTTTGAATGACAATTGGAAGGTTATTATTTTATGGTCACTGTTTCCCAGGTGTCCCCCAACCTGCACATCTGTTGTTCTGTCAGGTCTATTGGTTAATACTAAGTCCAGTATGGCTGTCCCTCTAGTCGGGTCCTGAACCAGTTGGGAAAGGTAATTTTCTTTGGTTATTGCCAAGAACCTGTTTCCTTTATGAGACATACAGGTTTCAGTTTCCCAGTCTATATCTGGGTAGTTGAAGTCCCCCATAATAACGACCTCATTATGATTTGCCGCCTCGTCTATTTTGTTTGGAAGTAGATTTTCTGTGGGTATATTAGGTGGTTCATAATAAACTCCTATTAGTATTTTATTATTGTTTTTGGCTCCATGTATTTCTACCCACAGTGACTCCACATCTTCATGCCCCTCACTTATATCTTCCCAGAGTGTGGGCTTTAGACAGGACTTTACATGAAGGCAGACCCCTCCCCCTCTCCGGTTTTGGCGATCCTTTCTAAACAGACTGTAACCCTGTACGTTAACTGCCCAGTCATAGCTATCATCCAGCCATGTCTCAGTTATTCCCACTATGTCATAGTCCTCCTCACACATCACTAATTCCACTTCACCAGTTTTGTTAGTCAGGCTTCTGGCATTAGTGTACATACAATTAAGAGGTTGATGTATATTTTTTCCCCTACACCTTTCCTTCTGAACTGTTCTAGTTCCTCCTTCTATTCCTCCCCCAGTTCCATTACCTTGCCCTAGGTCTTTATCTGCACTATCTTCCTCTCCTATAATGTAGTTACCCTCACCCTCAGTCCCTAGTTTAAACACTCCTCCAGCCTTCTAGCCATCTTCTCCCCCAAAACATCTGCCCCTTCCCCATTGAGGTGCAGCCCATCCCTACGATAGAGCCTGTAGCCGACAGAGAAGTCGGCCCAGTTCTCCAGGAACCCAAACCCCTCCTTCCTACACCAGTTCTTGAGCCACTTGTTTACCTCCCTAATCTCCCGCTGCCTTTCTTGTGTGGCTCGTGGTACAGGCAGTATTTTGAAAAACACTACATTTGAGGTCCTTGCCTTAAGCTTATGACCTAAATTCCTAAAATCATTTTTAAGGGCGCTCCACCTACCTCTAACATTGTTTCCGATATGGACCATGACTACTGGATCTTCTCCAGCCCCTCCCAGTAATCTGTCAACCCGATCCGCGATGTGTTGAACTCGAGCACCAGGAAGACAACACACTGTTCGACGATCCCGGTCTTTGTGACAGATTGCCCTCTCTGTACCCCTAATAATTGAGTCTCCCACTACCAGCACCTGTCTGGCCTGCCCTGCTCTCCTGGCCTCCTGCTTACTGGAGCTGACATTCCCCTGACTTTCAGAGGAAGTGTCCGGCTGCAGCAGTGCTCTCCCTGAAGTGGCATCCCCCTCATCTGCCAAACTTGCAAACTTGTTGGGGTGTGTCAGATCAGGGCTAGCCTCACTGGCACTTTTTCTTCTATCCCGCTTTCTGTTACCCAGCTAGCTACCTCACTTTCCTGAGCCTCCTCACTACCACCCTTCCCCACATCTACCCCATAAAGTGCTTGCTCAGTGAGCAGCAAACTCTTTTCCAAATTGTCAGCACTTCTCAGTGTTGAAATTCGCCCGGTTAGATACACGATGTGCGATTCTAAACGGGCAATTTGCTCACATTTTGAACAAAGATATGCACCCTTAAACTGCTGTTCCAGGACTGCATGCATTAGACATACAGCCATCAGAATGAACCCTAAATTCGAACACGCACTTAAAAATCAAACACACAAATGCTCGCAAACTCGAGTTGTTTCTATGCTTCTATAAGTACAACTCTCAAACCAGTTTGCTTTTTTTCCTCTGGATTCATATTTAAAAAAGAAAGGTTTCACAAAAATGTATATATTTTTGTTAATAAAACGGACACAAACGTAATAAAACGTATGCATATCCATCAGATGTATTCAAAATTACATATGCTTGCATCTGTTTGGACTTAGACTGTATTAAGACATATTTTATTCATAAGGGTGGTAGTTATTTTATGCACTTATATAGCGCTGCTATATTCCACAGTGCTTTACAGACATTAACATCAAGCTGTCTCCAAAGGGGCTCACAATCTAAGTTCGCTATCAGTATGTCTTTGGAGTTACATCCAGTTATCAATTTATTCATACATCATGAGGAGAAATAACAGAGTTTGAACAGAAGTTGCTCCAGCACTTCTCTTTAATGGAAGATACAAGTATTCACTAAAACGGACTTGTCAGGAGAGTTCACTTTAGTTAATTAATAGAATGGGTTGGACGTGGACTCATGTTATCTGTCCAGGTAATACAGTTATCTGCACACATTGGCTGAGAATTATTCATCCTTCTAAATCCTGTACTTATATGTCTAAAGCCCCTAGCAGCTCCTTTGACATGCATTCTTTAAAGGGGTGTCTGTCCTGTTTAAGTCACAACACTCTTCACAACACGTGGGCCGTAAGCTTCTATGAAAAGCACAGGCATGCAGATGAGGATTATTTTATGTTTTAGAATTTTTTATCTGTTCATAGGAATTATTTCTAATTTGCATTTAATATTACACAGAAAATACAGCTAAATCCATGCACATTGCTGCACCGACTGATTCCATTAGCCAGTCATACTAAGCAACTTATGACTACAGATTCCCTTTCTGTCTATTAAACTGTTTATTGCTATTTATTTTCCTTGATTAGATATCTGTTCCGAGGAATTCTGTGTGCTTCTGCTCACTTGGGTCATCCATTATCCTTTCAGCATCCACCAGGGAAATAAACAGGATTTTCAATGTATATTTCAAAGTAAAGGCTGAATATTGGGCATATCAAATCTGAAAGCTTTTGATATTACAGTAACAATCCAGCTCATTTTTCACATTTAGACATATGGGTGAAAAGGGATTTCTCAGTTTAATTTAAAATGTTATAAAATGTACTTTTGTATGAAATGCATATTGGAAATTAATCTATGCTATCGAACATCAAAGGGAAAGCGACTTTTGTGATTTCCAATTTTAAACAGAGAAAAAAGCAAATTACACTAGTTTCATAAAGTTTAGTGTTTATTTAGGGTAACACAGGAAATACCATGCTGTATACGTGTACTGTACAATAAAGGATGCACCATCTGCACACATTAAAAGCTCATTCCAGTGCAGTTATGCATATAGCTTCATTAATTTTAAATTTCTATGTCCACTTTTTCTTCTTCTTGCTTTTCTAGCGTAGTCTGCGTGCTGTTTCCTCACAGCCTCCTATTTTCTAAGTGGGATGACCAGAATTTTGGTAAAACTAGTTGAATGTACTACGGTCACTGGACATTACACTTTTCCATGCTATCTGAGAGAGTTTAGATCTCTGCTAGAGATGAGCGAAGTATTGGAAAATTCAATTTGGCTGCTTCACTAAATTTCACAAAGTAACTTGTCTGGAAGCGCATTTCTTTGTAAGTAGTGGGTGCAATAACAGGGAGCGTTGATTGCACCACCCCTGTCATTGTACCCCTCAGATGCTGCTTTCACATATGATAGCGGCATCTGATGTTCATAACACAGCATAAAATTTTTAAAAAATCATACTTACCTGATACATTTGCTCGCGACGGGTCGGCCGCCACTATCTTGCTTGAAGATCTGGCTCAAAATCTTGAGCAACCCAAGATAACATCATCCCACCTGCTGCCGCGATGACTGAATTTCAGCTGAGACCTTCAAGCAAGATGGCGACGCAGTTGCAAGCAAATGGATCAGGTAAGTATGATTTTTTTTTTTTGTTTAATGCCTTTTTCAGGCTAAATCGATTCGCTTTGCGGCTTCGCGGCTTCTAAAATTTATCCTGAAATTTGTATTGAAGACCACTTTGTGGACTTTGATTCGCTCAACACTAATCTCTACCGCTACAGCAAAAGTTCAAATGGACAAATAAGAAGATTTAGGGGAACATTAGTTAGACCAGCATATAACATGCAGATTTTAACCTATTCACCTCTGTCATCAGACGTACCACCAATTTTAAGAGGTGCATACCTTTAATAATTAGTGCACATCTGTACAGGTTTGTGTACCAAAACAGCACTCTTTACCAGCAAGAGAGATGCTGTACATTTCTGCTTCTATGCCCATTTTCTCGAGTAGATTATACAAAATATGCCGGCCCTGCATCTCACTCTATCTATCCCTCCCCGCATACTTTTTGGAAAAGCGGTAAAAAGTTGCGAGATTTTGTGCAACTATGACGTGCACAAACTTTGTGGGGTTTTTTTGTTGGCATTTTTCTAGGGTATAGTGAATAGTAAATGACCCCCTTAGAGTATACGCTTTTATGGGTGTTCCACTCTTCTTTTTTCTTATTGTTCAGTCATTGTTTTGATTTTATGTGTGTGGTAGCCCAAATGAAATGAAATTATTATTATAGCTGAAGAAATGCAAGATCAATAACAAGAAAGATTGTATTTGGGTTTTTGTAACACTTTATTCCTTAGACTGGATTTTTAATTGAACGGTTGAATGGTTGAAGTGGACCTATTATTTTAATTCTCTTTGGTAATGGGTTCATTAAAGCGGCTGTCCCAAGGTACCAACTTAAAGGATAGAGGAGAAGTAGCTGATCAGTGGGTGTCTGAATGCTGGTATCCCATGATACAAGTCTGGGCGTTCTGGGTCCTCAAAAAAAAAAAAGGAGCCAAGAATGCAAAAAGGAGCAGGTATAGAAAGTCTGACTCATGGAGCACTGTGTTGTTGAACTGATGTTTAGGTAAAGAAACCCAATTTGTTACATTTACTTAGCGTCCAGATGGATGGGGGCTTATTTTATGTTATTTGCTTGGAAAGCATCTGTACAAAAATTTTGTGCTGTTTTGGATTTAATAAAGCTAAATTTGGAGTTTGCCAATGAGGTGCCATTGCTAAACATACTACCATGCACAGAGATATTCATACAATATATAATTTATATCATATGTAGTCATTATGTCATGGAAGCAGCAAACAAAATATAGGCTTAGGCTTAGGTTAGGCCCAGGAGAGGCAGTTCTGTTAGTGTTAGGTACCCATCTGCAGAAGCCACCTTGACATTGGTGAGTCTAAAATTATCCATACTCTGGCTGTAGAATTTATTTTAATCAACTTTGAGAAAAGACAAAAACATCATTGTTTGACATACTCTCCTTGCTTTTCAATACATTTTGTCCATCTTTCAACAAGCTTTTGCATTCCCTCAGTTAAAAATCTTTTCGGCAGAGCCACTTGCCACAAGTGCAACATATTGGATTATTGCATAGGCAGAGCCAAAGCTGATTTGCCACATAATTCACTCCACTCCAATAGAATTAGTTCATTTGTACGCTAAATGTCATCAGCCGTGGACATGGTGTCCAGCTTCTTCTTTATGGCTGACACTTGTGCGACCTCCCTTAAACTTCTCTATCAATTCACGCACACTGCTCACTGCTCTTCTTTCATGCAAATTACAAGTGGAACAGTCATTGTTTCTCACACTGTAGTCACAAATGAACTGACATAACATGTATAAAACCTGCACAACAGTGACTAGGGATATTATGTGGAAAAAAATATGTATTTGTCTTTTCTGAAAGTTGATTAAATTAAATTCTACTCCCAGAGCGTGGATAATTATTGACTCCTTGTATGTTACTAATGTTTCAGTTTACATTTACTTCCCAAGGATGGGGATTGGTATCCATGTTTTTTTTTTTTTTTTTAAACAATGGGAAACACATTTCATATATAAATATATAAATGCTCAGTGAAAGCATACAACGTCACATGGAGATATAGAAACTATAATAGTACAGTGATCCCTCAAGATACAGTGGCCTCAGGATACCATATTTTCAATATATTTTCTTTTCTGACCCATCGTAAGTTGAAACCAGACTCAACATACAATGCCATCTGCTTATTTTCTAAAATCTTCATGTTCTCTTATCTTGGATGACATTTTGGGGCTTTGGAACCGATTACTCAACTTACAATGGTTTCAACATAGAATGGTCCTCCTGGAACCAATTAATATTGTATCTTGAGGGACCACTGTATAACATTAGCCCCATGTTAGCCTTTATGAGTCTGCTAAATGTATCATAGCGGCAACCTACCTACATATGTAACACAGTTATCCTGCTACCTTTCATACAACCCCCACAATAAAGTGGTGGAAAATATAGGCAAATGAATTATGGACAATTCAGGCAATGAGAAAATCAGTTTGTCATCATAATTTCTTACCTCAGCAAATAAAGGTAAAGCACAGACAAAGATATGATAAGAATCATTGTATATATCAGCAAAGTGATGAGAATGCCAGGAGTGCCAGACCGCTCTATTCGAATGAAGAACCAGTAGAGTTTTGCTGCATCTGCTATGGGCTTCTCTATACTGTAAGAAAGTCTCTACAACATAAAATATGAATAAACAATGTTCAAAAATGTCTTCATAAAACAGTCTTCCTCAAATGAAAATATATGAACTCACTCCCTAGCTTTTTACTATTTTCTAATTACAGAATGCATAACGGTACACAGGATTATTCAAAAAAAAAAAAAAAAAAACAGAACTTAAAGGGATATTCCCATCTGTACATTTATGTCATGCACAGGCACAGCTCTCACCACTCACTTCAATGGGTCTTCCAAAAATAGTGGAAGACTATATAAGACTGTATATATTGACTTCTTTTTTCAGAAGTCAATATATACAGACTCCCATGTGCGGCTAGAGCTCCATTCACAGTGGTGTAAGATGGCCTCTGTTTTTGAGAAAGTGGATTAACAGAAGTGGGACCTGCATCCAATAGTGTATACAGGGAAGTAAGGGCCCCATAGCAAGGATCAAACCAGCCTCCCACACAGGACAGAAGGGTTTCTACCTACACCCTTTTCAATGACCCTTGGGCCATTTTTCCACTGCTTCATTTGTTAAAAGTTCCTTTAGAAGGTAGAGTCCTGACTAAGTTTTCACTCCCAGTAGAAGAGGAGATGATCCCAACTGGGCCCCCTCTTGCCCTGAGCCTCATAAAAGTCACATGTCTGCCACTATGGTAGTTATGCCCCCGTCTGCAACTTTCGAGCATTCATGGCACATACTCCATTGCGGCCTCCTCACAGCTTATCAAGCAAAACTCTGCACATTGCATAGTGGCTTCACTTAGTATTGCAGGTCAGACCCGTTCAATTGACATAGGCCATGTGACCAATGAAGATGACATAACTGGCCTAGGAAGAGACCGTAGCACTCAACAGGCCTCTGCAAATACCTGTTCAGCATCAATATTTTACTCCTCAAAACTTTTAAGTAATTTCCATGATTTACAGTACAAGATATAAAAGTAAATCAACTATTAAAACTGTAGCACATACATTGTAGCCTGGACTTTGTAATCCATAGCTACAACAATCAATCAGATGTTCTGTTTTTCCCAAATACTATATATATAAAAAAAGTACATTGATTCTTTTCTATGATTACTTGCTTATGTCTGATAGATTCTTTGTAACTTTTGACAACAGATATGAGTGACTGATTAATGTTAGTAACACACAGCAAAAATAGAAAACTGCACTTTTCCCTTTTTTTTTAAAATGACCATTATAGGAGTTATTTTAGTGACTTACCCCAAGGAATGAATCCACTATAAACACAGCCAAAGGGTCTAGCACAGTCCAGAGACCCAGAGCAATGATAAATTTTGACAAGATAGTGGGGAATGAGCGAAACAATATTTGACAGCTCCATCTTAGAAGAATCATTAGGAGCATTGACACATTTAAGGACATAGGTCCCACCACGACCATAAACAACTCTTCTCTTGTATGCATCAAAGAATGCTGATAGGTCAGCTCAACAGTATGAGGGTAAAACGTAAACCTGAGAATTCAAACAGATCAGGATTTTATTCATCATTTGAAGAAATGAGATTGCAAAAGACAAAGATTTCAGGTTTATTAATGGTTTACCACTAGAGATGAGCGAGCATGCTCGTCCGAGCTTGGTGCTCGTTCGAGCATTAGGGTACTCGTAAGTGCTCGCTGCTCGGACGAGTATCTCGCCATGCTCGAGGAAATGGCAACTTCCGCATCGTGCTTTTTTGGTGCCTAAAAAAACAGCCAATCACAAGCCAGGAGACTCTGCGTACCACCCAGCATCACGTGGGGCCCTTACATGTCGATAGCAGGGGTTGGCTGGCCTGATCAGGTGACCCTGGAATATACTACCGACTGGCCGCGGTGCTCGGCTCAGATGCCGTCTGGATGTTGTTAGGGATAGAGCTGCTGCCTTTCAGGGACAGAGTTAGGGTCTGCATTTAGTTGTCTGTTAGGCAGGGATCACCCACAAATAACCCAACAGCCCTTCTAAGGGCTAGAAGACATTTTCTTTTTTTTGTCACTTGGCTGGCTGGCACTAGTAGTACAGCTATCGCCATGTATAACCCCCTTTTTCTTTTTTATGTTATATCTCAGTGATACAAATCCATTGCACACAGCAGTGTGGAACCATTCTGTGTGTCACAGTTCAGTACACTCACTATTTTCTGTCCAGGTGACACTTTCTGTATGTCACCGAATACAACCAAGTCATTTGCTGCCTGTCACGTGTATGGCTTGATCCCAAAAATCTCTGTGCGACATTTGTCTGGGTCGCAGTCTAAATAGCTACCGTCAGTAGGGTGTCAGTTAGCTCTACGATAGTTTCTGCACGTCACGTTCCCAAAAAAACAAAAATACAAAAAAAATATAGAAAAAAAATTAGTTTTTTTGTTGTTTTAACTGAGTGATACAAATCCATTTCACACAGCTGCGTGTAACCATTCTGTGTGACACAGTTCAGCATACTCACTCCAAACCGTATATACTGTCCAGGTGACACTTTCTGTACGTCACAAAATACAACCAAGTCACCTGCTACCTGTCACGTATATATAGCTTGATCCTAAAAATCTCTGTGCGACATTTGTCTGGGTCGCAGTCTAAATAGCCACCGTCATTAGGGTGTCAGTCAGCTGTATGATAGTTTCTGCACGTCACCTTCCCAAAAAAACGAAACTAAAAGAAAAAAATAGAAAAAAAAAAATAGAAAAAAAATATTTTTTTTGGTCGTTTTAGCTGAGTGATACAAATCCATTTCACACAGCTGCGTGTAACCTTTCTGTGTGTCACAGTTCAGCACACTCACTCCAAACCGTATTTTCTGTCCAGGTGACACTTTCTGTACGTCACAAAATACAACTAAGTCACCTGCTACCTGTCACGTATATATAGCTTGATCCTAAAAATCTCTGTGCGACATTTGTCTGGGTCGCAGTCTAAATAGCCACCGTTAACAGGGTGTGAGTTAGGTCTCCGATAGTTCCTGCACGTCACGTTCCCAAAAAAACAAAACTAAAAAAAAATATTAAAACAAAAGATAGAAAAAAAATTATTTTTTTGTTGTTTTAGCTGAGTGATACAAATCCATTTCACACAGCTGCGTGTAACCTTTCTGTGTGTCACAGTTCAGTTGTTCAGTCAGCACAATCCGTATTTTCTGTCCAGGTGACACTTTCTGTACGTCACAAAATACAACCAAGTCACCTGCTACCTGTCACGTATATGTAGCTTGATCCTAAAAATCTCTGTGCGACATTTGTCTGGGTCGCAGTCTAAATAGCCACCGTTAACAGGGTGTGAGTTAGGTCTCCGATAGTTCCTGCACGTCACGTTCCCAAAAAAACAAAACAAGAAAAAAATATTAAAACAAAAGATAGAAAAAAAATTATTTTTTTTGTTGTTTTAGCTGAGTGATACAAATCCATTTCACACAGCTGCGTGTAACCTTTCTGTGTGTCACAGTTCAGCTGTTCAGTCAGCACAATCCGTGATTTCTGTCCAGGTGACACTTTCTGTACGTCACCGAATACAACCAAGTTACCTGCTACCTGTCACGTATATATAGCTTCATCCTAAAAATCTCTGTGCGACATTTGTCTGGGTCGCAGTCTAAATAGCCACCGTTAACAGGGTGTGAGTTAGGTCTCCGATAGTTCCTGCACGTCACGTTCCCAAAAAAAACTAAACTAAAAAAAAAAATATTAAAACAAGAGATAGGAAAAAAAAATATTTTTTTTGTTGTTTTAGCTGAGTGATACAAATCCATTTCACACAGCTGCGTGTAACCTTTCTGTGTGTCACAGTTCAGCTGTTCAGTCAGCACAATCCATATTTTCTGTCCAGGTGACACTTTCTGTACGTCACAAAATACAACCAAGTCACCTGCTACCTGTCACGTATTTATAGCTTGATCCTAAAAATCTCTGTGCGACATTTGTCTGGGTCGCAGTCTAAATAGCCACCGTTAACAGGGTGTGAGTTAGGTCTCCGATAGTTCCTGCACGTCACGTTCCCAAAAAAACAAAACTAAAAGAAAAAAATATTTAAAAAAAATAGAAAAAAAATAATTTTTTTGGTTGTTTTAGCTGAGTGATACAAATCCATTTCACACAGCTGCGTGTAACCTTTCTGTGTGTCACAGTTCAGCACACTCTTTCCAATTCGTATATACTGTCCAGGTGACACTTTCTGTACGTCACCGAATACAACCAAGTCACCTGCTACCTGCCACGTATATATAGCTTGATCCTAAAAATCTCTGTGCGACATTTGTCTGGGTCGCAGTTTAAATAGCCACCATTAACAGGGTGTGAGTTAGGTCTCCGATAGTTCCTGCACGTCACGTTCCCAAAAAAAAAAACTAAAAAAAAAATATTAAAACAAAAGATAGAAAAAAAATAATTTTTTTGGTTGTTTTAGCTGAGTGATACAAATCCATTTCACACAGCTGCGTGTAACCTTTCTGTGTGTCACAGTTCAGCACATTCTTTCCAATCCGTATATACTGTCCAGGTGACACTTTCTGTACGTCACCGAATACAACCAAGTCACCTGCTACCTGCCACGTATATATAGCTTGATCCTAAAAATCTCTGTGCGACATTTGTCTGGGTCGCAGTTTAAATAGCCACCATTAACAGGGTGTGAGTTAGGTCTCCGATAGTTCCTGCACGTCACGTTCCCAAAAAAAAAAACTAAAAAAAAAATATTAAAACAAAAGATAGAAAAAAAATTATTTTTTTGGTTGTTTTAGCTGAGTGATACAAATCCATTTCACACAGATCCGTGTAACCTTTCTGTGTGACACAGTTCAGCATACTCACTCCAAACCGTATATACTGTCCAGGTGACACTTTCTGTACGTCACAAAATACAACCAAGTCACCTGCTACCTGTCACGTATATATAGCTTGATCCTAAAAATCTCTGTGCGACATTTGTCTGGGTCGCAGTCTAAATAGCCACCGTTATCAGGGTGTGAGTTAGGTCTCCAATAGTTCCTGCACGTCACGTTTCCAAAAAAACAAAACTAAAAGAAAAAAATATTAAAAAAAAATAGAAAAAAAATAATTTTTTTGGTTGTTTTAGCTGAGTGATACAAATCCATTTCACACAGCTGCGTGTAACCTTTCTGTGTGTCACAGTTCAGCACATTCTTTCCAATCCGTATATACTGTCCAGGTGACACTTTCTGTACGTCACCGAATACAACCAAGTCACCTGCTACCTGTCACGTATATATAGTTTGATCCTAAAAATCTCTGTGCGACATTTGTCTGGGTCGCAGTTTAAATAGCCACCGTTAACAGGGTGTGAGTTAGGTCTCCGATAGTTCCTGCAAGTCACGTTCCCAAAAAAACTAAACTAAAAAAAAAAATATTAAAACAAAAGATAGAAAAAAAAATATTTTTTTTGTTGTTTTAGCTGAGTGATACAAATCCATTTCACACAGCTGTGTGTAACCTTTCTGTGTGTCAAAGTTCAGCTGTTCAGTCAGCACAATCCATATTTTCTGTCCAGGTGACACTTTCTGTACGTCACCGAATACAACCAAGTCACCTGCTACCTGTCACGTATATATAGCTTGATCCTAAAAATCTCTGTGCGACATTTGTCTGGGTCGCAGTCTAAATAGCCACCGTTAACAGGGTGTGAGTTAGGTCTCCGATAGTTCCTGCACGTCACGTTCCCAAAAATACAAAACTAAAAGAAAAAAATATTTAAAAAAAAAATAGAAAAAAAATAATTTTTTTGGTTGTTTTAGCTGAGTGATACAAATCCATTTCAAACAGCTGCTTGTAACCTTTCTGTGTGTCATAGTTCAGCTGTTCAGTCAGCACAATCCGTATTTTCTGTCCAGGTGACACTTTCTGTACGTCACCGAATACAACCAAGTCACCTGCTACCTGTCACGTATATATAGCTTGATCCTAAAAATCTCTGTGCGACATTTGTCTGGGTCGCAGTCTAAATAGCCACCGTTAACAGGGTGTGAGTTAGGTCTCCGATAGTTCCTGCACGTCACGTTCCCAAAAAAACTAAACTAAAAGAAAAAAATTGAAAAAAAAAATAGAAAAAAAATATTTTTTTTTGTTGTTTTAGCTGAGTGATACAAATCCATTCCACACAGCTGCGTGTAACCTTTCTGTGTGTCACAGTTCAGCACACTCTTTCCAAACCGTATATACTGTCCAGGTGACACTTTCTGTACGTCACCGAATACAACCAAGTCACCTGCTACCTGTCACGTATATATAGCTTGATCCTAAAAATCTCTGTGCGACATTTGTCTGGGTCGCAGTCTAAATAGCCACCGTTAACAGGGTGTGAGTTAGGTCTCCGATAGTTCCTGCACGTCACGTTCCCAAAAAAACTAAACTAAAAAAAAAATATTAAAACAAACGATAGAAAAAAAAATATTTTTTTTGTTGTTTTAGCTGAGTGATACAAATCCATTTCACACAGCTGCGTGTAACCTTTCTGTGTGTCACAGTTCAGCTTTTCAGTCAGCACAATCCATATTTTCTGTCCAGGTGACACTTTCTGTACGTCACAAAATACAAACAAGTCACCTGCTACCTGTCACGTATATATAGCTTGATCCTAAAAATCTCTGTGCGACATTTGTCTGGGTCACAGTCTAAATAGCCACCGTTAACAGGGTGTGAGTTAGGTCTCCGATAGTTCCTGCACGTCACGTTCCCAAAAAAACAAAACTAAAAGAAAAAAATATTAAAATAAAAAAATTAGAAAAAAAATAATTTTTTTGGTTGTTTTAGCTGAGTGATACAAATCCATTTCACACAGCTGCGTGTAACCTTTCTGTGTGTCACAGTTCAGCACACTCACTCCAAACCGTATATTCTGTCCAGGTGACACTTTCTGTACGTCACAAAATTAAACCAGACTTCAATTACTGCAGGGGGCAGAGGCCGTGGTCCTGGGCAGGGTGAGACAGTACCTGCTGATGAGGGAGCAGGGGAACGCCGCAGAGCTACACTCCCTAGCTTCATGTCTCAACTTACAGGGAAACGTGGTAGAGGACTGTTGAAACCACAACAGTGCGAACAGCTGATCTCGTGGATTGCGGATAATGCTTCAAGTAATTTGTCCGCCAGTCAGTCTTCCACGCAGTCCACCCACGTTACCCAAGGGAGCACTCTACTGGCTCCTCCACCTCAACCTCCTTCCCCCCAGTCTGCCCCCTCCCAGGAAAATTTGGAATGCGATCCGGCATACTCTCAGGAACTGTTTTCTGGACCCTTCCCAAAGTCACAAACCACTTCTCAGGTTGCTGCTGACCTCTTACCCGATGCCCAAGTGTTCCAACTGTCGCAGTCTGTGGGTGATGATGATGACAATGACAATGTTGATTTAGTGGAAGAAGTTTGTAAAGAGGTGTCAGACGATGTGGAGACACGGTTGTCAGACAGTGGTGAAGTTGTTGTAAGGGGAGGAATTCCGAGGGGGGAGCAGACTGAGGAATCGGAGGATGACGAGGTGACTGACCCGAGCTGGGTTGATATGCCGAGTGAAGACAGTGCTTCTGAGGCGGAGGCGAGTGCTGCACCTGAACAGGTTGTAAGAGGCAGTGGTGTGGCCAGAGGGAGAAGCAGGGCCAGAGCTGGTGCATCAGCAGCAACTGTTTGACGTAGTGAAGCTCCCGTGTCGAGGCCTAGATGTTCGCAAGTCTGGAGGTTCTTTAAATAAAGTGCGGATGACCGACGGACTGTGGTGTGCAACCTGTGCCACACCAGGATCAGCAGGGGTGCCACCACTACTAGCCTAACCACCACCAGCATGCGCAGGCATATGAGTGCTAAACACCCCACTCAATGGAACCAGTGCCGTTCACCACCTCCTGCGGGTCACACCACTGCTCCTTCCCCTGTGTCACTCGCTGCCTCTGCTAGTCAACCCCCTGCGTCACTCGCTGCCTCTGCTAGTCAACCCCCTGCCCAGGACCCCGGCACGAGCACCTCCCGCCGGAAAACAACACCTTCGCCTCAACGATCCTCCACAGTGTCCACCAACGTGTCCCAGCGCAGCGTTCAGCTGTCTTTACAGCAGACGCTGGAGTGCAAGAGGAAATACAGTTCCACCCACCCACATGCCCAAGCCCTCAACGTCCACATCTTCAAATTGCTGAGCCTGGAGATGCTGCTCTATAGGCTGGTAGAGACCGAGGCCTTTCGCAATCTCATGGAGGTGGCTGCCCCTCAGTATTCCGTCCCCAGCTGCCACTATTTTTCCTGATGTGTCGTCCCTGCCCTACACCAGCACGTGTCAGAAAACATCATCTGTGCCCTGACCAAAGCTGTTTCTGAGAAGGTCCACCTAACCATGGACACGTGCTGCCGGGCAGGGACACTATATCTCACTGACGGCACATTGGGTTAACTTGGTGGAGGCTGGGACCGAGAATGACCCTGGGGCCGCTCATGTACTGCCCACACCGAGGATTGCGGGGCCTACCTCGGTCACCGTCTCTCAGACGTACTATGCCTCCTCCGACCCCTTCTCCTCCTCCTCCACCGAATTACCATCCGTGGGCACGGCGCCTTCAGTCGGTAGCTCTAGGCGCAGCAGCAGTGCCGTGGGTAAGCGCCAGCAGGCGGTGCTCAAACTGCTGAGCTTAGGTGACAAAAGGCACACCGCCCAAGAGCTGTTACAGGGCATCACGGCGAAGACCGATGTGTGGCTGGCACCGCTTAACCTCAAGCCAGGCATGGTTGTGTGTGACAACGGGCGTAACCTGGTGGCGGCTCTGCAACTCGGCAGACTGACACATGTGCCATGCCTGGCCCACGTGTTCAATCTAATAGTTCAGCGGTTCCTCAAGACATACCCCAATCTGTCTGATTTGCTCACCAAGGTGCGCCGCATCTGTGCGCATTTCCGCAAGTCGAGCACAGATGCTGCCACTCTCAGGGCAGCTCAGCAATGCCTACAACTGCCCGCTCACCGACTGTTGTGCGACGTGCCCACGAGATGAAATTCCACATTAAACATGTTATCCAGAGTTTACCAGCAGCGCAGAGCGATTGTAGACTGCCAGATGTCATCTTCCACCAGAACTGGTAGTCAGGTCTCTCAGATTCCTCAAGTCTACAATGAGGAGTGGACGTGGATGTCTGATATCTGCCAGGTGTTGAGCAACTTTGAGGAGTCAACACAGATGGTCAGCGGCGATGCCGCCATTATCAGCCTCACCATCCCGCTGCTTTGCCTGTTGAAAAACTCACTGCTCAGCATCAAGTCGGATGCTTTGCGCTTGTCACAAGAGATGGTGGAGGAAGATACGTCGCTTGATAGCCAGAGCACCTTCCGGTCTTTTACTCAGCGCGTATCGGAGGAGGGGAATGAGGATGAGGAGAAAGAGGAGGAGTATGTTGGCGAGACAGTCTAGGGTACCAGTGCTCAGTCCTTAACTCTTGAGCGTGTATCGGATGAAGAGGAGGACTTGGAGGAGGAGGAGGAGGAGGAAATGGAGAGTCAGGCCAGTGACGAGAGGGAATTCTTGCGTGTTGGGACTCTGGCGCACATGGCAGACTTCATGTTAGGCTGCCTATCCCGTGACCCTCGCGTTAGAAGAATTTTTTCAAACACCGATTACTGGGTGTTCACTCTCCTGGACCCACGGTACAAGCAGAACCTTTCCACTCTCATCCCTGCAGAGGAAAGGAGTATGAGAGTGAATAGATATCAACAGGCCCTGGTGCACAAGCTGAAACAATTCTACCCATCTGACGCCGCTAGCGGCAGAGGGCATGGTTCTGTGGGCCAAGTAGCGGGGAAGAGGAGGCGAGCAGGCAGCTTGTCCAGCACTGGCAGGGGAACGCTCTCTAAGGCCTTTGCCACTTTTATGTCACCCCAGCAAGACACTGTCACCTGTCCCCAGTCTAGACAGAGTAGGAAGGAGCTGTACCGAAAGATGGTGAGGGAGTACCTAGCTGACCATACCAACGTCCGTAGCGATCACTCTGCTCCATACAACTACTGGGTTTCAAAGCTGGACACGTGGCCTGAACTGGCGCTGTACACCTTGGAGGTGCTGGCCTGCCCTGCCGCTAGCGTGCTGTCAGAGCAGGTATTCAGTGCAGCTGGTGGCGTCATCACCGATAAACGTACACGCCTGTCAACTGACAGCACTGACAGGCTGACGCTTATTAAAATGAACACAGCCTGGATTTCACCGGAATTCAAATCTCCTTCGGGGGAAAGCAGCTAAAGATTTAAATAACTTATGTATCCGATTCCTCTTCTCTACTCCTCCTCCTACTCCTCCTCCTCCTCCATATCGTCTTTGCCTAACGCAGACCCAAAAAACGCCATTTTTTAGAGGTCCAACTGGCACTCTTTTAGCACAATTTTTCAGGAGGGACCCCTTTTTCAGGAGGGACCCCTACAGGCCCTCTATTCAAACAATTTTTCAGGAGGGCCCCCTACAGGCCCTCTATTCAAACAATTTTTCCAGAGGTCCACCTACAGGCCCTCTCTTCAAACAATTTTTCGGGAGGGCCCCCTACAGGCCCTCTATTCAAACAATTTTTCCGGAGGTCCACCTACAGGTCCTCTCTCCAATTCCAGTTTCCAGTTTTATTTGCGCAAACTGCATACATTTTTATTTTTGGGATAGGTGTGAAAAATAATATTACTTGCGAATGTATATTGCCCAACATTGGATACGGTAGCAAGTAGAAGACCAAACACATGCTGCTCACAGGGTTCAGCAAATTCCTGGTCCACCCGCAAATTCCTTGTCCACAATGTCAAGGAGGACGAGGTTCTGTTGATGAGCAACAAGTCCTTCTGTACTGAAATCGCCGACAAAGTCTCCATCTAAGAACCTCACCCCCCGACATCTGTGTCTCGCCATTGTCCACCACCTCCTCAGACAACACTGGTAAATCCCCACTGTCAGCACATGGAAACAGAAAAAGGTCTTGCGAATTGGGGCAGAGAATGTTCTGGGCTAGCACATCAGGGAAGGGGTGACTATGGGGTTCCAGGGAGTACGTGACCACATGCAATATCCATTTAAAAGTCATGCCACACTTGATCTAGCTCATAATTGACAATTGTACCGGTTGATGCTAAATTTTTAAGTTGGGGTCCTGCGTCGTCATTCTAACTCCATCCGGGTGTTGTCACCACCACACACGCTAGCCCCAGGGAGCACTCCCCTGGCTCTTCCAGCTCAACCTCCTTCCCCCCAGCCTGCCCCCCCACCTACAGGCCCTCTCTCCAGTTCAAGTTTCCAGTTTTATTTGCACATACTGCATACATTTTTATTTTTGGGATAGGTGTGAAAAATAATATTACTTGCGAATCTATATTGCCCAACATTGGATACGGTAGCAAGTAGAAGACCAAACACATGCTGCTCACAGGGTTCAGCAAATTCCTGGTCCACCCGCAAATTCCTTGTCCACAATGTCAAGGAGGACGGGGTTCTGTGGATGAGCAACAAGTCCTTCTGTACTGAAATCGCCGACAAAGTCTCCATCTAAGAACCTACAGACCATTGTGGTGAGAGCGGCACAGCTCGCTATCAAAGTGAGGAACCCCAACGCCAGACTGCGCAGAGAAGATAACGAATAAATATCTCTGTGGTTATTTTTGCTAAATAAAAGTTAAATAAACCCCCCAAAAAATTCATCTGTTCCTGTGCCTGATCCACCCAAGTTGAATCTGTCCCATCATGAGAAAGTCCCCCCCAAGGAGTCCCCACTGTAACTTGCTTCCCATACAACTACCTCACCCCCCGACACCTGTGTCTCGCCATTGTCCACCACCTCCTCAGACAACACTGGTAAATCCCCACTGTCAGCACACGGAAACAGCAGAAGGTCTTGCGAATTGGGGCAGAGAATGTTGTGGGCTAGCACATCAGAGAAGGGGTGACTATAAGGGTTCCAGGGAGTACGTGACCACATGCAATCTCCATCTAAAAAGTCATGCCACACTTGATCTAGCTCATAATTTACGACTGTACCGGTTGATGCTAAATTTTTAAGTTGGGGTCCTGTGTCGTCATTCTAACTCCATCCGGCTGTTGTCACCACCACACACGCTAGCCCAGGGGGCACTCCTCTGGCTCTTCCAGCAAAACCTCCTTCCCCCCAGCCTGCCCCCCCCACCTACAGGCCCTCTCTCCAAACAATTTACGTCTTTGTCCTATCTTTCTCTCTCTCCAAACCATTTTTCCGGATAGCTGCCATATACGGTTTTAAACTGAGTAGTATACATACCACAGTTGATCAATCTCATAATTTACGACTGTACCGGTTGATGCTAAATTTTTAAGTTGGGGTCCTGCGTCGTCATTCTAAATACATCCGGCTGTTGTCACCACCACACACGCTAGCCCTGGGGGCACTCCTCTGGCTCTTCCAGCAAAACCTCCTTCCCCCCAGCCTGCCCCCCCCACCTACAGGCCCTCTCTCCAAACAATTTACGTCTTTGTCCTATCTTTCTCTCTCTCCAAACCATTTTTCCGGATAGCTGCCATATACGGTTTTAAACTGAGTAGTATACATACCACAGTTGATCAATCTCATAATTTACGACTGTACCGGTTGATGCTAAATTTTTAAGTTGGGGTCCTGCGTCGTCATTCTAAATACATCCGGCTGTTGTCACCACCACACACGCTAGCCCAGGGGCACTCCTCTGGCTCTTCCAGCAAAACCTCCTTCCCCCCAGCCTGCCCCCCCCCCACCTACAGGCCCTCTCTCCAAACAATTTACGTCTTTGTCCTATCTTTCTCTCTCTCCAAACCATTTTTCCGGATAGCTGCCATATACGGTTTTAAACTGAGTAGTATACATACCACAGTTGATCAATCTCATAATTTACGACTGTACCGGTTGATGCTAAATTTTTAAGTTGGGGTCCTGCGTCGTCATTCTAAATACATCCGGCTGTTGTCACCACCACACACGCTAGCCCAGGGGGCACTCCTCTGGCTCTTCCAGCGAAACCTCCTTCCCCCCAGCCTGCCCCCCCCCCACCGTCTTTGTCCTATCTTTCTCTCTCTCCAAACCATTTTTCCGGATAGCTGCCTTATACGGTTTTAAACTGAGTAGTATACATACCACAGATGATCAATCTCATAATTTACGACTGTACCGGTTGATGCTAAATTTTTAAGTTGGGGTCCTGCGTCGTCATTCTAAATACATCCAGCTGTTGTCACCACCACACACGCTAGCCCAGGGGGCACTCCTCTGGCTCTTCCAGCGAAACCTCCTTCCCCCCACCTACAGGCCCTCTTTCCATACTATTTACCCGGATAGGGGACGTATTAGATATTGTACTGATGTTTTTTGTTTTTCTTCTTTTAATTGCCTCCTGACCTGTGATGTGGCAGAGCATGGACACTCCCCTGGCCAGAGCAAGCTCTTTTTCCGTTTTCCGTGTTCGAAAAATCCATTAAATATAGGGTCCCAAGATAGGGGACGTATACGGTATTAAACTGAGAAGAATCGATACCATACGGGTTAAAGCAACAGTTTTCCCAAATCCATTCCGGCTGTTGTCACCACCACACACGCTAGCCCAGGGGGCACTCCTCTGGCTCTTCCAGCGAAACCTCCTTCCCCCCCACCTACATGCCCTCTCTCCAAACAATTTTCCCGGGTAGGGGGATGTATTAGATATTGTACTGATTTATTTTTTAGATGCTTGGGAAGCAGCTATGCTCACCACTATACATCCAACAGCCACAGCAACTGATAAGAACAGATACTAAACTTGATTTCAGCTGCAGTGCCAGCATGAGCAGTGGTGTCACCTGCAGGCGGTGATGGACCTTCGTTGTACCTAGTTGGGTGCTTCCCTAACATGTGATGGGTATTTGCCTCGCCTTTCTTGGTCTGGGTGAGCACAATTGCCATGAGGGTAACCACCAGGCTGTTGCCTGAGAATTTGGGGTAATGGTGGGATTAGGCAGCCTCAGAGGCATCCATGCATGCTGCCCCTGCTGTTTCCTGTCCATTTCCGTGGTGTTTCCATCATTTTCTTTGGTTTCCAGGTTTTCACCCAGCCTTCCCTAGGCAGAGCCTTGGTCCCCCGCAAAAATGCTCGAGTCTCCCATTGACTTCAATGGGGTTCGTTATTTGAAACGAGCACCCGAGCATCGGGAAAAGTTTGACTCGAATAACGAGCACCCAAGTATTTTAGTGCTCGCTCATCTCTATTTACCACACAATATTCCATACTAGATACATGAGATAATGGAGTTATCTATAATAATCGAGTCATACACAGAAGTAGACTATTGATGTTAATTGTTAATTATATGGAATCTTTTACTAGGCAATATTTAGTATTCAACTACAATTTTGATACTCTGTATAGTGTATATCTACTGTCCTTGTTACTTACTAATACTTGATACTTACTAATGTATTGTTATTATCCATTTTGCTTCCTTTGCTGGTTGGATTCATTCCATCACATTATACACTGCTCGTTTCCATGGTTACAGACCACCCTGCAATCCATCAGTGATGGTCGTGCTTGCACACTATAGGACAAAGCATCAGCCTCTCTGGTGGCCGGGACCACACGTAGGTTAGTGCTTTTTCTATACTGTGCAAGCACGGCCACCACTAATGGATTGCAGGGTGGTCTGTAGCCATGTAAACGATTAGTGTATAATGTGATGAAAAATGAATCCAGCCATCAAAGGAGGCAATATGGATAATAACAATATATCAGTAAGTGGCTTGTATTAACTTTCTCTACATGATAAATGCCTGCACTGAAGTGAGATGACCCTTTTAAAAGGGTTATGCAATGTTTAATGTAAAAAATGAAAATCAGACATATGTACATGCTGATCTCTTTCTAACAAACCTAGAGCCAAACCTGTATCTCACATGGATCCAAAGATCTCCCCAGTCATTGCTCCAATTGCTGTACTTGACTTTTAGGTGTTTACTTTCCGCTGTCTTCCTATCACAGCTTAGGGGATGTGTCCTTTTTTACTGCCCCTCTTTCCCTGCAAATATCCCAACTCTAACAGTAAACAAGGACTACAAGTATCAGCACATCCCTACCTATAGCCCTTGTTTGCTTTTGCATTGCAGCCATGGTACTGTGCACCTGAACTCCCTTTATACATAGTTTCGAGGTACTGGTCTAACTCCCTTTTGCTTCCCCTATTTAGATTGTGCACTACCGCTAGTCTGTCTAGTGCTTTTAAACAGAGTATCCCATAGCTACATTGTCCTGAAATGTGTAGGCCCTCAAGTGAGGCAAGTCTTTTAGTGTAGGTCACATCTCTTAGAAGCCACCTTGTCACTGGTAGATGGGCCTGAAATATTCTAGACAAAGATCTTCTACATTTCATGTAGTAAGTATTGCAGTAATGCAGTTTACATTTATTCATGTTCTTAATGTTTGTATGTGTCTTTGTGTATAAAACAGAGTGTTGCTTCTGATAGTCCTTGTTTGCTTTTGCATTGCAGCCATGGTAGCACGCACCTGAACTCCCTTTATACATATCTTGGAGGTGCTAGTCTAACTCTCTTTTGCAACTTCTAACATTAGACATGGCTAGTGGCAGTTGAAGGATGGCACTGAGAATGTGAGAACATCTCAGTAGGTGGACATGCACATTACTATACAGATTAAACACCAGGGGTCACCATTATAATGACAAAAAGGGAATATCCCACAAATGGAGCCTTTTTTGTAACAGAAAGTACCATATTTTTCACTTTAATAGATGCACTTTTTCCCCCCAAAAGTAGGGGGAAAATGGCCGTGCGTCTTATAAAGCAAATACTGGTGATATTCCATAATGAAAGCGCTCACTAGTATATATTAGGTGCCGGGAGCGGGGAAGATACTCGCTATTTATGGGGTGTCTGATATGAGGTCTGATGAAAAATATTTTTTTCCTATTTTCCTACTTTAAAATCTGGGGTGCGTCTTATAAAGGGAAAAAATATGGTAACTTGTTTTTCATTTTGAATAATATTAAAATAACATTTAATGGTGGCACAATCCCTGTAAGCAACTTGAAATGATGCTATTAAGTGGGATTCACAATGAATAAGGGCTCATTCACATGGGTGTTGTAATTCGATTTTCTGTGTGTAGTGTAACTAAGGTAAAGGAACCAAAGTGTCAAAGCATCTTTTATTTTTAGGGATAGGTGATAATAGATGGAGAATAAAGCAAATATCACTCCCTTAACTATAATGTTCTTTCTCTGTAGTTAAGTATAAACTGAACATAAAATTAACATAAAAATACAACTTCATAAATATATTATAAATTACAACTTCATAAATATATTATAAATAACAATGTAGCAATATTCCAATATCTGCAGCTTGATAAAGAAATGACAGGGTGTACAATACATACAATGTTTTTGATTCATGAAATGATAATTATTGGAGACAGGTGCACTTGAAACCCAACAAATGATGCTTACGTGAAAACGGGAATGGAAATAGCCTGGAGGAAAAGCCACTGAGTGCAATAATGTAGATAAAGCCTTACAAACCACATCAAGGCCATCAGGAGCATAATTGACCAGAAATCATGTGATCGCCACTGCCCCATGTCCAGCTCTGAAAACACAGCCCATATTACAAATGTCGCATGCTTTGCCATTTTTTTATATATGTGCATTTCTTTTGTTGGTTGACTGGATAAAGAAAAATAGAGAATAGACAATACACAGAATACGATATTAGGCAGAATTTCTACAAATTCATATGATCACAGCAGATTCATATATTGCACATACTAGATGATCAGAGTGAATAAAGCTGATAACAGTAAAGAGTTTTTTATAATAATAATAATAATAATAATAATAATTAGAACGCATATAACATGTAAATGGATACAATGGATACAGAAAATTCAGTGGATGTTCTTTATATTATCATGCTTGGATATATATATATATATATATATATATATATATATATATATATATTTATTTAATCTTCTCATTGAATTAAAGCACATTAAAACATGTTCTGTAATCTCTGGAAGTATACAGTCATGGCCAAAAGTTTTGAGAATGATACAAATATTAATTTTTACAAAGTCTACTGCTTCAGTTTTTATAATGGCAATTTGCATATACTCCAGAATGTTATAAAGAGTGATCAGCTTAACAGCAATTACTTGCAAAGTCAATATTTGCCTAGAAAAAGAACTTTAACCCCCAAAACACATTTCAACATCATTACAGCCCTGCCTTAAAAGGACCAGCTAACATCGTTTCAGTGATTGCTCCATTAACACAGGTGTGGGTGTTGATGAGGACAGGGCTGGAGATCAATCTGTCATGATTAAGTAAGAATGACACCACTGGACACTTTAAAAGGAGGCTGGTGCTTGGCATCATTGTTTCTCTTCTGTTAACCATGGTTATCTCTAAAGAAACACGTGCAGTCATCATTGCACTGCACAAAAATGGCCTAACAGGGAAGAGTATCGCAGCTAGAAAGATTGCACCTCAGTCAACAATCTATCGCATCATCAAGAACTTCAAGGAGAGAGGTTCCATTGTTGCCAAAAAGGCTCCAGGGCGCCCAAGAAAGACCAGTAAGCGCCAGGACCATCTCTTAAAAGTGTTTCAGCTGCGGGATCGGGCTACCAGCAGTGCAGAGCTTGCTCAGGAATGGCAACAGGCAGGTGTGAGTGCATCTGCACGCACTGTGAGGCGGAGACTCTTGGAGCAAGGCCTGGTCTCAAAGAGGGCAGCAAAGAAGCCAATTCTCTCCAGAAAAAACATCAGGGACAGACTGATATTCTGCAAAAGGTACAAGGAGTGGACTGCTGAGGACTGGGGTAAAGTCATTTTCTCTGATGAATCCCCTTTTCGATTGTTTGGGACATCTGGAAAACAGCTTATTCGGAGAAGACGAGGTGAGCGCTACCACCAGTCTTGTCTCATGCCAACTGTAAAGCATCCTGAAACCATTCATGTGTGGGGTTGCTTCTCAGCCAAGGGAATCAGCTCTCTCACAGTCTTGCCTAAAAACACAGCCATGAATAAAGAATGGTACCAGAATGTCCTCCGAGAGCAACTTCTCCCAACCGTCCAAGAGCAGTTTGGCGATCAACAATGCCTTTTCCAGCATGATGGAGCACCTTGCCATAAAGCAAAGGTGATAACTAAATGGCGCAGGGAACAAAACATAGAGATTTTGGGTCCATGGCCTGGAAACTCCCCAGATCTTAATCCCATTGAGAACTTGTGGTCAATCATCAAGAGACGGGTGGACAAACAAAAACCTACAAATTCTGACAAAATGCAAGCATTGATTGTGCAAGAATGGACTGCTATCAGTCAGGATTTGGTCCAGAAGTTGATTGAGAGCATGCCAGGGAGAATTGCAGAGGTCCTGAAGAAGAAGGGTCAACACTGCAAATATTGACTTGCTGCATTAACTCATTCTAACTGTCAATATAAGCTTTTGTTACTCATAATATGATTGCAATTATATTTCTGTATGTGATAAAAACATCTGACAAACACACATAAAAACCAGAGGGCAGCAGATCATGTGAAAATAGAATATCTGTGTCATTCTCAAAACTTTTGTCCATGACTGTAAGCTGATCTTTGATACACTTACAATATATTTGGGAAACGGAAAAAAAATAGTATTTCACAAATACTGTATAATTTTAGCCTTATGCAGTTGCATATAAAAAATAATGTAATGGACAGCACGCTGAACAGATGTTTGCAATGCACCGCTGAGGTGCCATGTGGCATTTGTTCAATATGAGCTGGGTATGAGTTCAGTATTTCCCTATATGTATCACTTGAAACCAGACAGAGAAGTTATTTTTTCACACTGTATGTATATGTATTTCAGGCATGAAAAGTGGTTTCCTTTACAGAGGTTTCTCACAGAACTGTATAAGCAAATCCAATTTTTGAGTCTCCATTGACTTATATAGAGCAACATCTGTGTTCAGAGTGCAGTAACTCAGAGATTAAAGGTTATTCCAGGATTTTACTAGGGATGGCAATCCCTTAGCATAGGCTAACAATATCTGTTCAGTTCATCCAGCAGTGCTCTTAATCAACTCCACAGCTCCTTCCATTGTGTAGTGGTCAGATCTGGTTACTGCAGCACTGCTCCCATTCTCTTCAATGACAGCAGTACTGTAGTAACCGGGAACATCCACTATGCAACGCCAGAGCTACCCAGAAACAGCTGATTGGCTGAGGTGCAGGGTGTCGAACCCCACTGATCAGATATTGATAGGGTATCCTGAAGATAGGCAATCCAAAGGAAAATCCTGGAGTACCCTTTTAAACTGGGTTTATATGGATAGATTTAAGATCAACCAGACCAATCTTGAGATCATTAAATTGGTCTGCATTGACTCTTTATACCCACAGATTTTTTTTTTAGGATAGATAGAACAATTCTCATTTTGCCTTTAACTATAAGCTTTCTATTTCTAAAATTCTTTCAGATGATGCTGATTTTTTTTATAATTTTGGAATTTTTGTTCAGAGGGGAAATTGTTTCTTTAAAAAAAATTGACCAGAATGGTTTAACGGGAATCTGTCACCAACCTGACCAATTGCATTGTTCAGTGGGACACAAAGACATGACACAGATGTTACTTGTGTTTAGTTTTTCAGATCCTTCAAATTGCCGAAAAAGTAGTTTTTATGGTATGTTAATGAGCCATCGCAAGTGCCCAGGGGCAGAGTGTTTGCTGCAAGTGCCCGGACCCGCCTGCTTTTCTCGCACCTAACTCCTCCCCTCAGTGTTCTCCGGCCGGCCCTGTGTGATATCATTTTTCCCTGTAGCCCAAATAAAAATAATAATTTTTCACCTCACTGACCCCCTGCTGCTCTCTATTTCCTGATAACAGTTTAACACACAGGAAATGTATGGGAATGCTTACTCAGTAAATCGTTGACTAAGGTGGATCACTGCCAGAAATTGGTTGAACAGGCATCTCCTGGTATTTCTAGTATGTCAAGCCAGGACCAGCATATGGAGAGCAATGGGGATCAGAGATGTCTCAGAATTGTAGAATTAGGATATCGATGGGGGCTCAATATGAATTCTTATTTATGTTTAAGCCGTTGTGAGCCATATATTAAAGAAATGGACAATCCCTTTAAGTAGATGTCTGTTTAGATGACAGAACCTCTATAATATAGAAGTGATTTGTTAATAATTGCGCAGGGCTGCGGGGAATCCAAATCGATTGAACATATTTCAGCAAAAAATAAGACTGCCATCTCAGGCTTTTGTGAAAGAATCTGTTTCTTTTTTGGGCTGACAAGGGAACCACAGGGAATCTATATATATTCTGCTTTATTATTGGAGTGCCTCTACTTGTAAGGGGGAGGTTAATGACACATCTACAGTTTTAACTAACTTCCTAATGCATAGTTTCAGAATCTTAGTCACACTGCACAGTGTACTGCAGACAGAGCACAACTCCAGCTCATGTCGTGTTATCCTTAGTATCACATTTGCTATGTGTTGTGTTGAATCTCTCAGTCTCTCCTTTTTTCAGTTTCTGTCAGTCACAATGTTAGTGCCGAAAAATGCCAACCTAGTTCTTTAATACACTGCACACTTTAAATTTAGATGGAAACTGCACTTAAATATAATTGCACTGCAGGCAATTAAGCTTCTAAAATGTCACATATTATAAAAGCAGCAACGTGTATTTGTTATAGCATTTAAGGAGACAAAAAGGCAGCAATATGTCTTGTTGCTTTTATTCCAGCAAGTATGAATTAAAATACAGGATTACATATTTCTTGACATTATAAGGGCAACGTAAATCATGTACATGGAGAAAAAATCATCATCACTCACTGCTGGAGACTTCTTAGAATTTGTAATCGGTGAAATTTGAGTTTCCCCTTATGGTCAACATTCTACATGAGTTTTATTGAGAGCTATTTGCTCAGCTACAGGTAAAAATGTATGTAAGAACACTGTTCCTTCGTGGTAAAGGGAGGTTGATAGTCTATAACAAAGCGGATAAACTCATCAACATTGAAATTACAACACCAAGAAGTAAAAGCCATAAAATTATGGAAATCACAGGATCGATAAACATGTTAATTAGAGATGAGCGAGCACTAAAATGCTCGGGTGCTCGTTATTCGAGACAAACTTTTCCCGATGCTCGGGTGCTCGTTTCGAGTAACGAACCCCATTGAAGTCAATGGGAGACTCGAGCATTTTTGCAGAGGACCAAGGCTCTGCCTAGGGAAGGCTGGGTGAAAACCTGGAAACATCAGAAAATGATGGAAACACCATGGAAATGGACAGGAAACAGCAGGGGCAGCATGCATGGATGCCTCTGAGGCTGCCTAATCCCACCATTACCCCAAATTCTCAGGCAACAGCCTGGTGGTTACCCTCATGGCAATTGTGCTCACCCAGACCAAGAAAGGCGAGGCACATGCCCATCACATGTTAGGGAAGCACCCAACTAGGTGCAAAGAAAAATTGTTGAGAGAGGGCCTGTAGGTGGACCTCTGGAAAAAATGTTTGGAGAGAGGGCCTGTAGGTGGACCTCCGGAAAAATTGTTTAGAGAGAGGGCCTGTAGGTGGACCTCCGGAAAAATTGTTTGGAGAGAGGGCTTGTAGGTGGACCTCCGGAAAAATTGTTTAGAGAGAGGGCCTGTAGGTGGACCTCCGGAAAAATTGTTTAGAGAGAGGGCCTGTAGGGGGCCCTCCAGAAAAATTGTTTAGAGAGAGGGCCTGTAGGTGGACCTCCGGAAAAATTGTGGTAAAAGAGGGCCAGTTGGACCTCTAAAAAATTGCGTTTTTTGGGTCAGCGTTAGACAAAGACGACAAGGAGGAAGAGGAGTAGGAGAAGTAGAGAAGAGGAATCGGATACATAAGTAATGTTAATCTTTAGATGCTTTCCCCCAGAGGAGATTTGAATTCCGGTCAAATCCAGGATTTGTTCATTTTAATAAGCGTCAGCCTGTCAGCGCTGTCAGTTGACAGGCGTGTACGCTTATCGGTGATGACGCCACAAGCTGCACTGAATACCCGCTCTGACAGCACGCTAGCGGCAGGGCAGGCCAGCACCTCCAAGGCGTACAGCGCCAGTTCAGGCCACGTGTCCAGCTTTCAA